>JAEIGQ010000325.1:0-209766 GCA_018904275.1 Lordiphosa clarofinis | reverse complement strand
TTCAAAGAAAATAGTTGCATTTGCATGCAAAAGAAACTACAAAGCATACATAACGGTTGATCTTCGAAAATAGACATGGGCGTAGTAACACGGGTTCAACAGAGTTAGCGACGCAACACAGATTATTATAATGGGTGATGTTTGCAAATGCAAGTTAAAAGGAGCTCCGGACTTACAAAAAACTCGTCTGCAAACTCATTGCTCTTTACAAATTGCCGTATTACATTATAAGGTATTTACACAACTTTGCCCGGATAATTGTAACGCAAAGAAGGAAGCGTCTCCGACTACATCTATATATATAAATATGTTCGCCCGACTGACTGACAGACTGACATATTATCAACCCACAGCCTAAACTGCTTATATAAGAGATTTAAGATTTTGCATAGACCTTCGTTTAGTTATGCAGGCGCGCACTAAGGAAGAACTTTTGGAAAAATTTTCTACGAAGTGTCTGAAAAGGCCAAAAGAAAGTTGTTGTGGACTAAGCTAGTCTGCTAAGAGCGCGAAAGCGAAAAGCCTCATCCAATTAAATTAATTCTTATGACACATACTAAACACATCTATAGCACCCAGATCCCTCCCAGAATGCACTTTAATCCTTCAAAGGTCATACCCATATCCAACCAAGATCCCACCCAGATCCCAACCAGATCCCACCCAGATCCCACCTAGATACCACCCAAATGCCAACAAGATCCCGCCAGATGCAACCCAGATCCCATTCAGATTTCACCCAGCGCCCACCCAGAACCCACCTACATACCACCTAGATCCCACCCAGTTGCCCCTCTTCAGCATCTTTACTAGCTCTTCGCTTCCCCCTCTTCCCATCTTCTTGTGTGTGTGTTTGCCGAGAACTCTACAAAACACGTGACGCTGAAATCAAATTTTATGCATACTAAAATCGTTCGTACCGAAATTAAAGATGTTTCACATCAAAAAGTTATGGGAGTTTAAGTGGAGGCAACTTTACAAAAATCACAAAAAACGATTATTATCGGTTCAGTCATTTTATAAAGTATAAGTTTCAATTTATTTAAGCTATATAGTGCAGTTTAAATTATCTTTAAGTGTAATGAAGTTCATTTAAATTTCCCTTAAATTCAGCTGTTCGCTCTTTGTCATCTTGCTCTCATTATCTTAAGTTATCTACAGTAACACCCACTACATACATACGCACGAGCCACTGCTAACGCTCGCTTATCTAAGCCCCTTTCTCGATTAAAAATCACTTACGAAATTGAGCTGAATAGGTGCGGTTGTCATTTTTTGTTGTCGGTGCTTCAAATAAGTTGTCGAGGATCCTTAAAGAAGGATCGTTACGATCCCAGCACTAATAGTTGGTACTTTGGCTGGATATATTTTGGCACACCTGGATTGGACTGCCTTTGATTGGACTTTGGATTTGTGGTTTGGCTCCGATTTTATTTGATTTGGATTTACTGGATTGGCGCAACAACATATATTAAACCCATCCAAATCAGTTAAGCGGTTCTTAAGATAAACGACTTTTTTGATTTATCTTTCCGCCCTCATAACTCTACTCCAATAGCGATTAGAAGACTAAAAATTTAGGAGAGTGAGTTTCTCATTGATGGTTACAACATATTTAAATTAGGTTCTGATCGGAGTGGGGGCAGTTTTTGTATGCTTATTCTGCTATGCCCTTTGTGAAAAATCTTAGTTGTCAGCATTTATACATATATTCATAAGCCCGTATACAACGTTACCAAAGTCCCGTTTGATTTCTCGAGCCCAGTTTCACCATTAGCGGATTGGTTGCGTTATTTTCACTCGTTTGTCATTCCGCTCCTTGTGTGTTGTCGTTAAGCTGTTAAGCGTTAGAAGTTCGTTTCTTTTTTTACCTGCGTCTAGCATTCGGTTATTTCGTTTTGTGCTTATTCCGAGCTGGACTCAGCCCTTAGCAACGGCGTTTGATCGTGTCATACTCCTTCACCCTTTATTCTAACCAGTGCTTCGCAGCAGAGAAGGGCAAGTGCATTGCCTTTGCATCTTCGCTTTTGATTGTCTATTCGCACATAAAATTATTCGCACATAAAATGATATATTTATTCTGGTGTAAAAAATAAACTAAAGAATTAATTATGACTGGGAAGAAAGGCAACACAACAAATCTATAGATGAATCGTACTCAGAGCAATTGGTTTCTCTACTGAAACTGCATGGAAATGTCACAAAGGATCTAAGTCGAATAACAAAATATCTCAGTTAGTTATACAGAGACGTGGATTCCTTCCCGCTCTTTTGAGCATAGTTACCCAAATAGAGACGTGGATTCCTTCCCGCTCACTCGCCCGTTGCTAGTCAATCAGAGACGTGGATTCTTTCCCGCTCTTTTGCCCGTAGCTTGCCAAATAAAGGCGTGGATCCCTTTCCGCTCTTTTGTGCATCGTTAATAATACAGAGACGTGGATTCCTTCCCGCTCTTTCGAGAATAGTTGACTATACAGAGATGAGGATTCCTTTCCGTACGGTTCGTAGTGGCCAGTCCGACTCGACACTGGCGCAACAGAGCCAGACGTAAGGCAGTGGGATCGTTCATCCTTTGTTTCCTCAATATCTCGGGAAATTACGTGCCAAGACCCCCTAATCCTCAGACTTCCGTTACAAATATTCTTATAAAAGACGCTAGGAGCGACTGAGATATAAACCCCGGCCTATGAGCTTACTTACAAGTGGCGCACGAGCAGGAACATCTGAGACAATTAAGGGACACATCAAAGTGGCCTAAAGCCCAGCTAATCAAAAGGAAAGTGTGCGGTCCAAACTTCCGTGGTATAAGTTAACGGTTCGTGTCAAACGGTCGTGCGAAAAGTGAAGGTATAAACGTGCTGCACAGGCGTAGTAAATAAGTGTTCAAAACAATGGCGAGACAACGATTCCTTCCCCAGTTGAGAAGCTAAAATTCCTAAAATGCGAAACGATCCCGAACAAAACGGCAATAAGTACGACAATGGGTTAAAAATTAAGAATCCTGGAGTGGGCGTACGCTGGATCTATTCCCGTCGCAAAGAAAAGCTAGGGGCACACGCCGCTGAGTTTGGCTTTGACGCCGATGGAAAAGTAGAGGAGTCTCGCAGAAACTTCGCGAATCTGGTAGCGTGCGGCGAATTTCCAAAGACCGTATGGACTCGCCTCGCAGAATTAGAGGGGCAGTACGCCAAGTCTACAACCCGGGGCAAAGGGTCATCCAAGACCGTTGAGGCAGTTGACCCGGGCTGTAGTTCGGATTCTCTGACTGTACCTGGGGATGAGACCCCAAAGATGCTAACCCCACAGAACAACACAGTCCCGCCCAGCAGACGAGGAACATTTCCTTCTAAAGTAGCGAGCCACAACATAATTTTCGCAGAAGACCCGCCCATCAACGATCCATTAACAGATACTGCCCTTCCGGTACCTCGTTGGGCTCCATCATTCCCGATGACACCCCCAAGTATTCCGGAGCGCATCGGAAAATGGGGCATGGGATTTGATGGCGAAGGCGATCCATTAGCCTTTATCGAGGAGTTCGAAGAAAGGGTCGCCAGGTACGGGTTCGACCTGATCAGGTCCGCAGGGCAATGTCCGAGATATTTATAGAACGAGCCGCGCGCTGGTTCCGTACTAGTCGGTTGCAAGAGGCGTCATGGGAAGTTCCCTGCAGAGAGTTCCTGGCTTTCTTTCTACCCCCCCTTTATTTTGAGCGACTAGAAGACGGCATTAGGTCACAGCTACAGAAGAGGGGGGGACTATTCAAGAACTATTTAATCGAGCTCCGCACGATGATGCAGCAAGCAGGATTCAGCGAAAGGGAAGAGTTATACAAGGCATATAGAGTTATACAAGGCTGTAGAGTAAAAGAATGTTAAGCGCCAGAGCTTGCTCCAAACCGCTGCGTCTCCGAGTTAAATTCAAACTATCCTCCACAACCCTCTAACGTCAGCCGAAATCCTTTTTGGGACCCTCCCTTGCAGCCCGCTGCCGAAAAGCCGAATGTATCCCTAAGTGAAGCCAAGCATCGTAGGATCGGACACGAGTCTAGCCATCCATTCCCGCTCTTTCGAGCATAGTTGACTTTACCGAGACGAGGATTCCTCTACGTACGGTTCGTAGTGGCCAGTCCGACCTGACACTGGCGCAATAGAGCCAGACGCAAGGGAGTAGGATCGTACATCCTTTCTTTCCTCAATATCTCTTGGGAAATTAAGTGCCAAGACCCCCTAATCCTCAGTGTCTCAGACTTCCTTTACAAATATTCTTGTAAAATAACTTAGGCGCGACAGAGATATATACCCCGGCCTAGGAGCTTCCTTACAATTGGCTGAAATAGCAACTGTAGCCGAAATAAAGCCAGGGCAATTGGAATGCCAGCTAGAAATCGTAGATCATTACATTAATAGAGCCTTCGATGGCCGACGTGGACTTGTCAAGACGATATACTGCGACAGTGCCACCAATTTCGTGGGTGCTGCACGGATGCTCGCAGAATTAAATGTCCACTTCGATGTTTACAAGGATGCTATCACCAAATTTGCTTCCGCTTGACGGCCGCTTCCCTCAGGCCAAGAATCTGTTGATCAAGGCCATCGGCAGCGCAGTACTCCGCTAGGACGAGTTAGAAACCGTGTTGGTCGACATAGAAGCGATTTTTAATTTGCGACCAATCGTCGCGGACAGCACCAACCCGAACGACGGCGAGGCAATCACACCAGCTCACCTGCTAGTGGGAACAACGCTAGTTGGGCTGCCATTCACGTCAACGACGGCAATAAAAAGCGACAAACTGTAGCGATGGCAACGGATTTCAATCATCAAACAACAGTTTTGGTCAGATTGTTCAAAAGACTACCTCTTGAGTCTGCAACAGCGGCAATTGTCCACCTCAACAGTGCATGCTGGGCACTTACGGTCTATAAGTGGCGCAGACGCCAAAGTGCACGTCGCGACCGTGCGCACTAAAACAGGAATTTTTAAAAGAAAAAAAATACCAAAAAGGAACCAAATCAGTTAAGATGCAATGAAGTCACCTGGTCCTCTTTTTTCTCGTTCAACTAAGTACAGAAGCCAGGCAGATGCAATGCAAAATATAAATTTGATAACAATTTTATGATAAGGCTCGCGCCCCTGACTTAAAACTCGTACGTCAACTGAACACATTCACAAAACTGAATTTTGCGGTTTGTACGTCATACGAAGCATACCGTACGAGAAAACGAAATTACAGTACAAACTACAGGTATTTACTGTAATTGTGCTTTGATTAGTACGCTAAGAACCATCCACAGGGCTTGCCTTTACATGGTACATTCTTGTCTTCGTTATTTTTCATCATTTCAATCATAAATACGGAATTTAGAGTGGTATTTGAATAGAGCATATTTTGACCTATTTCTACATATTTTGACATATTTTGACCTTTTTTGACCTATTTTGACCTATTTTTGACCTATTTTAGCATATGCTTTTTACCTAAAAAAAACATATTTTGGATATGCTCATCTTAAAAAATCACAAATATTTTTATTAGTCCAATGTCAAAATTTCGAATTTTTTAGACCAACAACAAAAAAAAACCTAAAATCCGATGTCTAGTTATGAATCATTACACAGCACAGTGGGTCGAATTCCCAAATAATTGGCATAAAGTCGTGTGTTGCAGATATCGAGTTGAAACTTGGTACTTTTAATAGATATAACACCTATAATATTTAAACGAAATGTTAAGTTAATTGGACCACGCCTTCCCCGACCGCCCTTATATGGCAACACCGCGTATACGTAATCTGAAAACAAAGTTTTGAGAACTGTGAATAAAATGTTAGAGTTTAAATTAAAAATGAATTTCAAGTAATATTTGTCAAATTTTAAGCGTACATTCCTTTAGTTGGCCAAATATCTGGTTTTAAAAAGCGGTAGAGTTGCCGTCCATACGTCCAGCAGCGTTGCATGACAGAGTTTAAGCTCATTTTCAAGTTTAAAGCACCGCAAAAGCCGCAAAAAGCCGCAGACAGGATAATTATAATCTTTTAATACTCACTTTCTACTTTATTTTGACATATATTACAAAACACACAAACACGCACAAGGTTAGTTTTGCTCCATAGAAGAATTGCACTTTTCTTAAGTATTCTCTGTTTAGGGACCACACGAAACAACACAATTTAAAGCAACATATTGAACATTATCAAGAAATGCTTTCATTTATTTATTCTACATACCCTGGCCTTTATTATCCATAATTTGACAAAAATTTTTGTGCAACTTAACACGACGTGCAAGTCCTCAAAGTTAACAAATAGTTGTCGCCAATTTTATCGCAACAATCACTGCACTCAACACCTGACTTCGATAATCGATAACAATTTCAGGGTTGCCAAACTATCGAAAATATTATTCGATTCTTTGTACATAGACAATGTATTTTTAAGGTGTATTATTAAAAATGAGTTTTGTTTCCATGAAATTTTTGACTTTATGCCAATTATTTGGGAATTCGACCCACAGTGCACAGTAGAACAAAATTAAACTTTTTTTATAGCCTGGGACTGGGAGCAATAAATTGTGAAGCTAGAGGTATCAGGTGGCAACTCCTCATACCCAGTTTTTCTTCAGCACGTCAAGTTCGCGATTAATGGGCACACTTATACTAGCAACACACAACTACAACTTGTATGTATGTATGTGTATGTATTTGTTCTTTATATAAATTGTTTCGAAAAAAATTACAATTTGATTGGGGGTATATTAAGAACTACTAACAATGACTTAATAGTCGTCTGTCGGCAAAAGTTTGTAGATAACTAGTGCGTTTTATATCTTACAATTTTGATAGAAGATGAGTGTTTACTTAATTAAAATTATTTAAAAGAAATGATCTGTATCTTAACGCATTTTTTAAAAAGTTAATTAGCTGATCCCAGTTTGGCCCATTTAATATATCTATAATCTCGTTCTCCCTTAGTACAGTCTTTCCTAGATGCTGCACCCTAAACTCTCTGAGAACTGGGCAGCGCCCAAGAATATGGCTAAATGTCTCCTTTTCGTTTAGATTGCACATTGTGCAAAGTCCCGATTGGGTCGTTGAAAATCCATCGCCATTCAGTTTCAAGAGTCCACATCGGGCTTTAAAAATCCATGTTATGTCTGCAACCTTCATGTCATCTGCAATATAAGTGGTTCCGTCGGTATAATCCAGAAATTTATAGATACGACGCGTAGTTGCTGCTGCCTGCTCGTGATATTCTCGGACTGCCTCAGCTTTTAATCGGCTTACCAGTTCGTTACACCCGAAGCTCCATGACTCTTTAGTTCCATTTTCCAATTGCCATTCTAAATCGCGCCCATCTTTTAGGAAGTTTAACCGCTTTGCCCAGAAAACGTTCTTTTGGATGATGTACGTGGAAAGCTTTCGTGGTAATCTATGCTCTTGGTAATCAAAAAAGGTTTTCCCAATATAGTTTAAGTGAGTCATGAACGCGAAAAAGTGGTTGTCTTCCATGCCAAGCTCGATCGCCAATGAGTAATTAGGAGTATTGTCTGGCAGCCTTAGAATCCTTTTAACAAAGTATCGCTGAAGTTTGTCTACCTCTTCAAAATGATGCGATCCCCATATTTGTGCTGCATAAGATTGTGTGGAACGGCACACCGCAAGAAATAACTTCCATTTGGAGCTCAGGGGTACTCTTTGATTGCAAAAATAATTTTTCCATGTACTGTTAATACAGTTTTTCGCTGACCTGTTTCGCTGCTCAACATGTTTTGTGAAGGACAAGGTTGGTGTAAATACCACTCCCAGATAGGTGAACTCTGAAACAATCGGTATTGGTTCCGAATTGTAAGTCCATTTCTCGTTTTGAGACAGCCGGCCACCTTTTACAGAGTTTCCTGCCGTACCCACAAAGGTAAATTTTCCACTTTCATCACCAAATGTTCTTCCATTTATTACAGTAAGTCCATAGTCATCACAAAATTCCAGAAAAGTTGTACCCTTTGTATTTATTAATTTATCCTGAGATTTTCGACATTCTAGTCCCATCGGAAAGGCTGGTAGCAAAGATTCCTCCAGGGGTTGTTGCAATTCTCCTATTCGCACATTTAAATCGCCAATAATAACACGGTTGTTAGTTTCGTTTAGATGAAAGTGATGCTTTAGTACTCCAAAATCAGCATTCCAGGAACATCCTCGGATATACATCGGGTACAACGTTATATCCATTCCGCATGTTATTATAGAGATGAAGTCAAGACCATCCTGTGTATGAAAGGTGTGAGTAAGGTTAAAGCTTGTATTGTTTTTTACTCCAAATATGCAACCTCCGCTTGCCCGTCCAAAGCGGCTTGATCTCGTAGCTGGTTTCCAATGTAAAGGCCTGTTCTCAGAAGCGCGGAAAATTTAGCACGCTAAATTGCACTTAATTTATTTAGCATCCACAATAAATTTTTAGTGTGCCCAAAAATAAGCCAATGAGGCCAAATACAGAAACGGCCACACAGGTGGACAGCTGTTTTGTTTTGTTTACGAAAAAAAAATTTAAATGGTGTATTTTGCCAAAATATCTGGAACACATATTATATATATTGATGCCGGTAGCGTTGCTCCAAATTCCGTTGTAAGGCTTTGAGCGAGAATCAAATTATTGCCCGTTTGAGTCACATTTGTGACTTCGAGCAGGTGCAGATTGTGGAGGAGGCCTATAATTGTACAGATATTGGGCGGTGATCCACCTTGCAGTCCTGCTATCGTCTCATATCATATCGTCTCCGGACATAGTCCCGGACTACCAATTGGAGGCTTCTTTGGATGTTTGCCGTTCAGGCAACTATAATCGTTTGCAGAAGTTTGTACAAGAGATTGGTTAATCGGTCTACAGTGTGGGTCAGATGGAGCAGTTTCTGGAGCATATAGTGCATCATGCGGCCCTGACGGATGCCCAGATATGCGACAAGATGGGGGTGGGTGGTAGCATTTTTAAGACTTGATTCCAAGTTGGTTGACTGTTCATTCTTGGCAGGAATGCTGACATCATGTGCAGGAAGGTTACTTGAAGTATCTGCAAATCATGGACTTGTGCTGTGAAACCGTTTTCCTCACAACTGAAACGCTACGCTAGAGATTGGCAAATATACTTTAGTTTTCATAAAAAATGTTTGTTTTATTTGTCGTTAATTCAAAATCCTTCTCCTCGGTAGCCGCTGGAGCTGAAACTGCTGCCCATAGCACACTCATCGCTATCCAACTCCATTTTCAGCTGGTCCGCATCGGGATTATTTTTGACCTCCATCAAGGAGAAGCCAGCCGTGGTCGACACAGTTTTCGGTGTGGTGGTGGTAAAAATTATGACCGGGTTGGATATGGTTATCACCTGCTGATTTCCTCCGATTTCGGACGCAACCGTCCGTGCCAACCGACCGAGGCGTCTCCAAGCGTCACGTTGGCATTAGAGACTGTTTTCAGTACGTCCCTTCAGTGCCGATTGGGCTGATTTGTGGCCCTTAGCTTGGGGCTTCCCCTCGTCTGAAACTTTCAATCCGTTTCCTTTTGCGCTCAGGTGATTTTTCCTCCATAATCAATTTATCTTGTCAAAATAAATAGCTACAGCTATTTCCACAAATCAAATCAGCTGTTCTTTCAATCCACTCACGACCCACACCGATATCGATACGTCAACTATCGATAGGCCAACTGGGCATTTATTTAGCGTGTCTCAGAACACGGAAAATAAATTCAGCCGCGGAAACTTTCCGCCACTGTTTTTTCTATATGGAGTGCGTCATAAAAATTTATTTTCCGCGCTTCTGAGAACAGGCCTTAAATCAAAACCGCTAAAATATTGACTTGCTTGGTTTTGGTTTTCAGCCGTTACGTGGGTTTCGGTTAGAGCAAATATGTCAAAGTTCTTTATGTAGGTGAAAAATTCAGGGAATAGATATTTTCGGGAAAGACCATTTATATTATAAGATAAAATATTTATTTGAGCTAATTTATTGTTATGTTTATTTGCTAATGTTCTTTGAGTACCCCCAGAATCTAGTTTTTTCAATGGGCTCTATTGGTTTCAGCCTTTTCCAAGTTTTCGGCAAAAGAAATGGTAAGAGTTGCTGCTTTTGTACCTAGTACATGTGCTAAAATTTTAATGCCCGTTTGATCACCACTAGATAGTTCCATTTTTGCATTCCAGAAGAGCCATTTATCTCCTACCTTGATTCTGTCATCTCGTACAATTGTCTTCTGCGTGGGGTCAATAGCCAAAATTTCTTTACGTAGCTGGAGCATAGCTTTCTTTTTTTTCTGTCTGTCTTCACTGAGATCCCTTTCTACTGATATGGGCGTGCCAGCAAGATTTCGGGTGTTGCGCAATGCTGCAGATGCTTGCTGGTCGTCTCCGAATTCGACCAATACTCCCATCTTATTATTGCGGCTTTTCGTACGGTATTCTGATCAATTTTAAGCTTCGAGCAAACTGATTTGGCTGCATTAAGTGCGGATGAATTAGCTTCCAGTCCTTTGAAGAGCAAATTGCGTTGCTTCATTTGATCAACCAGCCGCAATACATCTCTTTGCTCCCCTGCTTTATACTGCCTCAAAAGTTCAAAGTCGGCTTTTAACTTGGCGTTCTCTTTCTTAAGGGCTTTGACATCGGTAGCCAATGCAGTCATCTCACTTTTAATTTCCCTTATGTCTTCTTTTGTGGCCAAAT
Source organism: Lordiphosa clarofinis (assembly GCA_018904275.1). Lineage (NCBI taxonomy): Eukaryota > Metazoa > Arthropoda > Insecta > Diptera > Drosophilidae > Lordiphosa > Lordiphosa clarofinis. Next base: position 199,060 of record JAEIGQ010000325.1, on the reverse strand, counting down.
TCTGAAGTTTGACATCCAGTAATGAAGCCATGGACTCCTGGTTTAAGCGCATCCAGTGGGAGAAATCCACTTTTCCAAGTTCCATATTTCTCTCCTCCGCTTCAGGCGAAGTTTCAGCCAGTCGGCGCTTTGTACTAGCTAATAAAGTGGTAGCTGGGGACGACATTAGTATAAGTTGTTTCAGCCGCAAATTATGCAATACTCAATTGGTGGGCTCTCTTAGGATCCAATATCCTCTCTCAAGGGCAGTTAGAATGCACTTGCTAGAGTAAGCAGACGTAGCAACAACAAACTCACAAGAAGCAATAGCAGTTTCTCTCATGGATTCCACCCTCTCTGAAGTTACCGCAATTTGTACTGCCTTCTGGAGCGAACACACATAAAACTGGGCTCTTTTTATACCCTTGGAGAGGGTATATTAAAATTGTCCGGATGTTTGTAACGCATAGAAGGAAGCATCTCCGACCACATAAAGTATATATTCTGATCAATGCCGAGCTGAGTTGATATAGCCATGTCCGTCTGTCCGTCCGTCCGTCCGTCTGTTTCTATGCTATCTCCTCCGTCAGTTTTAAAGATATCGCAACCAAACTTTGCACGAAGTCTTTTGGTATAAATACGACATTTGTCGGAACCGGCCGGATCGGATGACTATAGCATATAGCTCCCATAGGAACGATCGGTTGAAAAACTAGTTTTAGTGAGAAAACTTTTTTGTTTTCAATGTTACGCTCCAACGCTCGTATTTATAAGTTTTTAGTGATTTATAATAAACATCGAAATCGGACAACTATATAGATAGCGCCATACAAAAGTTAGGTCTGAAAAAAAGTCTTAGTGAGAAAAACTTTTTTGTTTTCAATGGTATAGCTCCCAACGCCCGTATTTATAAGTTTTTAATGATTTTACATCATTTCACCAAAATTTTTCGAAATCGGACCACTATATAGTATAGCTGCCATACAAACTGTCAGGCACATATCAAGCTCCAAGGGTATATTAACTTCGGTCGAGCCGAAGTTAGCTTGCCTCTATTTTTGTTTTTGTTTTCCGCTCACTTTTTGTTTTTTGTTGGCGATCGCGGATTTATTAATTGCTTTTATTTGTTGCTGGGCTTCCGCGAGACTGTGACTATTTTAATCTGTTGACTTTTTGGATAAATCGGCTTGGAAAAATAAATGGGCTTTTTGCAGATACTTGTTCTTGTGTATTCAAATATTTTATACGGAGCTTATAAAACGCGACTGTCTCTCTCGAGTGTGTTATGGAACTGTATCGATAACTACAACTTTTGTTGCTGGTTAAAAAAAGGTGAGAGCAAAAATTTTGGAAAGTTCACCAAATATGAAGGGAGTCACCACAATTGTTGTACCAAATTCTCACCTCCAATGGACAACCGGTTAGTACCACGCCCATAGATGTCTAATTAGAAAATGGAATAAATTGAAAACCACTCGATAGAATTTTTTAAGATTTTAAATATAGTCAGTATCTCAAGACCAATTAAACGTGTCCTTAAGGGGGTATTCTCCATGCGTAAGATTTTTTTTAATTTTTTTTATAGCTTGGATATTTGAGAATATCGCCCCAGAAGGATTTTTTGAAATTCGAAATACTTCAGAAGATATAGACTATTTAGTGGAGCAATGTTATGGCTAAAACGAGAAGTTTTTGAGTAAATAAATTTTCAGTCAATAAAACTGTGATCTAACGGCTGGTTCTTGAACTTGTATGGTAAGATATTGTCGCCCAGATCGATATCGATTATTAATCGGCTTTTAATCGATAATTATCGAAGGCTATCCTTCGCAATGTTACTACCGACTAAATCGCTCAGAAACTAGAACTGCGGCCGCATCTAAAGAAGGCAGAATGGCACGCAGAGTAAAGAGAGCTGCTGCTAAAAACAGTTTTTTTGAAAATGAGGAAGGTCCGCTGTATGCAGATGGCATCCCCTACTAATATCCGTAAGTATATAATATTTGAAAAAATTGTTGGTTACTTTTAAAGCTACTTTTTCGGACTGCCAAGCCACATTTCTCCAGTTCTACCAAACCGATTTTGCTAAAGTTATATGCAATCGACGCAGAATTGTCACCATTCTAGAACTGCATTTTTTATTTTTGCCTTTGTTTTTCCCCAAAAAACGAACTCGAAACTTTCAAAGCGTTTATCTCGAAACCACGTTTTTCGAACTGGCGGCCATGATATCTCCAGTTACACTAAACCGATCTTGATGATCAAAACTGAAATTCACGCAGAATTGTCACCATTCTGGTCTGAACCTCAATCAAAATATTAAAAAAAATTTTACTATTTATACCCTTGGAGAGGGTATATTAAAATTGTCCGGATGTTTGTAACGCACAGAAGAAAGCATCTCCGACCACATAAAGTATATATATTCTTGATCAGCATGACGAGCTGAGTTGATTTAGCCATGTCCGTCTGTCCGTCCGTCTGTCCGTCCGTCTGTCCGTCCGTCCGTCTGTCCGTCTGTTTCTATGCTATCTCCTCCGTCAGTTTTAAAGCTATCTTAACCAAACTTTGCACGAAGTCTTTTGGTACAAATACGCTGCACATTTGTCGGAACCGGCCGGATCGGATGACTATAGCATATAGCTGCCATAGGAACGATCGGTTGAAAAACTAGTTTTTGTGAGAGAAACTTTTTTGTTTTTAGTGCTATCGCTCCCAACGCTCGTATTTATAAGTTTTTAATGATTTCACATAATTTCACCAAGCCTTGTCAAAATCGGACAACTATATAGTATAGCTGCCATACAAAAGTTAGGTCTGAAAAAAGTCTTATTGAGAAAAACTTTTTTGTTTTCAATGTTATCGCTCCCAACGCTCGTATTTATAAGTTTTCAATGATTTCACATAATTTCGATAAGCTTTGTCGAAATCGGACCACTATATAGTATAGCTGCCATACAAACTGTCGGGCATATATCAAGCTCCAAGGGTATATAAACTTCGGTCGAGCCGAAGTTAGCTGGCCTCTATTTTTTTTTTTAAACTAAACTACAAAAAAAGGGCCAAAAATCGATTTTTCATTTTTTATTGGCCGCCATTTTGTCAAAAAAAATCACAAAATTTTTTTCGAGGTTCAGACCAGAATTACATCTATACTGATCATAACCTCGTTTTTACTTTTTATTTCAGACATACTGGAGACCTCGAATCATCGGACACTTTTTTTAACGGCCGATAACTTTTGGAACAGCCCTCGAACATCAAAGCAGTAACAATTTTTTTATTTACCCTAATCTGTTTGTAACATAATAACAACGAGAAAGGCAAGGCTAACTTCGACCGTACCGAAGTTTTTATACACTTGAAATCGCTTGTCTCAACGGTTAGCGACTTCGACCAAACTTCGCAGATCAGCTTATATACTAGCAATTGCTTTAGAACAACATTGAATACAATGAATACAAAGTGTTATCTAGAAAAAATAACTTTTATAGTATCAGTACGGTATGAAAGGGTGTTCGTATGAAGCTGGCGTGTACTAGAGATTTGTTTATATTATTGTTTGGGATAATTTTGCAGAAAAAAGGTTTTTCAGATTCCCAGTAGTTAAGCCGTTTCTGGCAAAAAACATGAAAGAATTGCACTTTTTTCGAAGTTTTTGCACTTTTGAAGCGCTAGATGCAAATTTTTTGGGTCAGTCTGTTCATGACTTTTTTCCTCTAGTTTATATCTTTAACTTTGCCGAAGATATAAAAACAAAGTTCCAAACGGTGATATATGGACAGTTTGGGGGGAAAATATGTTGGGTATCAAAAAAGTACCTTTACGATGTGATAGGGCCAAGTCCTTTGGGGATTTTTTTAGTTTCGGTATGCTCTTATAAAATATCGGGGTCCGAAGGCGTAACCTGAAAATTACCTTAAAAAAGTTGCACTGTGTTATGTTAAACTTAAAGGTAAAATTCTAAAATTTGCTCTACACATCTCGTAAAGTTTTTCAAAGATTGTTAATTGAGGGCTCTGCGAAATAAGGGCCCAATGAAATGAGGCCCCAAAAATAAAATGAAATAAGGCCCCAACATTTTATATAGAAAACAGAAACCATTATATCCCAAATAAAATTTCGAAATAAAATAAGTAAGAACGCAAAACTAAATTTTAGAGCCCTGTTTAACTTTTATGAGGAAATAAGACGCCAATTTTTAATATTAATTTTTAAGTTCTAGTTTCATTTTTCTAATTTTTGCTACGTACAAAATTCGCACGATTTTTTGTATCAAATTTGCATTATTTAATTCAAAAAGTTGATTCAATCTTTTGCCGCAGGCAAAACATCCCAAACTTGGCGCCATCTATAATTTTTTTGTGCTTTATTTCATAGCAGTGGGGCCTTTTTTCACACTTCAAATTGGGGTATTATTATGAAATGACACCCCGAATTTGGGGCTTTATTTAATTTTATATTTTCGAGACTGATTTTCTGCTGCCTTAATGTTCATTAACTTATAAACTCCTTACCCTCAAGGCCTGAGGTCCTCCTGAGTCAAGGAATTTTTATTGGCCTAAAGCTTTTTACAGCAATCGGATAAGCATCCCATTCCCGTTTTCTATAAAATAAACCCGTAATCGAATTCGGACAAGTTAGACATCGCAACCGATTTGTTGAAAAAATTTGTTGAACAATTTTATGTACACAGTCTGTGTTTATGCTCGATTCGTTTTCAAAATATTTTTAGACGGTTGAAGACGCAGTTAATTTTAATATTTTGTCATTGATGTTGAACATAAAATTGTTTGAATATTATGCAGAAAGTTAAGGGCGAAATCGAATATTTGTGCTGTTATTATGAAATCATTTCAAATCAAATACAAGACACTTTGACCTGGAAATGATAGAGTAATAGTAATTTCCAAATTGTACTTTCAAAGTATCCGAAAAAAAAAACGAGAAAGGCAAGGCTAACTTCGTCCGAGCCGAAGTTTTTATACACTTGAAAACGCTTGTCTCATTGGTTAGCGACTTCGACCAAATTTCGCAGATCAGCTTAAAAACATTTAATATTACCCATGACCGTAATTGAGAGCGGTAATATTAAGGAAAAACTAGTTTTTCTCATTAAAACCCATTTTTCGACCGATCATTTGTATGGCAGCTACAAGAAGTAGTCATCCGATCCGGTCGGTTTCGAAATATTAGCAGCGTGCAGACAAAACAAGACTCTGTGCAAAATTTCAGCTCGCTAGCTTCAAAACTGAGGGACTAGTTCGCGTAGAAACAGACAGACGGACAGACGGACGGACAAAGCTTAATCGACTCAGCTCGTCATGCTGATCAAGAATATATATACTTTATGTGGTCGGAGATGATTCCTTCTATGCGTTGCAAACTTCTGGGCAAAATTATAATACACTTTTTAAGTGTATAATAAATTTGAAAGTATGGCCTTCGTTTTCGCGTTTGAAAAATTTTTTTCCTAAACGTATTTTTTTACTTTTTCGAGTATAATTTTTAAATAATCAGAAATTTTCGCATACTTTTAAGGCAGCAGTAAAGCCTAAGATACCAAACAACTCTTCTTATCAAGATTTTACAATCTGAACACTTCTATATCCGCTAATTCCAAAAAAACAAACACTTTTTTGTTGTCATTCTCAAGTTTTCCACTAAAATGGCTGGCATTAAATTTCTTTTTATTTTTTAGAGCAAAACATTACGCGTTTTACTTGTTGTTATCCATGAAAAAGAAAAAAATGAGTTGTTGAAGGTTTTTTAAAAATTCAGCAATTTATCAGCAAAAAGGTTGCCAATTTAAAACTTAAAAAAATATTTTTACAAGCTAATGCATTTCTTAACAAGTTGAAATCATATTAGAATAAATATTTTATTTAAGGGTACTGTATACCTTCAGGAGTCATTTTTTAAAGGTTTACCAAAAATTAGATTACTCAAAAACTATAAGTGGTATTAAGAAGCGGATTTTTTCATTTGATAGGTAATCGGTTAAACTAAATTTAGTAATTTTTGTTGTTGTTGTTGTACCTCCGGTTGTTGTTGTATTTCTGTTCAAAGTTAACCAAAAATTTAAAACATAGGCCCATGGTTGCAAAAATTTTTTGAGAACGGATGATCTGAATTTAAAACTGAAGACAGGGTTTTGTTAAGAAATAATGTAATTCTGGTGTGAACTAGGATATTTTGGATCGGTCAATAAATGACGTAGTTATGGCGTTTCAAAGTCAAAATTTCGAAAATCGACTATTTTTTCCCACTGTATTGGTCCTAGCCCCGTTATTTGTTGACCGATAGAAAATATCCTAGTTCACACCAGAATGGTGGGTATTAGGAGCAATTAAAAAAAAAGAATTTGAAAATCGGTCAACAGGTGCTCTTTAAATCTTTGCAACCATTTTGGAAAATGTGGTTCCGAGATAATCGCATTTAAAGATTAGACATCTGTTTTCGATGAAATAAAAATTATATTTAATAAATGTATAAATCGGATTTGGTGCATTTGGGTGTTAACTTTCACCGAAAAAAAAGATTATCAAAATCGGTTAAGCGGTTCTCCAGAAATTTGAGTCAAAGTGCGTCAAGACATGGTAAAAAAAAAAATCTGCAAAAACTTCCAAGTAAAATTTTTTTTTTCAAAAATTTTTTTTCCGTAATATTGAACATTTTATAAATATTTATAAAGTTTTTGACCAAAAAAGGGGAAAAAATACGAATTTCTAAAAATACGAGGGTCGATAAAAACAATTTTCATATAAAAGGGTCGGAAAAAATAATTGTTTTTGTTTATATCTTTAAAACTGAGTTTCGGATCAGCTTGAAAGTTTTGCAGGATGTTTATAAGATCCTAATAGAACGTTTAAGCAAATAAAAAAAAAAATCGAAAAAAAAATTTTTCTGAAGGTATACAGTACCCTTAAATTTTATTTTATTTTATTAGAGCGATCTCTTTTGCGTACGTCAGACTGGGGGGTAAATCTTGAAAAATTTTGTCTTTGCGACAGATTCTTTTGGGTGATGTCTTTGATTTTGTATTTGCAAAATCAGCTGCTTTTACCATTACCGCGTAGTAGCAGGTGAGTTGTGTGTGGAGTGGGATAGTGTGAGGTGGAAGTGGGGGGAGGTGATGATTATTTGGTAGAGACCTGGTGGGGACCATTTGAAGATTTGGTGAGGATCTGGCGGGGATTTGGTGAGGATTTGGTGGGGATCTGGTGGCTATCTGGTAGGGACCTGATGAGCTCTGGTTTGGATCTGGTGGGGATCTGGTGGAGATCAGGTGGAGATCTAGTGGGATCTAGGGGATCTGTTGGGGAACTGGGGAGATTTAGTGAGCAGCTGGTGGAGGGGATCTGGTTGGCTCTAGTTGGGATCTGGAGGGGATCTAGTGGGTATCGTGTGGGGATCTGGTGGGGATCAGTAGTTGGTCGGGTGGGGATATGGTGGGTTTGCGGGAAGTGGGGGAGCAATGAGTGGCTATAATAAGGTCAAATTGTGAATTCTGTGCTAAAAACTATAATGTTCTTTGTTTGACAGTCCCTTAACAGTGACTGAACAGTGACTTTACAGTGACTTAACAGTGATTGAACAGTGATATAACAGTGTCTTAACAGTGACATAACAGTAACTTAACAGAGACTTAACAGTGACTGAACAGTGACTTTACAGTAACTTAACAGTGATTAAACAGTGACATAACAGTGACTTAACAGTGACTGAACAGTAACTTAACAGTGATTTAACAGTGACGTAACAGTGACAGAACAGTGACTTAACAGTGACTTAAAAGTGACTTAACAGTGACTTAACAGTGACTTAACAGTGGCTAAACAGTGACATAACAGTGACGTAACAGTGACTAAACAGTAACTTAACGGTGACTTAACAGTGATTTAACAGTGACATAACAGTGTCTTAACAGTGACTTAACAGTGACTTAACACTAACTTAACAGTGACTCAACAGTGACCTAATTTTTGATAATTTAAGATTTATTTATACAGAATCCAAATGTGTCTTTTGCCATAACTTAAATCGGATTCATCATTAAGAGCTTCGCTCGTACCGTGCGTCTCATGACACACACTCATTATACCCTTGGAGAGGGTAAATTAAAATTGTCCGGATGTTTGTAACGCATAGAAGGAAGCATCTCCGACCACATAAAGTATATATATTCTTGACCAGCATGACGAGCTGAGTTGATATAGCCGTGTCCGTCTGTCCGTCTATTTCTATGCTATCTCCTCCGTCAGTTTTAAAGCTATCTTAACCAAACTTTGCACGAAGTTTTTTGGTATAAATACGCTGCACATTTGTCGGAACCGGCCGGATCGGATGACTATAGCATATAGCTGCCATAGGAACGATCGGTTGAAAAACTAGTTTTAGTGAGAAAAACTTTTTTGTTTTTAGTGCTATCGCTCCCAACGCTCGTATTTATAAGTTTTTAATGATTTTACATAATTTCAACAAGATTTGTCGAAATCGGACCACTATATAGTATAGCTGCCATACAAACTGTCAGGCACATATCAAGCTCCAAGGGTATATAAACTTCGGCCGAGCCGAAGTTAGCTTGCTTCTATTTTTTAGCTTATGACTTTTCACCAAGGCTCCTTAACAAAAAGGTAAGTTAAAAAATGTAATACCAGGGATAGTCATGTCTGCAAAAGTACAGATCTCTGACCCTCTGAAGAGATAGCGGTTTGACTTGTATGGGACAAGTACTTCTTGTAGATGCAGGCAGATAAATTTTATGTCACAGGTTGCCACGCCCCCTTCCGCCCCCGCAATTCTGAAAAAAAACCTCATATCTCCCACAGTTTTACAGATTGACAGTTTGTACTTTCTAGAAATATTTTGTAATCATGATTATTTATCGATTCGCCAAAGGAATTATGAAGATCGGATGAACGATTGCGGAGTTATACGGAAAATTTTGATGGGTAGCACCGGTTCAACTTTGATGGCCAGCACTGGACTCACTTTATGACTTCTTTATCACTTTGTGTGGCTTCTATATACCCTTTTTCGTTGGACTTTTTAGGCACAATGTCTATATCAAAACAGAAGCTGTTTTCATAGTTTGGAGAACTATGTTTTCAGAGAAAAAACCTGTAGTCAGGAAGAACGCATTGAATTTGGCAAAAAATGTCAAATGTTTTTTTTTTGTTAAATTTTGTAAAAAAATTTTTTTTTTAATATTTAAAAATACCTCCCTTAAAAAAGTTGTGCAATCTTTTTGATATTAAATTAATTTATTTTTTTCTATTCCTTTTATTCCTACCTTTAAGAGAAACAAGTAAGACCGTTGCGGTCGGGAAGCTCGACTTCGAAATACCCTGTACAATTGACAAACACACACATACACAAACAAACACACACGCACACATACACATAAACGCGCCCTCACACACGTGGGCGCAAGCTGCAACCAATGCGTAATAAGCAAAGCATGGTGGGAGGGGGTGGTGCAAAAATTGTTTCGTGAATAACTTCCGTGCTCAGACCTCATTGTGCGTTTCAGAATAGATAGATTAAGGGCCTAAGATAATATATATTAAGCGACGATGTTGTAACTTTAAAATTGTGGCTCTGACAGTTCTTTGCGGTTTAAGGGGGGAGGGGGCGAAATTTTGCAAATCTGAAACAAACCTGATCTGCGTAGGGCCTATACCTATGTACATGCAAAAATTTGTAAATCTATCTCTTATAGTCTCTGAGATCGACGCGTTCATACAGACAGACGGACGGACAGACGGACGGACGGACGGACAGACATGGCTAAATCGACTCGGCTGTTGATGCTGATCAAGAATATATATACTTTATAGGGTCGGAAATGTTTCCTCCTTTCTGTTACATACATTTTAACAACTTCATGATCCCCTTTTACCCATTTTTAATGGGTACAGGGTATAAAAAAACAAATTGCGATTATCTCATTTACTTGGAATATATTAATTTCGACGCGCTAGAATGGCCGTTTAGTCCACGGTGCGTTGGTGTGATTCTGGAATGTAGCATGCTTTGTTAAGAATATCTTTTCGTGTATTTATTTGTCGAGTTTTTTTTGGTAACAAAATTAAACGAAAATTCTGGTCGATTTGCGGAATTCGAAACTGCAATCAACTCGGACTTCGGAATTCGAAACAGAACCGAACCTTTGACAAAACTGCTACAGAAGTCCATTCTCGTTCAAATATCAAAACTAATTGACCTCATACCCGCTCCCCTCCATCCATAGCTCAAGACTTTCAAAAATAAAATATGTGAAAAAATATTTGTGGTTAAATTTACTAAGAGTACAGTTTTGTGTGTACCCATCCGCAAGCACACATTAATAGTATTTAAAAAGGTCGTTTTCGGTCCTCAACAATAAATCGCATTAAAATTCAATTACAACAATCTATATAAATTTAACAAATAGTCAGTGTGAAACTAAGTTAGTTTTAGTGCGTGCGCTCAACCCAATACCGCAACATTTACGCCTCAGAGAAGCGTGTGGATCCTAGTCTGAGTAACTAAGAGCACAAAGTATAAGCACAAATTACTTAACCTTCTCTCTCACTCAACCCAAAAGAAAGAAAAAAAACACAGGATAAAGTCGGGATATTTGAAATCTTTTTAATCTGAAGCGCACAATGAGATCTGAGCAAAGACATTTTTTATTTCAATTATTCACGAAACAAATTTGCTCGCGGAAGCTGAGCCTGATATCCAGCATAACTCCTAGGTGCGCTCCCTTTGCAGTACCCACGGTAATTTGTGCAGTCTCCACCTTTTTCCTGCTGCTAATGATGACAGCTTCTGTCTTGTGGGGGGCAAGTTCTAAGCCCACTGAGCAGAGCCACGACTCTATCTGCCTAATTGCTTGATTACACAGCAACTCTACCTGCTCAAGGTGTTTTGCCACTACCACCACAGCTACGTCGTCCGTAAGTCCGACGACTTGCACTCTCGGGGGGAGAGATAGTCGCAAGATGCCGTCGAACATAACGTTCCACCTCCGGTTACTTCGTAGGTCTCTGTGCGTGCACAGGTTTCATATTTGAGTAGCCTGTTGCCGAAGTAGCTGCGGATCGTCTGAAGCAGGTATAAGGGAACTCCAAAGCTTGTCAGGGCCCTTAAAAAGCAGCTCCACCTAGCCGAGTTAAAAGCGTTGCGGATATCTAGAGTAGCAATTAGACAGTATTCCTTTTTGCCGTATCTCCATCTGGTACCTTCAATGGCGTTCGCCGCAGTGCTAGCTACCTTCTGGATGGCATCGACTGTAGAACTCGTCTTACTGAACGCGTACTGGTTCTGGGACAGATCACTAGATGCGGCTATGACGCGCTCTAAACGTGTGCAGACGAGTTTTTCCAAGACTTTTCCAGCTGAGTCGATCAAGCAGATCGGTCTGTATGACGGGGCTTCTCCCGGTACCTTGGCTGGTTTGGGTATTAGGACCAGCTTCTGTACATTTCACTTTCCAGGGAAAACTCCTTCTAATAGGCACTTGTTGTACAGATCTGCGAAGACCTCCGGTTTCAGGGTCAGCGCTAGCCTAAATGCTCTATTTGGTATCGAGTCCGGACCGGGGGCTTTTGTTATATTCATGTTCCTGGCGATTTGTAGCACTTCCTCTGCGGTAAACTCCAACTTGGGCCATTATTTGATCTGCCATATGTTCCGCACTTCCAGTTGCTGCCAGATTATCTAGTGAATACGCAAAGTTTTGCGCGATATGTTGTCTACGATCGCCTGAGGTGGGTGTCTATCCACTAGTTCGCCAATTGTGGCAAGGTGGTCACTTGCCGTGTATTCCAGCACGCAGTAGGGTACAGTGAGCTGCTTGCGAATGTGAGGTCGACCACAGAACCAACGCCCGCTCTGCTGAAGGTGTGCTGGCTGCCAGTGTTTACCACCAATGTTCAACGCCGAAAAAGCCTCGAGAAGTGTTCGTCCGCTTTTATTAGTGGATACGCTACCCCAGTTCACTGCCCACGCATTAACCCATTAACGCCGACGGGTGCGAAGACGCACCAAAAAAAGAGGGGTTTTTGAAAATTCTTAGAAAATATTTCGTGGATATCGCTTTCCTGTCTTTTGCTATGGATAATAGATGAATGGGCTTACATATTTGACCTGGGCTGTTTTTTCATACGACGCCATCTACTTGATGAAAAACGCATCGCCATGTGCAGGTTTTCCGACATGCAAAAAAAAAACCCTATTATACAGTTAAATAAACATATGGGTCATTCTTTTATAAACCGAACAGCAAAAATTTTTTTTATTTTTCATTTTAATAAAAAAAAATCCGAAATTAGATCTCGACATGCCCACCAAAACGTAATTTGCGGTTTTGCTCAAAAATTTTTTATTAATTTTATAAACAATTTCAAAAATAGTTAAAAACGAAAAAATGGAAAAAAGGGTTTTTTAAAAACGTGATATCTCAGGATTGGTTTATCGGATAGGTCTCAAGTTGATATCGATGGAAAGAATTTTACTGTATCTACTCAAATTATAATTTTATAAATTTTTAAATTATTTAATAATATTAAGTAAATGTTGCTAAAAATTACATATAATTTTTTCTCAGTGTTAACCACCATGATAAAAATCGCTGTTAAAAATTCAGGGTTGGTACTAGAAGTTTACAAAAAATCGCTAAATTACATTCGGTTGATGTACTTTAAAACTGCATACTCAAAAAATTTAAAGCATTGGGGGCCGATTCCCCTACAAATCCGGCTATGCCCTTTAGGGTACTTTGCCCTAAAATTTGGAAAATAAACCCTAATTTTAAGAAAGTTTACCTTAATCCTTCGTCCTTATTAAAAATGTTACGAAATTGCATTGCGCTCTGCTGCCTTTCGGTTTTAACGACGAAGTCGTCTATGTGTTGGCATTTGTTTATACACACTAATGCCCACTCGCAATGCCTAAAGTATGTAGTTATATTGCACTGTTGAAGTACTGTGGTGGACAAAAGTATGTTGACTAAAAAAAGGAATTCCCAAACGATTATGGCACCGCTGGCATGGAGCAAGCGAAGGTCACTGATGATATGGTAGAGATACCATTGAAACAGCTGTATGACCAACTAGCTTCACTTGTTGTGTGTTGTGTTCCTCCTTTTTGGAGTTATGCGCAAACATAACGAGACCTTGAGCCAGCTTAATATTGATGGTTTTAAAAAATTTCTTAAATAATCCATTATATCTTTGAAACAAAAAATTCATAAAATTTTGAGATTTGTATCGAATACTGGTATAAAAGTAAGCTTTCAATAAAACATAAGAAGTACACAATCGGTTGCACAGGTTAGGAAATAAAAATCAAAATGTCCAAATGGGGGTCGACATAAGCTCAGCGCAGGACCTCAAATGCTTAAAGAATGATTGTTTTTAGACAAGTTTTTCACTGAACCCGAATCTGGCTTTAGAAATTTCATATCTCTAATAAGCGTAAAATGGACATACAAATGCTGAAAATGACATATTTGCCCATTTTCCAAGGACCTTATGTCCTAGAAACGGGATATTTTTTAAAAATTTGTAAACGTCAAGTTATAGTACTCAGTTTTATCTGTGAAATGACGTGCAAACAATATTTTTATCATAAGATATAAGTTCGTGATCAATATGCAAAGTATAGCCGATTTGCACGCAACTCACGAACTTATATCTTATGATAAAAATATTGTATGCACATCATTTTACAGATAAAACTGAGTACTATAACTTGACATTTGTTGAAAGTAAAAGATCGTTACTTTATGTAAGCTAAATATGTCCCATCTGGTAACACCATTTTGTTCTCTCTCTCGCAGCAAGAGTTCAGTTCTCTCTCTGGTTTTAAGTTCTTATGTATCTCTGCCTTACCCAGTTCTCTGTCACCCTTTCACCATACAACAAACTTTTAAAAAGACTAGAAAAAGTCTACGGGAACTCAAAATGAGTGTGTCAATTCAAATTGAAAAACTTGACGACGGAAATTATGATTTGTGGTGTATGTCCATGCGAAGTGTTTTAACTAAATCGGATTTGTGGAATGTCGTGTGTGAAGCTGAATTAAAGCCAGAAGGAGATGCTGCAGCGGCTGCACGCTGGGTCATCCTTGATCAGAAGGCGCTGGCATGTTTAATTTTGAATGTAAGGCCAACACAGTTGATGCACATTAAGTCGTGCATAACCTCGGCAGAAGCATGGAAAAAATTGCGTAACATCCATTTACCAGCGGGTCCAATCAAAAAAGTGCAGTTATACCAAAAATTGTTACCTCTTAAAATGCAGCATTGCGACAACGCAGCACAGTATGTGAATTCTTTTATGAACATAACAGAAAAATTGGCGGAGTTGGATATATCCATTAATGATGAGTTAAAAGCTATTATGTTTCTGTCAAGTTTGCCTGATTCGTGGGAAAATTTTGTCGTCGCGATCGAAACACGCGACGAGCTGCCGCCGTTCGATACAGTAAAAAACAAATTCTTAGAAGAAGGTTCGAGAAAAGAGGAAAAGCTTTGTATACCAACACATACGAGAATCAGCAACGAAAAAGAAACCAACAAGTTCGCGAAAATTCTAAACGCGACGATCGAAAATATGAAGAGAATCGCAAATTTAAGGTGCCTTGATAGTGGCGCAACTTCGCACATGTGTTGTTTTTCATTTCAATCAATTTATTTTTTTCAATTTATTTCAATCACCTAAAATAAAGCCACGATTATGTTAGCCGCAGATAAATACGTTGATTCGCCCGGTATTGGAACGGTATTTTTCCATGCTGGAAATAGAAAAATAACAATGAAAGATACTTTGTATGTCCCTCTATTAAACATGAACTTCGTGTCCATAAGCAAAGCAGCAAAATACGGAAATCGTACAACATTTGAAAAGAACGAAGCCGTAATTAAAAACAGCAAAGGCGAAATCATGTTACGTGCTGTTCAGGAAAATAATTTGTATTTGTTTGTCGATCAATTCCAACATAACCATGTGCATTTGTCCCTTAATTCATCGCTTGCAATAAAATGGCATAATCGTTTTGGTCACCTAAACTTCAATAATATGAAAAGCCTTTGTGAAAATGAACTTGTGAATGGAATGAACATGAAAAATGTGAACATCAAAACGAACTGCGATACGTGTAATAAATCGAAAATTTGCGTGCTACCATTCCCACAAAAGGCGGGACGTGTAACAAAAAGTATGCTGGAACTAGTTCACTCCGATGCATGCGGTTCGATGAACGTCAATTCGATAGCTGGAAATCGATACTTCGTGGCTTTTATCGATGACTACACCAGAAAGGTGTTTGTTTACTTTATGCGCGCAAAAAGTGAAGTATTCGAGAAATTTAAATTGTTCAAGAGCTATGTTAAGTGCCAAACAGACAAGAAAATTAAAGCACTAAGAAGTGACAATGGCACGGAATACTTGAACACCCAATTCAATGACTTCCAAGTGCGGCATAAAACGAGAATTGACAGTTCCATACACACCAGAACAAAACGGCGTAGCAGAGCGTGCCAATGGAACTTTGGTCGAAATGGCGAGAAGTCTCCTTATTCACGCAAATTGCAATGAATTCTTATGGGCTGAAGCTGTTCAAACCGCAGCGCATTTGCGGAACAGGAGCCCAACTGCAGCTGTAGAAGGTCGCACCCCATTTGAGGCATGGAAAGGTCGGAAGCCGTCTGTGAAGCACCTCCGTATCTTTGGCTCACGCGTTTTTGCACTGGATAAAACGAAGAAAAGCAAGTTCCAGGCAAGGGGAAAGCAGTTCATATTTGTTGGATATTCATTCGAGGCAAGGGCGTACCGACTCTACGATCCCGAAAAACGAACAGTTGTGGAACGACGCGACGTGAAATTCTTAGAGGGTGAGTTTGAAACTCCTAAATTAGACGCAAGCACCGAATTTTTCACAAACATTATTCGCCTTGAGCCACCCACCGAGATGTTGCAGCCTGAACCAGCTAGCCAAAATGACCAGGACCCGGAAAGCAGTGACTCTGGAGAAGAAGGGGACGAATTTGTGAGTGCTAGCGACGCAGAGGAAGATGACAGCAATGAGGAGCTTGTCGAAGATGAACCACATCGAAAGCAGGATGAAGAATCATCGCAAATTGCCTGAATAGTTCTGAAGACATCGAGAGTCCGCAGTCGGTTGCAGATGCGCTAAGCAGTCAAAACGCATCTGACTGGCAAAATTCAATGAAAGCTGAATGGAATGCTCTACAGAAAAACAATATTTGGTCGTTGGTAGACCTACCCCCAGGACAGAAGGCCATCGGCTTGAAAGCGAAACAAAGAAGGCGAAATCGAGCGATTCAAATCCAGACTAGTTGCCAAAGGATGTGGACAACAACTTGGGATCAATTACTGGGAAACTTTATCACCCGTCATCCGTTACGAAACAATCCGAATGCTGTTTGCAATAGCTGCAGAAAAACAACTATGTATGCTCCAGATCGATATCTCAAACGCATACTTAAACAGCAAACTCGACGACGTAGTCTTCATAAAGCAGCCGGAGAATTTTCTGGACGGGAATCATCCAGCTAAGGTTTTGAAACTGGAAAAAGCTATTTATGGACTCAAACAATCTGGACGAGCCTGGAATAGCACACTAGATGAGGTTTTGAAGAGTCTGAACTTCAAGAGATGTAAGAGCGAGCCATGTCTTTATTTCAAAGACAATTAACAACACTATATTGCGGTTTATGTGGACGACCTAATTATCATGTGCCCCAACGAGTACGAGATTGACGAAATAAAAGAAAAGATCGCAGCTTAGTTCGAGATTCACGACAGTGGCCCTCTAAAGTACTTTCTTGGTATAGAAGAAAAGCGAGTTGGCGAACGAGGTCCAGTAATCATGTCCCAGAAGAAGTACATAGAAGGTCTCTTGGCTTTGCATGAAATGCAAAATTGCCGACCAGTTGCCACTCCACTTGATCCCGGTTTCCAAGTTACTTGCAAAAACGATAATTGTGCCAAGGTAAATATAACAGAATACCAATCGCTAATAGGTTCTCTTATGTACTTAGCAGTTTTGAGCCGGCCCGATATATTGCATGCCACTTGCAAATTGTCCCAACGAAACACAAATCCTCTCGTAGAGCACGATACGTTACCTTTCCGGAACCGTGAACCTGAACATTACATATCGCAAAAATGGAGGGGCAGTTCAGGGTTTCGCAGACGCAGATTGGGCTAATGACCATGCAGATAGAAAATCATATTCAGGATATGCATTTTTCTTAGGATGCAGCGCGTTTTCTTGGTCATCTACGAAGCAACGCGTAGTCGCACAAAGCAGCACAGAATCGGAGTACATTGCATTGTCAACTGCTGCCAAAGAAGCCGTCTACCTCCGCAGACTACTCAAAGAAATTGGTTGGTCGCATCAAGAAGAAATGGTTATCTTTGGAGACAACATTAGTGCGCAGCACATCGCTAAAAATCCGATCTATCATAAGCGTACTAAACATATAGATATTAAGTTTCACTTCATTAGAGAGAAAGTTGAAAGAAAAGAAATTGAATTGCAGTATGTATCAACTGATAAGAATGTTGCAGATATTTTTATGAAATGATTAGGAAAACAAAAACATATTGAATTTGTAAAATCACTTGGATTAAACTAATATTTCATTGAAGAAGATATATAGCTTAAGAGGAAGTGTTGAAAGTAAAAGATCGTTACTTTATGTAAGCTAAATATGTCCCATCTGGCAACACCATTTTGTTCTCTCTCTCGCAGAAAGAGTTCACATCTCTCTTTTAGGTTTTAATTTCCTATGTATCCTCTGCCTTACTCAGTTCTCTGTCACCCTTTCACCATACAACATTGCGCTATTAAATATTATATAACCAACAACATTTACAAATTTTTAAAAAATATCCCGTTTCTAGGACATAATATATATACAATATTTTTTGTTTCAAAAAAGTATTTATATAAAATGAGAAGAAGAGAATACTGGAAGGGTTGGGGCGCGCGGGGTGGATCCAAAAACACAACCCCACAACCACACACGGATTGGTCTGTGGTCGGTCCTACCCTACCCTTCCTAAAACTTTTTTTTAAGTCTTTACTGTCAGCTGCTTCCTCCTCACGCTAACGCTGCCAAAACCGCTTGCGAATTTTAAATCGATCTAAAATTGTCTAAATTTTTTTTATAGAAAAATTGCCCTGAAATCTAGAACACAATTTTTTATTTTTTAGAAAAGCATTTTCTTAAAAATAAGGCGATTTGTTTTTGGCCCTTTTTTTAGGGCGATTGTCAAATAATTAGGGCGAAAATGACACTTTTTAGGGCGAGTTGTTTTTTGAGAGTCACAGAGTCTTCTTTTGTCTGCACGCTGCTAATATGTCAAGCGTTTTTAAGTGTATTAAAACTTCGGCACGGACGAAGTTAGCCTTGCCTTTCTCGTTTCTTAAAACTGCAATTTTAAAAGTTTCATTAAAAAGGAACCCATGGATGAACTACTCGATGATGAATAATAATTCTTTAAAATTCGCTTTCCATCGAGGACATTTTTTCCAAAATTGCTGTTTACAACGGTCGAATACTAAATAACTTATTTCTTCTGAAATGCCCTATTCTTAGTATCATTTCGCATGCAACTTTCTTGATTTTTTCAAAAACTACATCGAAAGATGATTAATTTTTTCTTGTTTCAGGTAACAATTCAATCAAATTGGCGGCGTGAGCACAGGCTGAAGATATCTGAACTTCTGGATTTTGAAGAGTCCCACTGAGTATCAGAATTGCAGCATTGACGGCAGTAAAAACATTCAAAAAGATCAGAAACTCCGTTTTTTTTAAATCGCACTCATGAGATGTGCCGCCTTTGATGATCTGTTGCTGTCTCTATAATCTTAAACTTTTCCTATGCTCCAATAATGTTAAGCAGCAACTCAGCGAATGTGTGCACACATTCATGCTTTTCGTGCATACAACCATTCTCATCAAGCGGCAACTGTTCGCTTAGTGACGCAAGGTGAAGAAAAGATAGGAATCGATTAGAAAGAATCTTTGCGCAAACTGTTGCCACTTATAGAAAAGTGGTTAACCAAATAAATTCAAATATTTCACCGGATTTTCAACGATCGGTTATAATCAGAGGTGTCCTGGAAATCTCTAGAGATTTTCGTATAAACGATTGCAATTCAAACTAAAGTGGGACTACTGTGGCGGCTGCAGGCGGTTTCAAATCGCTCCGCTTTTCTCATGTAATCTAGTAGCCGGGCATATTTGAGCCTCTTAACATATAAATTCAAACAGCTTTAATATGAAATGCTAACTGGGGGGTTTCAGCCCTTATAGAGATGCTCAACCTAAATTACCGCCCTGGAAAATCATACTAAGGAATGCACACTGTTAAAATTGAGGAAACGCGAGGATACAGTGCACTTCTTGGGGAAATTTTCCATTTTAAAATAGATCAGGGCTGAATGCTTCGGTACACCGAATTTGAATGTGGAGGAATGCATCAACTTGTTAAGCGGAAGCAACTGGACTAGTCTGGCAGCATATGTCAGCAACGCTTAAAAGAACAGGCAACAAATAATGCAAGAAAATTTCTAGGGAGATAAGATCGTAATCAACAAATGATTGTCCAGTAAATGTCCTTTTTTAATATTTTAGAAAATTAGAATTAGAATTTTATAATGCTAACTTCGTCATCTAAGAAAAATTGTACAATTTTATGTAAGATTTCTAGGGAAAAAGAGAAAAAATCGGCATTGGACCCACGGCAAAAAAGCCATTCCTGCAATATGCCAAAATATATTTATACTACTATTGTTATTATAGCCAAGTTTACCTACGGCTTTACGACAAGACAACATTGGAGGAATATCACTGACTTAGGAAAAGGACAAACGAAACGGCGGACTAATAATGACGTAGATGTAAATACTCTTAATCACAAGTTTGTGCAATTTAATGTACCCTTTGTGATAATAGTTTAAAATTTATGTGTTTCAGTACAAAAAAAAAAATGGCGGGACGGCTTCCAGCATACACTGAGCGCCGATTTTCCCCCATTGGACCAAACCAACTTTTTATACCCTGTACCCATTGAAAATGGGTAAAAGGGGATCATGAAGTTGTGCAAATGTATGTAACAGGAAGAAGGAAACATTTCCGACCCTATAAAGTATATATATTCTTGATCAGCATCAACAGCCGAGTCGATTTAGCCATGTCCGTCTGTCCGTCTGTCCGTCCGTCCGTCTGTCCGTCTGTCCGTCTGTCTGTATGAACGCGTAGATCTCCGAGACTATAAGAGATAGAGATACAAATTTTTGCATGTACATAGGTATAGGCCGTACGCAGATCAAGTTTGTTTCAGATTTGCAAAATTTCCCCCCTCCCCCCTTAAACCGCAAAAAACTGTCAGAGCCACAATTTTAAAGTTACAACATCGTCGCTTAATATATATTAACTTAGGCCTATAATCTATCTATTCTGAAAAGCACATTGAAATCTGAGCAAAAACACAGAAGTTATTAACGAAACAATTTTTGCACCCCCCCCCCCCCCCCACTCTTTGCTTTTTACGCATTACGTTTGCTGCTTGCGCCCGCGTTTGTGAGGG
This sequence comes from Lordiphosa clarofinis, assembly GCA_018904275.1. Taxonomy (NCBI): domain Eukaryota; kingdom Metazoa; phylum Arthropoda; class Insecta; order Diptera; family Drosophilidae; genus Lordiphosa; species Lordiphosa clarofinis. The sequence goes on along the minus strand of JAEIGQ010000325.1, from coordinate 178,460 downwards.
CGCGTTTGTGTGTATGTGTGCGTGTGTGTTTGTTTGTGTATGTGTGTGTTTGTCAATTGTACAGGGTATTTTGAAGTCGAGCTAACTCGACTGCAATGGTCTTACTTGTTCTAAAGTAAATTGGCCCGCTGATCAAGAAAATCGCCATATAAAAAAATTCTATCGACGCGTTATCGAGATATTATCGATAATGGTTTTTCTCGATTTTTCCAAAAGTTGCCTCCACTTAAACTCCCTTAACTTAATTAATTGCAAATTAACGGGCACTTTAATTTTTAATATATAAATAATAAATTTGACAAAAAAATATTTTTTACTCTACATTTCAGCGTATAGCATAAAAAGCACACACCCCAGCTCATGTTTATCCGACAACGAATGATGATTTTTTTTTCAGTGTACTTGTACAGGTAAAGTCTAAAGCGAAAGGACCAGATAATCTCAGCCCCAAATTTATAAAAATACTGCAAACTTATCTTTTAGATCATATTTCACAAAACATTAATTCTAAAATTACAGCTTCCACTTTTCCGTTTTTGTGGAAAAAGCTAAAATATTTTCCATCCCCACCCCAAATAAAAACAAGTGAGAAAGTCGGTGGTGGTGGTTCAGAACTTCTAGTCATAGATTATCGGGACCTAATGGGGACGTATGTGGTCAGGTAAAGCTTCTGATCGGTTCAACTTGGCGCACCCAGTGTGATCCTGGCTTACTACGTCCCAAGTCGACTCACACCTCCTCGTGGTGACCACCGGAAGCAGTGGCAATGCACCAGCATTGCTGCTGACTAACGTGAGCGGCGTCCCCCCCTTCCCTACAGGGTATAATATATTGGGTTAGTGCGTCGGGTTTGGTACCCACCATCGTAAAAAATCTCCACCAATGAAAACTTCGACTACAATGCCTCGGATACGGACCCCCCCTGATGACGACTCACGCAAACGTTTTAAGGACCACGATTTGAGAATATGCACCTGGAATCTCCGCACCCTCAACGGAAATGGTGATGATATTCCTTGGTGAATGTCCTCAAGGAATATTCATCGGACGTTACCGCACTCCAGGAAATGCGATGGATTGGATATGGAAGCAAGATAATAGCGCTACCACAGGATGAGACAGGAAATAAACCACCCCCCTGGGGGATCTACTACAGCGGTCATGCTACCAAGCACGAGTTTGGGTGCGGCTTTGCAGTGAGTGATAAACTGCGCCACTCTGTCATCAGCTTTACACCAGTTGACGAGCGGCTTGCCGCGCTCAGACTTAAGGCAAAATATATTAATATTAATCTTATCTGTGCTCACGCGCCAACAGAGGACAAGAAAGACCCGATGAAAGACGAATTCTATGAGTGCCTGAAACAACTATATGAGCGCTGCCCCGACCACGACATAAAGATCGTGCTAGGCGATTTTAACGCGAAAATCGGGAGAGAAGGAGTTTTTGGTTCGACAGTCGGACGCTTTAGCCTTCATGAAACAACCTCTGGTAACGGAGAGAGGCTAATAGACTTCGCTGCGGGCCGGAACATGGTCATAAGTAGTACCAGATTTGAACAACTCGACATCCATAAGGCGACCTGGAAGTCCCCTCATCAACGAACTCGAAACCAGATTGATCACGTTGTGATCGACGGAAGGCATTCATCAAGTGTACTAGATGTGCGCGCGATTCGAGGAGCCAATATTGACTCGGATCATTGCCTTGTTGCAGCCAAGGTACGCACACGGCTCAGTGTGGTGCATGCCGCACGGACTGGCAAACGTCGAAGGCTAAACGTCGACAAGCTGCAATCACAAGGGACCTCCGAAGTCTACAAAGCTAAACTCGCCCAACTGCTCAAGGAATCCTCCCCATTCCCTTCCGATATAGGTGAACAATGGAATCGAGTATCACACTCCATGAGAGCGGCTGCAAAGGAGATACTCGGGTACTCCGAGTCCCCTCAAAGGCGGTCTGGTACGATGAGGAGTGCCGACGCGCTACTGCAGAGAAAAACGTGGTGTACAAGATATTTTTGCAGACGAGAGCTGATGTTGATAAAATTGTTTACAAGAAGAAAAGGAAAGAGGAGAAGCGCCTATTTAGAAGAAAAAGAATGAGCAGGAAAGGCGCCTGCGCGAGAAAGTCGAGATGTTATTCGGCATGAGTGAGACTCGAAAATTTTACCAAAAGATTAAGCAATTAACAGAAGGTTTCAAGCTCAAAGTCGCACAATGCAATGACGAACAGGGGAATCTAGTCACAGATCCGCTAGTGGCGCTTAACAAATGGAGAAGTTACTTCTCCAACCTACTGGGAGGCGATGACGAACAAGATGCCGCCACTAGAGAAGTAACAATGCCACCAATCGACAAAATAGAGATAGACCCGCCGACCCAGCAGGAAGTCTTTTTAGCCATACAAAGGCTAAAGAACAACAAATCACCAGGCGCTGATGAGCTGCCCGCTGAATTGTTCAAGGCTGGAGGCGTAGAATTGGTAAGGTGCATGCACCAACTTCTGTGCCATATATGGGTTGACGAAAGCATGCCCGACGATTGGAATCTAAGCGTTCTCTGTCCAATCTTTAAAAAAGGAGACCCTGCAGTTTGCGCCAACAACCGCGGGATCAGTCTCCACCCCATCGCATATAAGGTTCTGTCCCGCATTATTTATGAACGTCTAAAGCCGTTTATTGATACACTGATTGGACCTTATCAGTGTGGCTTTAGACCTGGTAAATCCACCACAGACCAGATTTTCACACTTCGACAATTCCTGGAGAAAACCTATGAAAGAGGCAACCAAACACACCATCTTTTTGTTGATTATAAATCAGCCTTCGACACACCGATAAGGTCAAGCTTCTTCAAAGCCCTGTCTACTTTAGGTATTCCAGCAAAGTACGTTCGACTTTGCATGATGACGTTGAGAAGTACGCAAAGCTCCGTCAAAATAGGAAAGAACCTCTCCGAACCATTCGATACCAAAAGAGGTTTAAGGCAGGGCGATACCTTATCGTGTGACTTCATTAATCTACTGATGGAAGATATACTGCGCAAGTGCCGACATGCCAACAGAACCGGCGGATTTATTTATAAAAATCTAATGCTACTTGCATATGCCGATGATATTGACATTATCGGCAAAACCAAACGGGCAGTAAGCAAGGCGTTTTCAGAGATTGAGAAGGAGTCTAGATTAATGGGTTTAGCGGTAAATGAGGACAAGACGAAGTACCTAGTATCCGCGGACAAAAAGTCATTGCGACTTGGGCAATCTGTTACAATGGAGGGGTACAACTTTAATGTTGTAGAGGATTTCGTCTACCTCGGAACGATGATAACCAGCAAGAACAACATCAGTCTGGAAATCCGACGAAGAATCACTCTTGCGAACCGATGCTACTATGGGCTAAGTAGGGAGTTCAAGAGCAAAGACCTCAAGCGAAGAACAAAAATAGCCCTGTACAAGTCGCTTATCATCCCAGTCCTGCAATATGGCGCAGAAGCATGGACAATGACAGCAGCGGATGAAGCGGCGATTGGCGTGTTTGAACGAAAAATTCTTCGGAGGATTTATGGACCTTTAAAAGTCGGCGATTATTTCCGCATTCGAAGAAACGACGAACTGTTTGAGCTCTATGGGGACACCAGCCTGGTCAAGCGCATAAAGCAGCAGCGGCTGCGCTGGCTAGGACATGTCGCCAGAATGAAGGAAGAAGCTCCAGCAAAAAAGGCGTATAAATCGAAGGCGGCTGACTATGAAGGCGGCAAGGTGGGAAAACCACCACTAAGATGGGAAGACCAGGTGCGGGAAGACATTGCCGAGCTTGGTGTGACCAACTGGTGGCAGCTCGCACAGAACAGAAGCGAATGGAGAGCGTTAATCGCAGAGGCCCAGACCGTCGAACGGTTGTAATGGCCATTAAAGAAGAAGAAGAGTAAGTCGGTCAAGCCCGACTATAACATACTCTGTACCTAGAGTAGAAGCTGATTGCAATGCTGGTGCTGCGCTCATCTGTAAGTCTCTCTCTCTCTCTCTAAGATTGCGCGGTGTTAGTTGTAAGAGGGTGGGAGGGGCTGAGGGGAAGGTGATTTACATTTTTGCTCATAACTTGAGAACCGCTTATCCGATCTTTATCATTTCTTTGGCAAATCGATCAATTTTACTAATTCTCCAGAAGGAACAAATCGTCTATCTTCAAAATTATAGGAGATAAAACGATTTTTCCAAATTGCGGGGGCGGGAAGGGGCGTGGCAAAAATTGAAAATAAACTTGATCTGCCTGCAAGTATAATAAGCATTTGTCCTATACATGTCAAACCTCTATCTCTTACCATCTCTGAGATCTGTTTGTTCATACGGACGGACGGACAGACAGACGGACGGACAGACGGACGGACGGACAGACGGTCATGGCTATATCGACTCGGCTGTTGATGCTGATCAAGAATATATATACTTTATATGGACGGAAATCGTTCCTTCTCCATGATACATACTTTTGCACAAACTTATTATACTCTGTGTACTTTTGGTACAGAGTATAAATATTGGCCAATCTCGATTTTACCATTTCTGGCAAAAGTCATTGAGAACCTTATAGCAGCGCAAATGCAAATTTTTTTCAACATTAATATGCTTTTGAACAATAACCCATCCGGATTTAGGAAAAACCGATGCTGCGTAATAGCAACAGACCTATTTCGGCAGTGTTAATTTCCTTACCCTTCTGGATCGTAGTAAAGCATTTGATGCTGTTAACCGTAATATTCTCTGCACGAAACTAAAAAATCTTAACACTTTTTCCAACACTGCATTTAATTTCCTTAAGTATCTGTCTAATAGATTACAGGCAGTCTCTGGATCTTCTATGTCCGGTTTTCATCGTTTATTAAAACCCATCAATGGGAAATTTAAAAAAAAAAAACGTGAAAGGCAAGGCTAACTTCGTCTGTGCCGAATTTTTGATACACTTGAAAATACTTGTCTTAACGGTTAGCACCGTTGACCATACTTCGCAGATCAGCTTCATACTATTTAATATTACCCTTAATGAACTGGAGAAGTGGAGTTCAAATAATCTTCTTTTCTTGAACCATTCAAATGATGACTTTTTCCCGCAGCTCACCTCACGTTGTCTCCTATTCTAGAGGGAATCCCCCTCCTACTGGACCGTATTACACATGTAAACGATCTTGGTAAACTATTTGACCAGAAATTGTGTTTCAACAGCCATATCACAGCTACAGTAAATAAAGTCAAAGGTGTTCTGGCATTTATTAAGCGTTGGTCTAAAGAGTTTGATGACCCTTACACAACTAAATCATTGTACATATCCTTAGTACGCCCTATTTTGGAATACTGCTCTAGTGTATGGGGCCCACAGTACAAAGAGCAGCAATCGCTAGTCGAATCTGTTCAGGAACAATAGGCATTTTCCGTCGTACCGATCGAGGTTAGGTTAGGTTAGGTTGCGATGGCTGAGAGCGTCAGACGCTTTCCCACTTAGGCCACTTTGGGCCCATTGCGATGCCATTTTTATTCCCTGTTAACCCTTTTTAGTACTGAGGGGGGTCCTCGTTACTGAACCATTGTGTGGACAGAATAAATTTTAGCAGAGCTGGGATCTCTTGATCGGATGTCTCCGAGAGGTTGAGTAAGAATGGTGGACCAAGTGTCCTGAGTCTCCTTCTACTCAAGGCGGGGCAGTGACAGAGGTGTTGTACCGTTTCCTCCTCTTCTTCATATCTGCAACTTCGGCAGAAGTCCTGGTGAGTGACACCTAGACGTGCTGCGTGTCTGCCAATAAGACAGTGACCCGTGAGGGTGCCGACCAGAAGTGATGTGTGGTTCCTTCTGTGACGTAAAAGTGTGTTAGTACGTTTTTGGTTGAATGTAGGCCACGTAGGTCTTGCTATAGTACAGGAAGAAACGTTTTTTCATCGATCCGTAGCGAGTCTTAGTGTTTCAGCTTTTATGTGGAGCTTGAAAGTCGCCATAGGCATACCTATCGTGCTCTTCTCTGAAAGAAGCTCGATGGTGGTTCCTATTATGGCCAGTTGGTCCGCAGACTCGTTTCCTTCTATGTTGCGGTGTCCAGGCACCCATATTAGGTGTATACTGAAATGCCGTGCGATCTCGTTAAGAGATGAGCGGCAGTTAGTAAGAGTTTTTGCATTGTTTGTGTGTGAGTCAAGTGCCTTGAGGGCGGATTGACTGTATGAGTATATAAGTACGTTGCCTCTTTGACCGTGAGTGTGCTGAGGTAGATGGCAGCTTCCTGGATGGCTACCATTTCCGCTTGGAACACACTACAGTGGTCAGGAAGGCGGAACGATAAGTTCAAATCTAGGTTGGGAGAGAAAACTCCCCCTCCTACTTTTTCGTCGAGCTTAGAACCATCAGTGTAGATGTTGATGGCGTTAGCTTTGCTGTGGGGCAGGTTGTCCCAATCGTTCCGGCTTGGGAAATAGACGTCGTAAAATTTGTCGAAATAATGGTATACCCGTTTGGTCGTCGAGTATGGTAGAGTGTCCCGAATTTTCCCTATTCCAGGTATCAGATTCTCTAAGTCTTAGGGCTGTTGTGATTGCCATTTGTTTTGCTACTAGGTCTAGTGGCAGAAGGTGAAACATAGTATTTATACGTTCATTTATGTTGTTTTTCCAGAATAGTTTCCTGTCCAGAATGACACCCAAGTATTTGGCATTGTCTCCAAATTCAAGGCTTACTCCGTTGATTTTTGGAGAAACAAGCGTGGGAATTTTGTACCTTCTGGTGAAGAGAACTAATTCCGTTTTAGCCGGATTAACGCCCAGGCCACAAGATTTTGTCCTCAGAGCCAATGTTGTCAGTGCGGTCTGCATAAAGTCGCACAACGTTTGAGGAAAGATTTCACATTTAAAAATGGCATTATCATCCGCGTATGCCACCACTACGTGTCCCTCCGCCTCCATTAGTCGCAGCAGTTGGTTAACTGTTACAACCCACAGCAGTGAAAAGAGAACACCTCCTTGCGGAGTACCTCTGTTCACACATCTGCGAGCAGATGCACCGCCAAGTTGGGAGTACACCGACCTGGTGGTTAGCAATTGGTCGATGAGTCTTACTAGCGGTACATCCGCTCCCACATATGCCAAAGAAGAGGTGATGGCGTGAGGTTGGATGTTATTGAAAGCACCCTCTATGTCGAGAAATGCTACTAGGGAGTAGTCGCTTACTTTAAGTGATCTTTCGATCTTTGAAACCAAGGAGTGCAGGGCGTTTTCAGTAGAATTACCCTTGCTGATTGGCCTATAATCGTTTGGGCTTACATGTGAAGCTTTGCCAGCTTTTGGGATAAATACCACTTTCCTTTCTCTCCACCTGATGGGAATGTAGTTGACTCTAAGGCATCCTTCATAGATTGCGAGGAGCCAGGTTATAGTAGTCGATATAGAGTCGATTGCCCATTTAATTTTGGATCGAGGTTAAAACTTATTGATTTTCAATCTATGCATCACCGCAGAATATGCAATGGTGACCTATTCGTCCACAAACTTCTTCTCGGATTGGTAGACTCTCAATCGCTCCTCACTTCTATAGAATTTACAGTACCCTCAAGGTTGACCCGTACATTCCGGCCACTGCATTTGCCACTCTGCAGGTCCAACTAAGTTCTTCATGAACCTTTTCGTGTCTTATGCTCTAATGATAATTCCCTTTCTTTTATTATACCCTTGCAAAGGGTATTATAATTTTGCCCAGAAGTTTGCAACGCATAGAAATATTCATTTCCGACCCTATAAACTATATATATTCTTGATCAGGGCGACGAGCTGAGTCGATTGAGCTTTGTCCGTCCGTCTGTCTGTCCGTCTGTCCGTCTGTCTGTCTGTCCGTCTGTCCGTCTGTCTGTTTCTACGCAAACTAGTCTCTCAGTTTTAAAGCTATCGAGCTGAAACTTTGCACAGAGTCTTCTTTTTACTGCACACTGATAATATGTCGGAACCGACCGGATCGGATGACTATATCTTATAGCTGCCATAGGAACTATCGGTTGAAAAGTGGGTTTTTGTGAGAAAACTTTTTTGTTTTTAATGTAAACGCCTTCCGCTTCGACAATTATTAGTTTTATACGCTTTTACACAGATTTGGAAGTTTTTGTCAAAATCGGATGACTATATCTTATAGCTGCCATAGGAACTATAGGTCGAAAAGTGGGTTTTTGTGAGAAAACTTTTTTGTTTTTAATGTAAACGCCTTCCGCTACGACAATTATTAGTTTTATACGCTTTTACACAGATTTGGAAGTTTTTGTCAAAATCGGATGACTATATCTTATAGCTGCCATAGGAACTATAGGTCGAAAAGTGGGTCTTCGTGAGAAAACTTTTTTGTTTTTAATGCAAACGCCTTCCGCTTCGTAAATTATTAGTCTTATACGCTTTTACACAGATTAGGAAGTTTTTGTCAAAATCGGATGACTATATCTTATAGCTGCCATAGGAACTATCGGTCGAAAAGTGGGTTTTTGTGAGAAAACTTTTTGTTTTTTTAATGTAAACGCCTTCCGCTTCGACAATTATTAGTTTTATACGCTTTTACACAGATTAGGAAGTTTTTGTCAAAATCGGATGACTATATCTTATAGCTGCCATAGGAACTATAGGTCGAAAAGTGGGTCTTCGTGAGAAAACTTTTTTGTTTTTAATGCAAACGCCTTCCGCTTCGTAAATTATTAGTCTTATACGATTTTACACAGATTAGGAAGTTTTTGTCAAAATCGGATGACTATATCTTATAGCTGCCATAGGAACTAGCGGTCGAAAAGTGGGTTTTTGTGAGAAAACTTTTTTGTTTTTAATGTAAACGCCTTCCGCTTCGACAATTATTAGTTTTATACGCTTTTACTTAGATTTGGAAGTTTTGGTCAAAATCGGATGACTATATCTTATAGCTGCCATAGGAACTATCGGTCGAAAAGTGGGTTTTTGTGAGAAAACTTTTTTTGTTTTTAATGTAAACGCCTTCCGCTACGACAATTATTAGTTTTATACGCTTTTACACAGATTTGGAAGTTTTTGTCAAAATCGGATGACTATATCTTATAGCTGCCATAGGAACTATAGGTCGAAAAGTGGGTCTTCGTGAGAAAACTTTTTTGTTTTTAATGCAAACGCCTTCCGCTTCGTAAATTATTAGTCTTATACGCTTTTACACAGATTAGGAAGTTTTTGTCAAAATCGGAGGACTATATCTTATAGCTGCCATAGAAACTATCGGTCAAAAAGTGGGTTTTATCAGAAAAATGGTTTGTTTTAATGCTGACGTTCGTAAACTCTGTGGTATTAAAACATTTGCAAGGGTATTTAAACTTCGGCAAAGACGAAGTTAGCTTGGCCTTCTCGTTTTTCGTTTGAAAAATCTTTTAATATTATTTTAAGTGAAATTTATGAACACCTTGAAGTATCTAACCTCTAAACCTATTACTCTAAACAATTTTGTATTACCATTACCAATTGTTTTAAGTTAGCAGATCATTGTTAACCAAATAAATAAATAAATAAATAAAAACCCATGGCCATGTTTGTGAGCGGCAATATTGAGAGCAAAACATTTGTTCCCACTAAAACCCATTTTCCGACCGATCATTTGTATGGCAGCTACAAGAAGTAGTCATCCGATCCGCAGACAAAAGAAGACTCTGCGCAAAGTTTCACAGCTCGATAGCTTCAAAACTGAGGGACTAGTTCGCGTAGAAACAGACAGACGGACAGATGGACAGACGGACGGACAAAGCTTAAACGAATCAGCTCGTCGTGCTGATCAAGAATATATATATTTTATGTGGTCGGAGATGATTCATTCTATGCGTTGCAAACTTCTGGGCAAAAATATAATGCACTTTTCAAGAGTATAAAAACATTCCAAATGGAGTTTTCTCGTGGTTACGACATACATAGCTCCGACATCAAATCTCCTTAGTTTTCCAAACGAAGAGATTCGACGTCTTAAAACGACCATTGATCACGGCGGAGATATTTTGCTCTAAAACGACCATTGATCACGGCGGAGATATTTTTCTTTAAAACGTCATATCTCCGCTAAAAAAGAGACATATCTTCTCCAGCTAAATGTATTGGGCGGAGATATGACGCTATGCCGTTTTATCGCTGTTGCACTCACTACGCTTTGAATTTTTAACTGATGATGAAGAATATCAAGACGAAAATAAAGACGATGATTAGAGAATAACGAAGATCTTGATGAAGAACTTAAAGTGATTGCTTCTGAGGAGGATATTTTAAAATAAAAAAATATTAAGTTTCTTATGTCGTTCGTATCCCAGTTGAAGTTGAAGTTTCATTTGGACAAACTGTTTCTCCCTATCTTTGTTTTCATTTTTGACCCTCTCTATTTCCTCTTCCAATTTTACATTTTTTCCTTTACATTTTGAAACCGAATCCATTGCCCGGTCCAACTTTTGCTGTAGTCTCCCAACTTCACGTTGCGTTTCTAGGTGCTCAGCCTCCTTTTCTTTTATTTTCTTTCTCAACTGTCTCACTTCGCAACTCAGATTTATATCTGTGCTACACACATACTGTTTCCTTCACCTGCTGTGAAGTAACTAGCCATGAAAAAGCCAATTCTCAAACTTTGCCGTTCGGATCTGGCGTTAAACTGTAGGTCCTTGTGCGAAAAATTTAAAGCACCCACGCCACGAGATCGTGAGAAGCTTGGCTTGGCCCCGTTGTAGGACCTGTATAGCCAACATTTACATTTTTACACACATACTGTTTGATTCGCTCTACAACTTATTGCAAGAATTGTACTAAGGTAGCTGAAATTGATCTTCGCCATGTTTTTTGCCCCTGCGCATAAACTGAGTGCCATCTCTAGTTATTCGCATATCTACCTCATCGAGAATATTCCTGCCTAGAATCGCATCAAAATTCATGTCCCCGTTTCGAACTACGTGGAATTCAATCTCTAACGGAATGTTATCAATTTGTACAGATATAGTTACACTTCCAAATGTCAAATACTGACTCTCGCCAATTCCAGTCAAATGCTTTCCTTTTCCTGTTATCTCAGTTCCAAATCTTGAATGTACCACATTTTTAAGCTCAAGACCTGAATCTGTAAACTTACTTTTGGGCTTAAGTGCAAATATAGTTCAACTTGAGAAGGTAGATGACCTTAAAAAGTAAAACTTTAATAAGTTTGTTTAATAGATCCATTTTATGCGCATAACAATTATTATTTATATCAAACCATAATGAGTAATCATTACTTTCATTTGTGCACTTAATGCATTGCTCGACAATAAATTTGCTTATACTCAGTTGTTATACCCTTGCAAAGGGTATTATAATTTTGCCCAGAAGTTTGCAACGCATAGAAATATTCATTTCCGACCCTATAAACTATATATATTCTTGATCAGGGCGACGAGCTGAGTCGATTGAGCTTTGTCCGTCCGTCTGTCTGTCCGTCTGTCCGTCTGTCTGTCTGTCCGTCTGTCTGTTTCTACGCAAACTAGTCTCTCAGTTTTAAAGCTATCGAGCTGAAACTTTGCACAGAGTCTTCTTTTTACTGCACACTGATAATATGTCGGAACCGACCGGATCGGATGACTATATCTTATAGCTGCCATAGGAACTATCGGTTGAAAAGTGGGTTTTTGTGAGAAAACTTTTTTGTTTTTAATGTAAACGCCTTCCGCTTCGACAATTATTAGTTTTATACGCTTTTACACAGATTTGGAAGTTTTTGTCAAAATCGGATGACTATATCTTATAGCTGCCATAGGAACTATAGGTCGAAAAGTGGGTTTTTGTGAGAAAACTTTTTTGTTTTTAATGTAAACGCCTTCCGCTACGACAATTATTAGTTTTATACGCTTTTACACAGATTTGGAAGTTTTTGTCAAAATCGGATGACTATATCTTATAGCTGCCATAGGAACTATAGGTCGAAAAGTGGGTCTTCGTGAGAAAACTTTTTTGTTTTTAATGCAAACGCCTTCCGCTTCGTAAATTATTAGTCTTATACGCTTTTACACAGATTAGGAAGTTTTTGTCAAAATCGGATGACTATATCTTATAGCTGCCATAGGAACTATCGGTCGAAAAGTGGGTTTTTGTGAGAAAACTTTTTTGTTTTTAATGTAAACGCCTTCCGCTTCGACAATTATTAGTTTTATACGCTTTTACACAGATTAGGAAGTTTTTGTCAAAATCGGATGACTATATCTTATAGCTGCCATAGGAACTATAGGTCGAAAAGTGGGTCTTCGTGAGAAAACTTTTTTGTTTTTAATGCAAACGCCTTCCGCTTCGTAAATTATTAGTCTTATACGATTTTACACAGATTAGGAAGTTTTTGTCAAAATCGGATGACTATATCTTATAGCTGCCATAGGAACTATCGGTCGAAAAGTGGGTTTTTGTGAGAAAACTTTTTTGTTTTTAATGTAAACGCCTTCCGCTTCGACAATTATTAGTTTTATACGCTTTTACTTAGATTTGGAAGTTTTGGTCAAAATCGGATGACTATATCTTATAGCTGCCATAGGAACTATCGGTCGAAAAGTGGGTTTTTGTGAGAAAACTTTTTTGTTTTTAATGTAAACGCCTTCCGCTACGACAATTATTAGTTTTATACGCTTTTACACAGATTTGGAAGTTTTTGTCAAAATCGGATGACTATATCTTATAGCTGCCATAGGAACTATAGGTCAAAAAGTGGGTTTTATCAGAAAAATGGTTTGTTTTAATGCTGACGTTCGTAAACTCTGTGGTATTAAAACATTTGCAAGGGTATTTAAACTTCGGCAAAGACGAAGTTAGCTTGGCCTTCTCGTGTTTTGTTGTTTTTAAAAATATTTTCAAAAACTTTAATGTGTATTTTACAGACATTAAAAAAAAGATCAGATGGTGCCTTTAATTTTCCAAAGTCCGAGTCGCTTGAGTAGTTTTTTTCATGTATAAAAAGCTCTGATGGAGCTGTTAAATGCTCAGTTTCTTTTATAAGGAACGATCTGCATTTATCGCAATTGGATCCCTTTGCAATATATCCAACAAAATATCTACTCGAGGTTAATTCAATGGGTACATCATTGCACAAAAAATTATTTATATTTTGGTCAAAGTATCTCTCATTGTCTTGTACAATTTCAGAATATGATACAGAATATTCTTTCCGCTGTATTTCTTTTTTTTCAATACAAGGCTGATATATAATTGAATCGAACTCTACTGGCAACATAACATCATCGTCTGATTCGCAATTCGACTTTTGGGAAAATTTAAAAATATGCAAAGATATTAATTTGGCAATTATTATATTAAATTCATTAACTGAAGGGTTTCTACAGTTACCACCTTTTGCACGAACGCATGCAAATATATTTTCGACTAGTTAAAAAGAAAAAGTGGTCCAGGTGGTCTTTAAATATATCTTTTATCAGTCCAAACATAGCCTTAGTAGTTTGGAGCAAACCATCAAGACAATATATATTATTTCCTTGGTATTTGACCTTTCTTAGGTATTCCTGCATTTTTTCTGTTTATTCCAAACAATATTGTTAACTTGAAGTGCGAATTTCATGGGGTTTTTGTCCGATAGTACTCTGCTATTCAGGCAATCAAAGTAATCATTAACTTTTTGGACAAATGCAGCAGTAGAGGCTGCCACTTCGGAACTGTTTCGATGGAATTGCTTGTTTTGGTTACAAGTTTTAATAGCTGCTGCAACAGTGTGACTAAATGTCTGGGTTGCCAATCATACCCGCATTAGCTCAAATGTAATTGGATTAAGGTGACTTCTTGTTAATTTAGTCATTCTCGATACTGATCCCTGTTCTAATTCGTACACCTCTCGTATGACATCAAAATCAACTAATCCGTCAGGGGTTTCATACTTAGCTTTCAGGAAATTATTCCTTATAGATTTAAAAAGATGCGGACTGTCATAAAACATATAATATTTTTTACTATTGAAGGTAAAATAAGGTTTCTCATTAGTGACTCCAAGTAATGAAGTACATTTTCTATTGTTACCTCCTTGATCATACACAACGCCCCTTACTTTAAACCCAATATATTCAGCAATATTAATATTTTTATAAATAAGGCTTTTTAAGCATTCCCCTTTTATATTTGTTTCGGGCACGAAATAGTTTAATATAAATTTCCATTTTTTTAAAATACCCCGTATAACAAATACCACCTCATATTTGTTCCCGTTAAATTCATTTTATCAATTTCAGAAAATAGGATTTTTTTTGACTTAGATTCCAACCTAATCACCTTTCGTTTTAAATTTGAATTTTCTTTTTGCAGCATCTTTATTCGCATTTGTCTTCCATCAGACAATTTTTTATATGTTAAATATTTTTTTTGGTAAAATTTTAGAGTTTTTGTGCTTTTATGGCACTGACGACAAAGTTCTGCAGGGGACTGTGAGCGGTGTCTTTTTCGTGGAGGCGATCTTACAGCGTTGAAATCGATTTCATTATTACTGCAACTGTAATCTGGGATTAGGTTGCGATCTGGGATTGTTCCTTTCCTCAGATATCTTACCCCAATATCATCTGGTGAGAAATGATCTTGGCATAAAAACAGTGATGAAGTGCTTCCCACAAAATCTTCAGAAAACTGGCATTTTTCCGCCCATTTCATTAAAATTGATGGATCCTTTTCTGGAAACCTGAACAACTTAAGGTCAGGAAAATTGCGCCTAGATTTTTGGCAGTGGGACAGGCTGCACTTGTTTCCAATGATCTGTGATTTTTTTTTTCTCGGCCATAGCCATTAGGGCATTCAAATGGGCTAATTAGAAGGTTTCTATCTATCAATTTATCTATTGGAAGTCCACCCTGTGTCAATTAGCAGCAGCAGCAGCACGTAAAGTTGGCGCGCAATAATGCAAAACAACGTACACAATTGTAATTTTGTTATTTTTCCCCTATTTATTACAATGTATACACGCACTTATATATTTTATGTCACTGACGCAGCGGATCAACTTTTAGTCGATGGGAAAGCGTATAATAATCAAAATCTTTGAAAATCGTAGCAATCGGGGAGCTCTTTGTAATTGTAGGCTTAAGCGAGCGCAAGAAGAGAATGGCAAAGGGGAAACAAAAAAATTGGCGCGCTTTTCTTCCCACCCAAAAGCGCGCGATTTTCTGCCCACCCAGAAGCGCGGACTTTTTAAATCTAAATCAAATTTTACTTAATTTTATTTTCATATTAAATATTAAAGTTCGTAATTTACATAATACGTACATTACATTACATTAACTATTTATATTAATTACACAGTGCTACAGTGCGAAATAACCTGGGTATTGGCATAGCCTACGCTGTAGAGCAGGTCGCGTATAGCACTTCCTCATACTTGGGGACCCCCAAAATCTGAAGTTATGGCCCAAAAACCGCTTTTTGCTATTTTACCTCACTTAAATAGATATAACTCGCGAATGAACCGTCTGATTGCTCATAACCTTATCAATTCCGATAGCGACGAGAGGAATCTAATACATTTTAGTCAATGGTTTGACTAATTTAACGCGATGGCTGAGTAATGCGGCTTACAGATCTGGCATTTTCCATTTTTTTTGAGAAATTTGTACTTTGACCATCACTGGTTTAACTATTTTATTCTATGCGATTTTTCCTTAAAGTTTGTAATAAAAGCCCATTTAATTCTCCGTCGAACGGTTGTTGTCCCAATGAATTTGGATACCGTTTGACGAAGTTATGCGCGATTTTCTGAGTACACATCAACAATCTAGTATTTTTTTTTTTAGTGTGCTAACATATTTATTTTTGCTTTCACATAATTGCCCCTGTAATTATGTGAGGGGGTCAAAGTTTACAACGCACCCAGAGAACAATACGCAACAATTTAATTGGTTAACATTTTAATTTTATTGTTTAAGAAAGACCGTACGTGTGACGTTACGTACGACTCGCCGTCTCGGCTATATTTCTTCGACTGTTTGGCTACATTTAATTTGCCATTAATTCTTTTGAGTTAGCAGCGCGCGCATGCATTGGTATGTGTGCGTGTGTAGCTTATCGCTTATCCACAGCGTGGGATTCGCTGACACAGCGCTCTAGTCAGCGACTGAAGTGGTCGCTTAGATTTCCTTATGGGATATGCAACAAAGTGTTACATAGTTATGATTGAATTGCATGTGCACGCTACACCAGGGGAGGTGAGAGGTGAGAAGAATAACGTATATTTATGAAGTTATTCTAAAATAGTGTAGTGGTGTATATAAAAATTGTATGCTTAATATTTTTTGATGTATAGTGATTATGGAAATTGTCTCTGTTTATTTGTGTTGATTACATTGAATTGTAACTCGCCACCGACCTCAAGCCAGCCAAAATGCAAAAACTTTGACAAAAAAAAGGTCGCTAAAACCCATATAAGTATGATATAATGGACGGCACGCCATAATGTTTGCAATAAAAACCAAAAAACGGTTTCCCTATTGAAAAACAAACAAAAAAACAAATACCCTGTGTATTTACAAAAAACGCCGTGACTCTGCTATGGAGGATCATTGGACAGATTGTTCAACCACCTTGCGGAGCTCAAAGGAGAAAAAAATTATTACAACAATTGGAAAAGCAAAAGCAACACGTTCAAATAAACATAGCAGAATTCTAGGCTGAGTCGTGGTCTCGTCCCATAGCAAATTGGAGTCCCCAACTCGTTATTCGGCGATATGAAGATTTATAAGGGAGTCTGTAAGGTCGTTTGAATGTGAATATGCAATACAAAAGTCTGCTGATGATAAGATGTGGTTATCTTTGAAACAGCGATCGTTGTACAGACATACCAATTGCTATTCTAAATTGTTGTAATTAATCTCTGTTGATTTGTGTTAATTACATTGAATTGTAACTCTCCACCGACCTCAAGCCAGCCAAAATGCAAAAACTTTGACAAAAAACAGGTCGCTAAAACCCATATAAGTATGAAATTGTAATCAAAATAAAAGTATTAATAATTTTTTTTTTTTGTTTCATATTTTGTATAGATAAAAAAAAATTGATAATTAATAAAGTTTTGTTGTTTTTTTTTTGAAGTTCTTTGTTTTTTTTTTTTTTTTTTCATTCATTCATTCATTCATTCATATTGTAATGATAATATTCTTTATATATGTAAATTAAACCTTTAGACAGGCGGTGTATGTTTGAAATTTTATTGGGCGAACTGCCTCAATTGAAATTGAATTAAAAACTAAATGACAATGTTCCAAAGAGCTTAAATAGACCCTACAACTCCGGCAGCGCAGTCGCTGACGCGGCCGTCGAACTCCAAGATATGCTGCGTCGGCGGCTCGTGCAAGGCATCCTATTACCCAGCGGATGTTAGGCAACAAGTTGCCGGCCACTTGGGTACTGGCTGACGGGTGAAATTGCGGTGTCAGCGTTGTTGGGGACGGGTTCTTTTTGGAATGTGTTGGTGACTCCAGTGTCACTGACTGCTCGTGGTTAACTACTCCCCCCTCGAGGACTGACCGTCCTCAGTCATGTTCAGGTTTTTTACCAATTCCTTGATCTGGAAATCGTTCTTTCGCTTCTGGATGAACTGCCAGAGAATTATGAATCCGCAGAGCAGCGCACAGACCCAAACCGAAAGCCATTACAGATTTTGCGCTAGAAGTCGACTCGTCCTTGATCTCCTTAATGAAGTTTAGATTTTCTTCGCTAAGCCGGTGGAGATAGGGCAAACTGACAACCGTGCTGTGGCCACTGATATTTAGCGAGGGGAATGATGCCACACCTGGAAGCCGCTTTTGGATGGATTTGCGGTTCACATATTTAGTCCCATTTATTCGAGCAAAGCTATCGAACGTGATAAGGACCGTCCCGTACACATCTACTTCAGAGCAGTTGTCGTAGCTCACCGTAGCCGGCCGGTCGTTGACAATGATAATCCCATCGTCCGCCTCTGTGATGGGGGCGAGGTGGGAAGGTTGAGTTTGAAAGCGCGCTTTGCCGCCTGAATGTAGCCCCCGGGCGCAGCTGTCGCCTGTAGACCGCGCACAAAACGTTGCTGTGGCCGTTGACGTGCAAATCGTCACCGCCCAAATCTGGCTCTCGCATTCTGCCACTATATTCTCATTTAGCTGTAGGACAATTCCGCTGTGCTCGACTGGGTACAGAGTTAACTTTTTGCAGGATCTGATAATTCTAGGGTAATCTATTATAAAACTAATTATTTCGTTTGATTGGTAAACCTTAATTCTAGATACTTCTAAGACATTAACGACTGAGGTCCCTGTAAGATGGTTACTGAAAAGTGATTTGATATCAGCATGGTCTAAAATTCTTGGATTGATAACGTTTAATTTAGCAAGCGTAACCGTGAGCATCAACTCACCAAGCTCAGTGATAAGCATTCTGTTCCTCGCTAACAGTGTTTCATATAAATGAGCGGTATCCACCTGCTGGTTTTTGGATGATTTTAATATTTGATTCACTGTATCGGTTAAATGGTTTATCTGAATTTGAGTCCTGGAATTTATTGTTACCTGTCTATTGTTTGCTTCTATTAGCTGACCCTCAGTCATTTTTATCTTGAATAAGTCGTCCGCGTCCGGTGTGCCCGCTATTACCTTTAGAGCAGTGCCTAAGAATTCTAAACTTCTTGCCATCCGATTATGCACCTTAAGGGCAGACAACATGTCCCGAACGTGTTCGGTGTCCACCTCCAATAGTTTCCGCATATGCGATAACGGAAACTCCTCCACTAACTCTATCGTCCACGATTGGCAAATAGTCCGAGTGTGAATAGTCCGTTATCTTAGCAGTCGCCAAAGCCATTAATAAAAGTATTGTTGCAATAAACCTAAAACAAACGATATCAGACCTACCGGTGGTTGTCCTTGTGGACCACCCTCCCCTTAATAAGGACCGTTGTCCCCAAGTCCGCTTCAACTAACTCCTCGTTGCATAAGGGGGTAAGCTTATTACCAAGTCTCCTATTTGTTTTCACGAAGACCTTTTCCCCAACCTCAATGACTCTGTTCTGTCTGTCCTTGTTAACCCTGGAATTTTGAGCGACCTGCGCCTTCTGAACTTTTTTCCCAACGTCATGGTAAAGGTCCGAGGCTGGAACATGTAACACCTGTATTGGTTTTTTGTTGGTCACTGAATGTATTGTCCTATTATACTCCACTGTAGCCTGAAGAATAAGGTCAACCGTACTGTCGATTCCTCTCTGCAATTTAAGACACCTCGCTATCTCCAAAAGGGTACTGTGGAAACACTCCACCTGACCGTTTGAAGTACTGTGCAACGGAGGGGCGTTGACCATGCTTACTCCAAAGTTATTGAGCAACAGAGACCTTATGGTCTCCGATTTAAACGAGGGCTCATTATCGCAGTATATCTGTTTAGCCTGAGGAAAAATGTTCATTAGCAGTAGCAATGGTGCCTTTACGTCTTCGATGGTACGCGAAACCACCGGCTGTACTACTGCGAACTTGGAGAATTCGTCGACGCAGGTAAGAAAATATTTACGGTCGGTTGAAAAAATATCAATGTGTAACATTTCCCCGGTACCTTCAGGGATCGGCGTTGGGCCGTGCTCCTGCTTCTTTGGGTGCCGGTCGTATTTGGCCTTTGTGCAGATTTTGCAATTTAACACGACCTCGTTTGCCATTTTCGTCATCTTTGGAAAATAGTAATCACACATGACTTGCTTTACATTTTCTTGAGCCGCTCTATGAGCGCGATTATGTTCAGCTGTGATAATCTCTCGTCTTTCCCCCGCTGTCAAAGACGTCGGCCACAAGATTCTTGCAATGCCAAAACTTCGTTGTAGGAAAACATTTTACTAATTCGTGTTGGACGATAGCCAGGGTAGGGAAATCGCAATGGATGGCGTTAACAACACCTGGGTTCACCACCGCCTTCACCTCCCGGACCAAGGATTCGTTATCAGTGAAGTTTAAGCTATGGCGGTTTTTCTCTTGGAAAAGAATGAAACTTCTTTTTAACGGAAATCGAGACTTCTCCAGAATAATCTGATTTATAAAGCAATTTACTGTTTTTTCTGTTGTCTCAATGGTATATGACAGAGACGCCTCACTGTGGATAGTGGCCGCATCAGATTCTGGAGCGCCATTTTCAAGAGCGCTTACATTTTGCTGCGATAATGCATCGGCTACGTGGTTTTCTTTACCAGGCTTGTAAAAATATTAGCCCCCGTTTCGTCGATGCGTGCTTTCCATCGTTTGATTTTTGCGTTAGGGTTCCCTTCAGAAACCGCAAACGTGAGAGGTTGATGATCAGTATAAACGTTTATCGATTTCACCCCGTAAAGATACTGCCGGAGCTTAGCTAAAGCCCACACAATGGCCAGCAACTCACGTTCGTTCGTGGCATAATTTAGTTCTGCATTTTTCAAGGTCCGCGAAATCATCGTTATTGGCCTGCCGCCTTGAGAAAGGACCGCGCCAATGCCGTAAGCTGAGGCGTCCGTAGTCAAATCAAAAGGCTTTTTATAGTCTGGGTACGCCAGCATGACGTCTTCCGATGCCAGGATGTTCCTGAGTTTTTCGAAAGCGAATTGCTGGGACTCACTGAGCTGGATGGGAATATTTTTCGACCTATATTTATTTACAGATCCATTTTCTCCTTTGAGAATGTCAGAAATAGGCCTTGCTATCGCTGCAAAGTCCTTTATAAAACACCGGTAATAGCTGGCTAGTCCAAGAAACGACCTGACTGCGTACAGTGTTTTCGGCTGCTCATAGTTTTGAATGGCTTTTACCTTCTCAGGGTCCGTTTTTGCGCCATTTTTTGTAACCACAAAACCAAGATATTCAACGCTTTCCTTAAAAAACGCGATTTCTCCAGAGCCACCCTCATGTTCGCCTCTTAAAGACTCTTGAGGACCCAATTCACGTGTCTGATATGGTCCGTCTCATTTTCTGAAAAAATGATAACATCATCGACATAGACATAACATGTCTTTCCGACTTGTTCCCTAAGAACGTCGTCGATTGCCCTTTGAAAAATGCTACCCGCATTTCCTAAGCCAAATGGGAGTCGACAAAACTCAAATTTTCCGCCATTCACTGAAAACGCTGTTTTTTCCCTGTCTTGCTCCGCTAGAGTTATCTGGTGGTAGCCGGACTTCAGGTCAAGCGTAGTGAAATACTTGGCCTTATCCAGGTTAGCCAATATCATTGCTATACTTGGCATTGGGTATCTATCAGCAATCTTGAGGTTAAGCTTTCTAAAGTCATTTACGAAACGCTTATTTTTATTACCCTCATCATCCGTGCCTTTTTTATCAACCACCCATACAGGATTGTTGTAAGGTGATCGTGATCTCCGGATTATACCGTCCTTTAGGAGCTTGTTAACCTCGGAATCAACAAAATCTGCCACACCCTTAGGGTATGGGTATAACTTTGAGTAAATTGGCTCGTTGTCTACCGTTCGGATTGTGGCAACTACAGCCGTGTTGAAGGGCAGCGCTTCATTTGGGTCCGCAAAAGCCTTACTGTTATTACGCAACATTTTTAAAAACTCTGCCTTAACAGCCGAGGGTGCATCCACGTCAAATACTCTTGTGTGATTGACGTCCACACATCTGACTGACTTTGAAAACTTTTCGAACATTTTTAGTACGTAGTAGCCAGTCATCGATGTCGCCTTCTCCATCATACTCGGGCACACATTCTTTGAGTGTGTTAAACGGGACTGCAAATGTGTTATTGAGTAGCTGATCATTTTCAAATTTTAATTTGCGAATGGTAAATTCCAGGGCTGCAATGTCATCGGCTCGGCCGCTGGAACAGTCGTTGTCCAACACTGCTGACAAAATAATACTGGTTTCTTTTCGCGCATTTTCCTTAGAATAATCAGCGTTTTTATACCCTGTACCCATTGAAAATGGGTAAAAGGGGATCATGAAGTTGTGCAAATGTATGTAACAGGAAGAAGGAAACATTTCCGAGCCTATAAAGTATATATATTCTTGATCAGCATCAACAGCCGAGTCGATTTAGCCATGTCCGTCTGTCCGTCTGTCCGTCCGTCCGTCCGTCCGTCTGTCCGTCTGTCCGTCTGTCTGTATGAACGCGTAGATCTCCGAGACTATAAGAGATAGAGATACATGTACATTGCATGTACATAGGTATAGGCCGTACGCAGATCAAGTTTGTTTCAGATTTGCAAAATTTCCCCCCTCCCCCCTTAAACCGCAAAAAACTGTCAGAGCCACAATTTTAAAGTTACAACATCGTCGCTTAATATATATTAACTTAGGCCTATAATCTATCTATTCTGAAAAGCACATTGAAATCTGAGCAAAAACACAGAAGTTATTAACGAAACAATTTTTGCACCCCCCCTCCCCCCACGCTTTGCTAATTACGCATTACGTTTGCTGCTTGCGCCCGCGTGTGTGAGGGCGCGTTTGTGTGTATGTGTGCGTGTGTGTTTGTTTGTGTATGTGTGTGTTTGTCAATTGTACAGGGTATTTTGAAGTCGAGCTAACTCGACTGCAATGGTCTTACTTGTTTTTTATGTAAAATTGCAACAACAAATATACACAGAACTGAGCTCTGCCGACGTCGACGCAAAAGCAGCGCACGCTGACTTTTGTTTTTCGATGTTCTAGGCAAAATTCCAACAGCAAATATACACAGAATTTAGCTCTGCCGACGTCGACGTTGACGCAGATCAGTGAAAAACTGGTGAATTTGAGGAGTAGTGAATTCTGGAACTGAAGGGATGCTTGAGAATACGTGCGCACACATGCAATCGTCGGCTGTCGCTGCATGCGTACATGAGAGCGGCTGGCTTCAGAGAGCTCTCTCCCTGTCTCTGGCTGTGAAGAGCGAAAAGCCACTTGAGAAGCCACGCCACGCCAATCGTGTGCGAAAAAATCGTATGGCGCTACGCATCTTATTATTTTAATGTCTTTGCTTTAAGCTTGGGCCATCCCGGTTGAGCCCCCAATTTGTAAAAAAAATAGAGGCAAGCTAACTTCGGCTCGACCGAAGTTTATATACCCTTGGAGCTTGATATATGCCTGACAGTTTGTATGGCAGCTATACAATATAGTGGTCTGATTTCGACAAATCTTGTTGAAATTATGTAATATCATTGAAAACTTATAAATACGAGCGTTGCTAGACCTAACTTTTGTATGGCAGCTATAGTATATAGTAGTCCGATTTTGACAAGTCTTGGTGAAATTATGTGAAATCATTAAAAACTTATAAATACGAGCGTTGGGAGCAATAGCACTGAAAACAAAAAGATTTTTTCACAAAAACTAGTTTTTCAACCGATCGTTCCTATGACAGCTATATGCTATAGTCATCCGATCCGGCCGGTTCCGTATTTTTTGTATTAAATCAATAAAACTGTAAAAAACATAACTTAAAAAATGTAACTAAAGAATTTTTATTTATTTACTTTTTTACCGATAATATTCGGTTTTTTCGAATTTTTATGACAGTTTTTTATGCTTTTGGGCTTTTAACTATATGAAAGAGTTATTAAATGAAGTTTGTTCGTACTAACGGTTTGTTTATTTTTGTATAAGCAACAACTTTTGCCTACATTACTTGTCCAAATTTGTAACGGTTTTCAGGAAAAAGTTGAAAAACTGGAAAAAAGTTATGAAAACTTGGTTTTTTTGAACATCATTTGTAATTTTAAGTACGAAGATGTAATTTTTTTGATTTGCTACAAAGAAATGTTTTGTAGGCAAAGCCAAGAGCAAAAACTGTGCTAAGGATATAAAAGCAAAATTCAAAATAGTTTACGAGATATGGTATCGTTAATCTTACTCTGAAGCTGAAAAGTTCAAAGGTCAATAAAAAGAAAAGGGCAGCTAATCAGACCAAACCCAGGCAGGGTTTTTATACCACCATCACAACATTTTAGAATTTTTTGGTCTCGACCGTATCAACTTTTTTGAGTTCAAAAATGTTTCACAGTGTAATCGATGCAGTGAAAAAATGCATGTTTGTGGGTTATCACAGATGGCAAGCAACTGGACACCGGATTGAAAAAAAGTGCTTGGGAAGCAGTTGGTGTCCAGTTGAGAAGAGGATTGCTTATAGTCACTTTATGTGGCTGCTTCAAACTCCTGCAATAGACAATCAGGATGAAATCTTGCGCCACGATTGCACTACTTGTCATGTTGTTCAGGTCACTTTTTAAAGCATAAATTGAGCCATCTTGAGTTGCAGCGGTATGTGCACCTGAGTGGGATCCTTCTCGCTCTGAATGATGCTTAAAATGGAGATGAAACTATTATGATTGGACTTGTCCAGCCCCTGTGCAGACCATTTTATTTTTGGCAACAGGCGAATCCAGTTCTGCTCACAGTCTTATTTATAATATATGCAACAGCTATTGCAACTTCCTTCATCTGTACCGAAGGTCAGCATCAACAGCCGAGTCGATATAGCCATGTCCGTCTGTCCGTTCGTCCGTATGAACAAACAGATCTCAGAGATGGTAAGAGATAGAGGTTTGACATGTATGGGACAAATGATTCTTATACTTGCAGGCAGATCAAGTTTATTTTCAATTTTTGCCACGCCCCCTCCCGCCCCCGCAATTTGGAAAAATATCTCCTACAGTTTTGAAGATAGACGATTCGTACCTTTTAGAGATAGTTAGTAATTAGCAAAATGTATCGATTTGCCGAAATGATAAAGATCGGATGAGCGGTTCTCAAGTTATGAGCAAAAAAGTACATCACCCTCCCCCAACCCCCTCCCACCCAATTACAACTAACACCGCATAATCTTAAAGAGAGAGAGAGAGAGAGAGTGAGAGTGAGAGAAAGAGAAAGAGAGAGAGACTTAGAGATGAGCGCAGCACCAGCATTGCATTCAGCTTCTACTCCAGGTATAGAGTATGTTATAGTCGGGCTTGTCCGACTTTCTTACTTGTTTTTAAATCAATAAGTTAAGTCAAATTCCAAATCAGCTGGCCAATTTATTTATTTTCCGTTTTTGGTATTTTTTACCGGTTATCTGGTCACACTGCCTTTTACATTCCACAAAAAGGAATATTAATATATTATTATTATAATATTGCAGTTGCAGTGACAGCTGTTTGAATGAAGAATGTGAGCAATACTTCAGAATTGGATTCGCCTGTCGCCAAGAATATAATGGTCTACACTGGGCCGGAAAAGTCGAATCATAATTGTTTCATTTCCATTTGGAACATCATCCAGGTCGAGAAGGACCCCATTCAGGTGCACATATCGCTGCAACGCAAGATGGGCGTGGGTACGAGGCAGCCACACGAAGTGATATATGCAATACTTTTCTTAACTGGACACCCACTTCTTTGTATATGCGGTGTCCAGTTGCTTGCCATTTGCATCAATTAATGCATTTTTTGTCGTCATAAATAAAATTTTTAGTCTTACACTCCATTTTTACATTTGCCATGCCTTTTGACAACTGGCACAAGGAAAAAATGACTGCACAATATCTCTTGAAGAAATATCAGCTGTTCGATACAGTCCACACGGTTCGCCGTGTAATTCCTTGTGTGTATTCCTTGGCTTTCTGCGTACCACACATCAGAATGAGGCAAGGAAAAATTCCCTTTGCAATTTTTTGTATATGGAACTTCACAGCAGAAGGAAAATTCGAACGCCCTTCGTACTAGGCTTTAATGATTTTGTTGTGTGACCGAAGGAAAGGGAATGAATAAGTGAACGGTTCGATTCTAATCGAGCTCTTTATTAGAATCCAAATTTGGGTCCTACGAGACGAGACGAGCATTCCAATCCTCTCGTGGGGACTGCAACACAGGTACGTTGGTCAAGTGGCGACACCGGCTTTTTATGAAAACGTCCTAACATCACTCGGCCTTACCTCTACACTCAGAAAAGAAAATTGCCATGTATTTCAGAAAATCGACTTATTATTAAATTTGCCCTGGTATTAAGAAAAATTTTCTTATAAAAAAAAAAGTTTTATAGAACTTCGAAAAATATGCCATACAAAGAAATCTTTAGAAAGAACTTTTCTAAAACAAGAAAAGAAGAGATTTTTTGTTAATCAGGCTTCTTATTTATAAAATCACTTTCTTAAATATATGGCATAATTAACCTTTGATTTTAAAGTAAAAGTGAATGTTGCATTTTCTTAAGGGCAGGGAAGACTTTATGGAATTAATTTTCTTAAAAACATTGCGATAGTAGCCATCGTTTTTAGAAAAATGTGTGTTTAATATAAGGAATATTATTATTATATAAGGAATAAGGAAAAAAGACGATAGTGAAAGGAAAAGAACTCCGAGAGTACCTCCAATGATATTACAGTTCTTTTGCTCTGTTCGACTTAAGACAATGCGTCTGTGTGTGTGAAGCCAATAATAGAAAGTTATTTTTGCTCGAATTTTTTGAAGCGTGCCTGGCGCCGAGCTTCTCTGGCTATAGCATATCAGTTGAAACTCCGCGCGTCCTCAAATGGAAACAACTTTTTCATATTGTGCCGCAAAGTTTGGTTGGGCCAGCAATAATTTTTTTTGCCAAATTGTCGAAATCAGACTACTATATAGTATAGCTGCCATACAAAAGTTAGGTCTGGAAAAAGTCTTAGGGCCGTTTTCTCATGTTGCTGATTTTGCAAATCTAGGTGGATTTGCTGCATTTCGTTTGCTCATGTTCATGGCTGACCATCTAGATGAATTTCGTAGCAATGTACTTCATCCTCATTGATTTGAAAACAATGTACATGACAATTCATATTAGGTATTTTTATGTGTGCACGCATATGGTCACACTGAAAAATATTTGAAAACTTTAAACAACTGCTGCTAGAAACAGTTAAGTTTGAATTGTTAATAAGTAAATTAAAAATTTAAAATATTGTATGTGCCTTTGGTATACAAGACACCTGCACACATTGCTGAAGAGACAGATGCGCTTACTAATTCCCCTTGGTCATTGCTTAAGCCGAGTTCACACAGGTAACTAGTTTGGCCAACTTCTGATTAAAATAGCCTTGATTAATAATTTTACTGTATTTAAAACATTAACTATGGTTTCATACGCAATAAATTTGATCCAGAAAGGCTGAAAAATTCCTTTATTTGCCCTATATAGCCAAATTTATATCAAAATATGTCCAAATTTATAATTTATAGTGTATATTTAAATCAAAATTTGGCCAAATTATTTGCCTGTGTCAACTTAGCTATAGTCCCTTTACTTAATCTCTAATCACAGTAACAAATGTTTCCGAACAAAAAAAATTGCTTTCATTTTCAAAATTGGCGCGCAATAGACGTATCAACAAATTAGCGATGGCACAGTGGCTGCCAACTTACTTTTAGTGCCATGGCAGCCCAGCCAGTGTGACCGCGACGCAAATGCCCAAATTCATAATCAATCTACATGAGACAACCGATTGCACCTAATCCACCTAGTTGCGAAATCTAGGTGGATTTCGATTTGAGCAAAAACAGGAACATGAGAAAACGGCCCTTAGTGAGAAAAACTTTTTTGTTTCCAATGTTATCGCTAGCAACGCTCGTATTTAAAAGTTTTCAATGATTTTACATAATTTCAACAAGATTTGTCGAAATCAGACCACTATATAGTATAGCTGCCATACAAACTGTCAGGCATATATCAAGCTCCAAGCTCTCAGCCTCTATTTTTATACCCTTGCAAAGGGTATTATAATTTTGCCCAGAAGTTTGCAACGCATAGAAATATTCATTTCCGACCCTATAAACTATATATATTCTTGATCAGGGCGACGAGCTGAGTCGATTGAGCTTTGTCCGTCCGTCTGTCTGTCCGTCTGTCCGTCTGTCTGTCTGTCCGTCTGTCCGTCTGTCTGTTTCTACGCAAACTAGTCTCTCAGTTTTAAAGCTATCGAGCTGAAACTTTGCACAGAGTCTTCTTTTTACTGCACACTGATAATATGTCGGAACCGACCGGATCGGATGACTATATCTTATAGCTGCCATAGGAACTATAGGTCGAAAAGTGGGTCTTCGTGAGAAAACTTTTTTGTTTTTAATGCAAACGCCTTCCGCTTCGTAAATTATTAGTCTTATACGCTTTTACACAGATTAGGAAGTTTTTGTCAAAATCGGATGACTATATCTTATAGCTGCCATAGGAACTATCGGTCGAAAAGTGGGTTTTTGTGAGAAAACTTTTTTGTTTTTAATGTAAACGCCTTCCGCTTCGACAATTATTAGTTTTATACGCTTTTACACAGATTAGGAAGTTTTTGTCAAAATCGGATGACTATATCTTATAGCTGCCATAGGAACTATAGGTCGAAAAGTGGGTTTTTGTGAGAAAACTTTTTTGTTTTTAATGTAAACGCCTTCCGCTACGACAATTATTAGTCTTATACGATTTTACACAGATTAGGAAGTTTTTGTCAAAATCGGATGACTATATCTTATAGCTGCCATAGGAACTAGCGGTCGAAAAGTGGGTTTTTGTGAGAAAACTTTTTTGTTTTTAATGTAAACGCCTTCCGCTTCGACAATTATTAGTTTTATACGCTTTTACTTAGATTTGGAAGTTTTGGTCAAAATCGGATGACTATATCTTATAGCTGCCATAGGAACTATCGGTCGAAAAGTGGGTTTTTGTGAGAAAACTTTTTTGTTTTTAATGTAAACGCCTTCCGCTACGACAATTATTAGTTTTATACGCTTTTACGCAGATTTGGAAGTTTTTGTCAAAATCGGATGACTATATCTTATAGCTGCCATAGGAACTATAGGTCGAAAAGTGGGTCTTCGTGAGAAAACTTTTTTGTTTTTAATGCAAACGCCTTCCGCTTCGTAAATTATTAGTCTTATACGCTTTTACACAGATTAGGAAGTTTTTGTCAAAATCGGAGGACTATATCTTATAGCTGCCATAGAAACTATCGGTCAAAAAGTGGGTTTTATCAGAAAAATGGTTTGTTTTAATGCTGACGTTCGTAAACTCTGTGGTATTAAAACATTTGCAAGGGTATTTAAACTTCGGCAAAGACGAAGTTAGCTTGGCCTTCTCGTTTACTATCATAGTTAATATTATCCATCTTAAGAAATGAAACATTGGATCAATGTAAATTTAAATTAAATACATTAGTTGCGAAACCTTTTGTTTCTGCCAAGTACTTATGCTGAAAGCTTGTACGAAAATGTGGTAAAGAAATTTAATTCCTTACAATAGGACAATACAAAGAATCATAGTATTGTCATGCAAGGGTGGATAAGGAAGAGGGACGACTAACATCTAAGTTCCCTAGGTGAATAAAATCACAATGGATTTGATAAAGCGTGTCGGCAGTCAGTATTAATGATTTTCACAACATCTTTTAATATCCCTCTTTAACTTAGAGTTAGGTGTAGTATCTGCGGAATGACATACCTTATAATGTTAAAAATATTAGAAGCTTCCCACAGTTTCAAGCTTAGCTTTACGGAATACAGAATAAAGCCGCAATATTAAAAATTTAAATTACATAAAATACGCACACACTCACATATACACAAATAAAGTCTTTTGTAGTAAAACCCTGTCTCGCATTGTTAAAATGATACATTTTCTATATTTTTTAAATTCTTTGTAATAGTATAAGTTACTTTTTAGTTCTTCAATCAAAAATTATTTTTCTCCCCGCACTTTAGTTATAAGTCAATTTTTTTGTTCTTGTAGCGCTGGTTTAAAATAAATTGAAATTAAAAAAAAAATTGAAACCATGGCTTAAGTCTTTTGACAACAGGTCCGCGAACTGAACCTTAAGTTTGATAACGAGTTCGAGCCCGAATTGAACTTCACACAAACTTATAGAAGTTTGAAGCCAAAATAATAAGAATTTGTATCTTTCTCAATGACTGGCATGACTATCCCCAATGTCGGTAGTAAAATCAATTGTACATTATACAACGCTTGAGCTGCTGCAGTACAACGACTGGGTCATCCTAAGATTGCTTCGATTGTATTGATTCGATCAGAAACATATCCATGCACAATGGTATGGA
Organism: Lordiphosa clarofinis; assembly: GCA_018904275.1. Lineage (NCBI taxonomy): Eukaryota > Metazoa > Arthropoda > Insecta > Diptera > Drosophilidae > Lordiphosa > Lordiphosa clarofinis. The sequence continues at coordinate 148,446 of JAEIGQ010000325.1, read as the reverse complement.
ATAGGAATAGTACATATTCATACCTGTAAATATGGGAATAGTCTTTGTTGGCACTTGTGTTTCCTTTAAGTTGATCCAGTGCTGCATTTTTAGCTCTTTCTACAAAATTTGTAGGGTTTTCATCTCTATAGTTGTTATATCTCTCTTTAATATTGTCCCTCCATTGATGAAGGCGCCCCGAAATCCCTTGATATTCATGTAATTTCTCCATCTTATTTTGATTAATAAAAGTCAATTTTAAACGAATATTTTCGAGCTAATCCTCTTCAATGTGGTTTACTCAAAAATTTTGTATGGTTTCACACTACACTACATTGCGAGAGAAATGCATCCACCGCACTTGCCATTCAAAATAGAAATGAATTTTGCTTCGGCCAAAAGGCCAATAGATAGCCATTAGGAATAAAGCAATTTCGTTGTCGGCTGTAAGCTTTCCAACACATTTTATCGAGCATGCGTCAACGTCGTGTTGTTTTGTTGTTTTTCCAGTTCATATTAAAAGAGGAAACAATAACAATAATACTTGTACTATCTAGTTTACAGCAAAGGGATTTATTACATAAGCTTACAAATAAATGGCAATGTTCGAAACAGAGAAGATTACAAACTTTTGTGTTTTTGGGGTGCTAAAATCATGTGTTCATTGAGGTAAACAGTGTATACCCTTCATTGTTCAAATTGTTTGTTTTAATGCCGGTGTTCTTAAGCTCTGATATATTAAAACATTTTCAAGGGTATAAAAAAAAGATAGCTTAGTCTTCTCGTTTAGAGAGGTTGGGATTGGTGATCTCAAAAATTTTTCATAACTACGTTTTTATACCCTTGGAGAGGGTATATTGAAATTGTCCGGATGTTTGCAACGCGGAGAAGGAAGCATCTCCGACCACATAAACTATATATATTCTTGATCAGCATGACGAGCTGAGCTGATATAGCCATGTCCGTCCGTCCGTCTGTTCGTACGTCCGTCTGTTTCTATGCTATCTCCTCCGTCAGTTTTAAAGCTATCTTAACCAAACTTTGCCGTAAGTCTTTTGGTACAAATACGCTGCACATTTGTCGGATCCGGCCGGATCGGATGACTATAGCATATAGCTGCCATAGGAACGATCGGTTGAAAAACTAGTTTTAGTAAGAAAAACTTTTTTGTTTTTAATGCTATCGGTCCCAACGCTTGTATTTAAAAGTTTTCAATGATTTCACATAATTTCACCAAGACTTGTCGAAATCGGACATCTATATAGCATAGCTCCCATACAAAAGATAAGACAGAAAAAATTTTTTTATATCTCAAGCTCCAAGGGTATATAATCTTCAGTCGAGCCGAATTTAGCTTGCCTCTATTTTTTATTTCTGAATTTTTTCTGAATTTTTACTTACATTTTAAGCCATATCTCACTTTATAATCGTCAGAAAACACTAATGTCAATAAGTGCGTAAAACATTTTTTGCAATCGTCTTAGTAGTTTGAATACGACTAAAAAAATTTATAAAAATACGATTTTTCGCTCCAAAAGAAATTTTTTCGCCAATGAAAAATATGAAAAAAAACCCAAATAAGAATATTTTTATTTGTTCTTCTTTAAGAATCGTACTTTTGCGAAGATTTGGTGAAGAAAATATTGTATTGTATATTGTAACTGGATCAGTTTAAGTGGTGGAACAAACACCCAATTTTAAGTATTTTAAGTGTTTCCAAAAAAAGTATTTTCATTTTTATTTACACCCAAAAAACTTTGCATCAATATCAATTTAAAATACGTTGTCTCAAATTAAAACTGAACCTAGTATAATTTTTTTGCATCAATGTGAACCTAGAAAGTAGATATTACATTTGAAATTAGATTATTAATTTGATGCGTAGAAGTATTAATTTGAAACTAATCAATTTTATCCAAGTTCAAAAATACGAAGAATGTATGAGTTGTACAGGGAAACATGCAGAATGAGGCATCTGGCGATGCTTGACGGGACAAGTTTAGCGTTTTCATTAAGATGCAAGCAATTCAATATGTATTTAAAAGTACAGGCAATGGTGGACCCTTACCCAGACTGTGGGATGAAGATATAAAAACCAGGGAATTAAACCGAAACGAATTTCGGTTCCGGTTTCGGTACGTACCGAAACGTAAGGTTTCGTTTTGGTTCTGCTACTGTTTCGGTATTCGGTTCCGGAACCTGGATTTTTATTTCGATATCGTGCCGGTACGTACCGGTATATACCGATAAAACTAACAGAAATTTTGAAACTCATATCTAAACAAAGTCGGTAAACAGCTATACTAGACTGGCCCTTAAAAATAGATTTCAAAATACCAGGCGGAAAAAAAATTCGTTTTGGTCCCAATAGATATGAAAAAAATAGAGGGAAGCTAACTTCGGCTCGACCGAAGTTTATATACCCTTGGAGATTGATATGTGGTTGACAGTTTGTATGGCAGCTATACTCTATAATGGTCCGATTTCGACAAGGCTTATTGAAATTATGTGAAATCATTAAAAACTTATAAATACGAGCGTTGGGATCGATAGCATTGAAAACAAAAAATAGAGGCCAGCTAACTTCGGCTCGACCGAAGTTTATATACCCTTGGAGCTTGATATATGCCTGGCAGTTAGTATGGCAGCTATACTATATAGTTGTCCGATTTCGACAAGCCTTGGTGAAATTATGTGAAATCACTGAAAACTTATAAATACGAGCATTGGGAGCGATAACATTGAAAACAAAAACAATTTTCTCACTAAGACTTTTTTTCAGACCTAACTTTTGTATGGCAGCTATACTATATAGTAGTCTGATTTCGACAAGTGTTGGTGAAATTATGTGAAATCATTAAAAACTTATGAATACGAGAGTTGGGAGCGATAGCACTAAAAACAAAAAAGTTTTTCTCACTAAAACTAGTTTTTCGACCGATCGTTCCTATGACAGCAATATGCTATAGTCATGCGATACGGCCGGTTCCGACAAATGTGCAGCGCATTTGTACCAAAAGACTTTGTGCAAAGTTTGGTTAAGATAGCTTTAAAACTGACGGAGGAGATAGCATAGAAACAGACGGACGGACGGACAAACGGACGGACAGATGGACGGACAGACGGTTTGTATGGCAGCTATACTATATAGTGGTCTGATTTCGACAAATCTTGTTAAAATTATGTAAAATCATTGAATATGGCAGCTATATGCTATAGTCATCCGATCCGGCCGGTTCCGACCAATGACTTCGTGCAAAGTTTGGTTATGTTGGGTTTCAGCGCCGCAAAGTTTAAAGAATTAGACAGTCTTGCTTGAAGGTTAAAACGGAACAGGCAGTGTAATTCATTTTACTCAACTTAATTCATTGTAGGCTATTTACATGTTCATATTTGCGTTTCGTTCAGTGAGTTTACATATTAAGGGTATTCATACTTCATGTTATACGTAATATGGATTGCATATTTTAACACTCCTCTTCAAAACATATTACTCAAAAATTCAAATTAGGTACATTAGTATTCGCTTAATAAATGTTCAAACCTAATGACTGGGTACATCTTTCATGTTTGATTTTACATAAGTTTTTTGTCAATAAGTCTGCACTCATTTGCTCAGTGGGACAATATTTTAAATCAATTAAATTGCTGCTGTAGATTTCTCGAACGTAATGATAACGAATATCTATGTGTTTACTACGAGCATAGTAAACAGGGTTCTTTACTAAATTCATTGTGCTCAAATTATCTCCATAAATGACAATAGATTTTTCATTCAAATACAATTTCATTTCATTCAATACTTTTCTAATATATACTGCTTCAGTTGCTGCTTGGGATAGTCCCATATATTCAGCTTCGGTGCTGCTCAATGCAACGGACGTCTGCTTCTTACTTTCCCAGGAAAAAGCGCTGCCACCCAGGATAAATGCATGGCCCGTATAGGATTTACGGTCGCTGGCGTCGCCACCCCAATCGGCATCGACTATCCATACACCATCTCTCCGGTTTTCTGATACTTGAGTTTCAAGTCCAGAGTCGTGCTTAAATATCGCAGTACTTGTTTTGCTGCTGCCAAGTGCCCGCTGTGTGGATTTGTGTTACGTTGCGAAAGCTTACACACAGAATGTAAGACATCAGGTCTGGTCGTAATGGCAACGTACATAAGCGATCCCACAAGCGATTGATACTCCGTCTGGTCCACCACTTTGCATGATTGGCTCTTACACATTGTTTGAAAACCTGGTACCAACGGCACTGATGCAGTACGACAATCGACCATGCCATACTTCTCCAAGAGCTCCAGCAGATGCTGCTTCCGATTAACCAATATAGCGCCAGTTAGTCCCTCTCGCTCAATGCTCATGCCAAGAAATTGATGAATTGGCCCTTTGTCGACTACCTGGAATGTACTTGAAATTAATCGCTTAAATTTGCATAACTCTGAACAGCAGATCATTAAGTCATCTACATAGACGGCTATAATGTTAATTTTTTCATCTTTGTGTCTTGTATATAAACACGGGTCGCTTTCGCATGGTTTGAATTCCATTTTCTGCAAGGCTTCGTTTAGTTTGAGATTCCACATCCTACCAGATTGTTTGAGCCCATATAATGATTTCTTGAGTCTCAAAACTTTGCCATCGTGCTGATCAAACTTCTCAGGCTGCTTCATGTATATCTCTTCAGTTAGGTCTCCATTTAGATACGCAGTTGAAACATCTATTTGGTGTACATGTAGTTCATGCTCTGCAGCGATTGACAGTACCATCCTGATTGTTGCGTATCTGATGACAGGGGAAAAAGTTTCTTCATAGTTAACGCCATACTTCTGTCCGCATTCCTTGGCTACCAGCCTGGCTTTATAACGTTCGACATCTCTAATTGCAGATTGACCAGGAGGCAATTCCGTTTGCTCCCATGTTCCATTTCTAATCAGCGCGTCAATCTCCTCTTGCATCGCTGACCACCATTCAGCACTTTTGTCACTAGCTAATGCCTCTTCTACGGATTCGGGTACCTTCTCCACGCAACCTAGCATGTTTGCATAATGTTTTCTCGGTCTTCCTCTTAATCCAGTTCTTATTAGTTTTGGTCTTCCTCTTCCATGGAGTTCTTTATCTTCGTTCTCAATGATTTCTTCATGTTGATTGTCTGCGTATGGCTCTTCGTTTTCGCTTTGAACTTGTTCTGTTTCATCTGCAATTGCATTATTAGTCATTTGTTTTGACAAATTCTCTATATTGGGCTCAATAAAACAAACATCTCTGCTTACAATCATCTTGTTGTTTGCTTTGTCGAACAAACGGTAAGCTTTGCTTGTGCAAGAATATCCGACCATTATCAATTTTCTCCCCTTTGGTCGAAATTTCTTATGTTCAGTTTTATTTAATGCAATCGCCAAACAACCAAATGTTTGCAGGTGACTCACCGTTGGCTTTTTACCATACCAACCCCGTAGGGCGTCATATTAACTACCGCTGATGTTGGTGATCGGTTCCTGAGATATGCAGCAGTGTGGACTGCCTCGGCCCAAAATTTCTCGTCCAATCCAGCGTTTAACATCAAGCTGCGAGCCATCTCCACTAAGGTGCGATTCATTCTTTCCGCCACACCATTTTGTTGGGGAGTGTGGAGTACTGAAAGCTGTCTGACAATTCCATGGCTGTTGATAATTAATATTAATATTCGTCAAAAGCATTATTCACATATTCTGTGCCATTATCCGACCTCAAAATTTTAATCTTTTTCCCAGTTTGACACTCAACCATATGTTTGAAGGATTTAAAAACATTAAGTACTTCAGATTTTTGTTTAATAAAATACGCGATTACACATCGGGATTTATCATCTATCATTGTCACAAAATATTTTGAGCCGCCAATTGAAGGAATATTAATAGGTTCTTTACTTTTGTTTTCGTATGATTTAAATGGCTTAACACATATTTTACTTTGTAAGCAAACAGCACATTCAATGCTTTTATCTCTCGTATCAAAGCGTAGGCCTTTAACTAATTGTTTCTCCTTTAATTCCACTAAGCTTCTTATGTTCAAATGACCGTACCGATTATGCCATTTTATCAGTTCACTTTGATTTTTGTTTCCATAATACGGTTTTTCATCGTCGTCTTCCATTTCGCGCATAAATAAATCGCCAATTTTCTTTGCTCTAAGCAAATTTTCACTGTTCTTATCATTTACATATGCAAAGTCTTTTTCAAATGTTACGCTGCATTCGTTATTCACAGCTTTACTGACCGAAACGAAATTACATTGGAGTTGCGGGACAAAAAGCACATTTTTTAGAATTATTTCAGTTTTGGTTGTTTTTACTTTAACTTCACCTCGGCCCTGAACTTCTACAAATTGATCACCAGCGAGGCTAATTTTGGTTTTATGCTGTTCGAACTTATCAAACTTCTCTAGCTGCGCGCACATGTGAGCTGTTGCTCCACTATCCAAAATCCAGTCTTTGTGGGTTAGAGACGATTTTTCGCTTACGTTGTATATGGAAAAAAATGATTTCGCACTGTGCTTTTTATTTTGATCTTCTGGTTTCTGTAGTCGGCACTCGTTCTGGAAATGACCTTTTCGACCGCAGTTGTAACACTTCATATTCATTTTGGAACGGTTATTTTTGTGATTTTTGTCTTGCTCATTTTGTGGCTTCGAATTGTTATCTTTTTTCTGGAAATTATTATTTGGTCTAGCCACAAACGCTTGCACTGTACACTCGGACTCAGTTGAATTCTTGCTCTTACGACGTTCATATTCTTCAAGTAACTTAATTTTGAGCGTGGATAAAGTTGGAAGCTCGTCGCGTGATTCTAAAGCCACTACTAAATTCTCTAATGATTTTGGCAAACTGGCCAATACCATTATAACAAACAGTTCTTCATGCAGGCTAACGCCTATTTCACATAATTGGTCCACAATATTTGAAAAACTCGCGCATGTTAAAGTCTTTAGGCATGCGCATATATAAAAGCTTTTTAAACAGTGATGCTTTTCTCACCGGCCCCGTCGGCTGATGAATTTCTTTTAATGTTTTCCAAGCCCCTTTTGCACTTTTAAACTTTTTAATTTGTCCGATCTCACTTGATTTAATGCTCAACATGATTACAGCAAGTGCTTTTTCATTTTTTAATTTAAAATTTTGATTGATTGTTGGGTCTTTTTCATCCGGATCTGGTCGCGAAAGGTCTCCCGACACCACAGACCACAGCTCTTGATGCACAAAAACACTTTTCATTTGTACACTCCACGTGTCATAATTGGTATCATCCAGTTTGTCGATGTTATATAACGAACTCATTTTTATTTGCTTGTCTTTTACTTCTTATTTTCACACAGAAAAATTTAGGTTATTTTTCACAAAGAAAAATTTAGTTGCTGTTCATCTCAACATATCGCTCACTTACTTCAATACTGGCATAACTCAAAATAATCCATTTGGAGAAAAACACATTCGAAGTTCTCAATGGATTTAACCTTAAAAAAAATGGTTCTTTTAGTTTCAACTCAATTAAGTAAAATATTATAAATTTAGAATGCTTATTAATAAACATTCAAAATATGATGTTTTAACTGAAAGACAAAGTATGTTTGGTCAATATCGACAGCAGGACAACTGAGATATGGCCGTTCTTGCATCAACATGAAAATTAACCTAGAAAATGATATTGCGACATATTCTCATCTCACATGGAAAGTAGAAGAGATAGCAATACGAAAATTTTTGCATAAAATAGTACAGTAAAGCGCGCAGATTTCTGCATCATTAAGTCACAAATCTTATTTTTTGAGTTATGCCAGTATTGAAGTAAGTGAGCGATATGAGGATTTTCTATTAAACTTTGCTGGGTGACTGGGACTGCACTGGGCCCATAACCTGTTGAGTTTCAGCGCCGCAAAGTTTAAAGAATTAGACAGTCTTGCTTGAAGGTTAAAACGAAACAGGCAGTATAATTCATTTTATGCAACTTAATTCACAGTAGGCTATTTACATGTTCATATTTGCGTTTCGTTCAGTGAGTTTACATATTAAGGGTATTCATACTTCATGTTATACGTAATATGGATTGAATATTTTAACAGGTTAAGATAGCTTTAAAACTGACGGAGGAGATAGCATCGAAACAAACGGACGGACGGACGGACAGACGGACGGACGGACAGACGGACGGACAGACAGACGGACATGGCTATATCAACTCAGCTCGTCATGATGATCAAGAAAATATACACTTCATGTGGTCGGAGATGCTTCCGTCCCTGCGTTAAAAACATCCGGACAATTTTAATATACCCTCTCCAAGGGTATAAAAAGTTTGGCAGCAATCGGACTTCATTTAGTGGACGCGCGCTCGCCCTCAAAAATTTAAAATATATGGAAAATGAGGGGGATGAGTTTCGAATGTAGTCTCTGTAAATTCCAAAAAAATTTGTATGTGTTAATTTTTTTTATATCCTTTTAGGGGAATATCATTGCAACATTTTAAATAAAATGTGTCTTATTTTGATCGTAAACTTGACCAGTATTTTTTTCGAAGAGTTTTTAATATATATGAGAGTCTGATTTTTGCTTTTGCCCGGGCGGCAAAACTATCGTTTTGGTCCCAATAGAAATTATAAAAAGTTTAGCAGCGATGGGACTACATTTAGTGGACGCGCTCTCTCCACAAAAACCAAAAATTTTAAATATACTGCCAATATATGGGATGAGATTCGAAATAAATCTATCAAATTTAACAAATAAATTTTAAGTGGTTTTTCTCTTTAAATCCTTTAAGGGGAATACCATAGCAACATTTTACATATTTTTGTTGGATATTACGAGCGTAAACTTGGTCAGAATCAAATCAAATCGGCCAATTTTTAAAACTTATTTTTTCTGAGATGAGAAATTTGAACTTTTAAAGCCTTCTCTGATCTATCTATCTGATGTTGGATTTTTGATCAATTTTCTATAAAATATACAGAATTTTTTGCGCCATGTTGTGCAAAGGTCGTCATATGTTGAAAATCGTATGGAGAAATGTCCGGTGTACATATGTACATATATGTATGTGGCAGTGAAACTGGCAGTGAAACTGGGCTATAACACACAGCGAAATATGACTTCGGAAAGCATTCGGTATCAATTCCGGAGTGTGATTGTGTCCCAGGGGCTATGGCTGAGGAACTCTGATTTATGGGTTTCAGCAAGAAGCACACCAAAACAGTGAATTCTGACAATACAACATTCACGTGGGCACGAGGCATGCTCACTTGACGAATCCATTAGTAAGTGTAAATAAAATACATTTTAAAAGAGTTTAAGATAAAAAGTAAATGTTTTTAAAATGTTGTGTATTAATTTTAATGGCATTTTGTAAAGAACTAAATTTATATTACAAACTTGATAAGAAATAATATTAAATTGATAAAAGCTAGTTTCAAAATGATACTAAAAGTTTAATAATTAAAATAACAAATTATTAATACCTTTTGTCAAATTGATACTAAAAAATGAATGCAAAAAGTGTCAACTTGACACACGCTAGTATCAATTTAAAATCCTCGATATATCATGTTAATACCTTCGAAGTATCAATTTGATTCTTGGAGTATTCGAGAGAACTTGATAATCAATATGATAATTTGACACACAATGATGACAACTTTTTTTTGGGTGTAAGAATTGGGCGACAAAGACCATCACTGGTTTAACTATTATATTCCCAGATTTTGACTGCAAAGCCGAAAATCTACAAAGTTTTTTAGACGCATTATCTCTGGTCGAATCTATTATGGATACCCATGAGACAACTGCAGTCTCCCTGATGAAAACAAAATTAAAGGGACATGCAAGAAATTTGATTGGTACAGAAAGCACCATAAGTCAAATAATTGCCAAACTAAAAATTTCCGTTAAAGGAGAATCGGTTGAAGTTATTTCTGCAAAATTATTGAATCTCCAGCAGAAAAATAAAACTGCCAATCAGTACTCAAAAGAAATTGAGCAACTAGCAAAAAGTCTAGAGGCGCTTACATAAATGATGGACTTACTCCTGAATTAGCGTCAAAATATAGCGTACAAAACGCTGTAAAAGCCATGACATCCAACTGCTCTATTGATAAGGTAAAACTTATCATGCAGCCAGGTAGCTTCACAACCATGAATGACGCTATCGCCAAATTTGTCAACAGTTGCACTGATGCAACCGGAAAAACTGACTCTGTCCTATATTATTCGAACAATCGCGGAAACAACAACCGTGGTAACTACAACAATGGACGGGGTCAGTACTATAATAATGGAAACAGAAGAAGAGGATACCAAGGTAATCAGGGATACAGCCAAAATAATAACAATGGTTACAATAATCGTGGCCGAGGTACCAATAATGGCAACTATAGAGGCCAATACAATGGCAACAACAGAGGCCAAGGAAACCAAAATAATTGGCGAGGACAAAATAACAATAATAATAATCACAAAATCCGAACAACAAATTCGGAAAACGCTCAACCCCCCTTGAGCAACAACAATCAGTAAAGATATACTCACTCAATCTCAATCTAAGTAATATAATTACAGTTCAAAATGCAGAAACAAAGACAAATCTGACATTTTTGCTTGATACAGGAGCAGACATTTCGGTAATAAAACACCAACAAAATGAATATTACAACATAAATACAAACATTATAAGCAATATAACAGGTATTGGACAAGGAACAACACGTTCTTATGGTCTAGTACATCTGCAACTACTTACAGACAAATACATCGTACCACATGATTTCCACGTAGTACCGGAAAATTTTTTAATACCAACAGATGGTATATTAGGCTATGATTTCATCAAAAAATTTAATTGTCTGTTAGATTATCAAGAAGAGCAAAATACACTAATTTTGCGCCCAAAAAATTTCCATACACACATCCAAATCCCAATAAAACACTCACTCGAGAATGACTCATTATTATTACCTGCTAGATCTGAAGTCATACGACAAGTAAGATTAAAGACTAGTGAAAAAACGGTATTAGTACCCAATCAGGAGATACAGCCGGGAATAATAATAGCAAGTTCAATAGTAACAAGTAATAATGCATACATTCGCATAGAAAATACTACTTCGAAAAATACAGAAATTGACAGTCAAAACATACACTTAATGACTATGATATAATCCAATTAAACAAAGAAAAGTCAAGAACAAGGGAAATATTGAAGAAATTAAGATTTCCTAAACAGTTCAAATCTAAAGTAACCGAACTTTGCACTGAATACAGTGATATATTTGGTTTAGAAACAGAACCTATATCCGCAAACAATTTCTATAAACAAAAGCTTAGATTGAATGATAAAACAACTGTATACATTAAAAACTACAGAAATGCTGAGTCGGAAAAGCAAGAAATAAACGATCAGGTACAAAAATTAATTAAAGATGGCATTGTCGAACCATCCATCTCTGAATATAACAGCCCACTTCTCTTGGTACCCAAGAAATCACTTCCAAATTCAACGGAAAAAAGATGGCGTTTAGTAGTTGATTATCGCCAAATTAACAAAAAGTTACTAGCGGACAAGTTCCCACTCCCAAGAATAGAAGATATTCTAGATCAACTAGGTCGAGCGAAATACTTTTCATGTCTCGACCTAATGTCCGGATTTCACCAGATAGAACTTGATGAGAAATCAAGGAATATGACATCATTTTCAACGAGCACAGGCTCTTATCGCTACACGCGATTACCATATGGACTTAAAATCGCACCAAATTCTTTTATGCGCATGATGACACTTGCATTTTCAGGTCTAGAACCATCGCAAGCATTTCTCTATATGGATGACCTAGTAGTCATTGGATGTTCCGAACAACATATGTTCAAAAATTTGACAAACGTCTTCGAACTATGTCGCAAATTTAATTTAAAACTACATCCAGAAAAATGTTCATTCTTCATGCACGAAGTTACTTATCTTGGTCACAAATGTACCGATAAAGGAATTCTCCCAGATGACAAAAAATATGACGTCATCAAAAACTATCCAAAACCTAATGATGCAGATAGTGCACGTAGATTCTTAGCCTTCTGTAACTATTATCGGAGATTTATCCAAAATTTAGCAGAACATTCACGCCACTTAACGAGGCTTTGTAAAAAGAACGTTAAATTTCAATGGACTACAGAATGCGATAATGCATTTGAGTACTTAAAAGAAGCATTAATGAAACCAACATTACTGCAGTACCCAGACTTCAGAAAAGATTTTTGCATAATCACAGACGCTAGCAAACACGCTTGCGGAGCAGTATTAACCCAGGAGCATAATGGAATGCAACTTCCAGTTGCATATGCCTCCAGATCATTTACACAAGGTGAAAGTAACAAATCAACTACAGAGCAGGAATTAGCTGCTATACACTGGGCAATAAAACACTTTAGACCTTACGTTTATGGAAGGCATTTCTTCGTAAAAACTGATCACAGACCGTTAACATATCTGTTTTCAATGAAAAACCCAAGTTCCAAACTAACAAGAATGAGACTTAATTTGGAAGAATATGATTTCGCTGTGGAATATCTCAAGGGGAAAGATATCCTTATTGCAGATGCTCTATCCAGAATAACAATTGGAGAGCTCAAAGAAATGAATAGACAAATATTGAAGGTCTCTACGAGGTCCTCAACAAGACAGAAAAACGCCTGCGCAGGCCAAGAAAGCAGTTCGGCTCTTAATAGTAGCACTGCTAAAAAATTGCACGAGCAAAATGAAAATGAAAAGTCCAATGTCTATGAAGTAATCAACAACAACGATGTCAAAAAATGTGTGAAACTAAAACTCGACAAGCACAAGTGTTTGTTCAAAATGGGAAAACGAGTGATTTCACGCTTTACAATTAATCATTTGTACTCCAATGGAAAACTCGATTTAGGTCAGCTTTTCCAAAGGTTTGAAACAGAAGCCGGAATACTTAAAATAAACCAATTGAAAATGTCACCAAGTGATCAAATTTTCGAATCTGTATCACTAAGTATATTTAAAAAAATGGGCAGTAGTATTTTAAAGAAAGTACGAGTATGCATATTCCAAAAGGTGACCATTATAGACAAAAACGACACAGCTCAAATAAACGCAATTCTGTCAAAATACCATGACGAACCAATTGAAGGAGGTCACTCAGGGACGTCGCGGACCCCGGTCAAAAATACGCAAATATTTTTATTGGCCCTTCATGACTAAGACGATAAGACAGTATGTAAAATATTGTTTGAAATGCCAAAAAGCAAAAACAACTACCCATACAAAGACACCTATGACTTTAACCCCAACTCCAGCAACAGCATTCGATACTGTACTGATTGATACCATTGGTCCACTTCCAAAAACTGAGGATGGCAATGAGTACGCAGTTACCATTATATGTGACTTAACAAAATATTTAGTCACTATACCAGTACCAAACAAAAGTGCTAAACCAGTTGCTAAAGCAATTTTTGAATCTTTCATACTCAAGTATGGTCCAATGAAATCATTCATTACGGACATGGGTACTGAATATAAAAATTCATTAATCACAGACTTATGTAAATACATGAAAATAAACCATATACATTCAACAGCTCACCATCACCAAACTCTTGGAACAATCGAGCGCAGTCATCGAACATTTAACGAATATATACGTTCATATATCTCGATCGACAAAAATGACTGGGACATATGGTTGAATTATTTCACCTACTGTTTCAATACAACCCCGTCAGTAGCACATGACTACTGTCCATATGAATTTGTTTTCGGAAGGCCACCGAGACAATTCATTAACTTTAAAAATAAAGATATGATAGATCCTCTATATAATATAGATGATTATGCTGAAGAAGTAAAATTTAGATTAGAAGTAGCCTATAAAAGAGCTAGAATTATGTTAGATAAGGAAAAGCAAAAGCGAAAAACGCTTTATGATAAGAAATCAAACGATTTTCTTTTTCATTTCGTATTATTAAGAAACGAAACTGGGCATAAATTAGATAACAACTATGTTGGCCCTTATAAAGTTGAAAAAATAGATGATAGAGATAATATTACAATTAGAATAGGAAAGAAATAGCAAATAGTACATGAAGATAGACTAAAAATATATAACGCATAAAAAAAAAAAACGAGAAAGGCAAGGCTAACTTCGTCCGCGCCGCAGTTTTCATACACTTGAAATCGCTTGTCTCACCGGTTAACGACTTAGACCAAACTTCGCAGATCAGCTTAAAAACATTTAATATTACCCATGACCGTGATTGAGAGCAGTAATATTGAGACAAAAACAGTTTTTCTCATTAAAATCCATTTTTCGACCGATCATTTGTATGGCAGCTACAAGAAGTAGCGATCCGATCCGGTCGGTTCCGACATATTAGCAGCGTGCAGACAAAAGAAGACTCTGTGCAAAATTTCAGCTCGATAGCTTCAAAACTGAGGGACTAGTTCGCGTAGAAACAGACAGACGGACAGACGGACGGACGGACAGACGGACGGACAAAGCTTAATCGACTCAGCTCGTCACGCTGATCAAAAATATATATACTTTATGTGGTCGGAGATGATTCCTTCTATGCGTTGCAAACTTCTGGGCAAAATTATAATACACTTTTCAAGTGTATAAAAAATATACAAGTTAACAACGAGCAGTCAGTGACACTGGAGTCACCAACACATTCCATAAGAACCCGTCCCCAACAACGCTGACACCGCAATTTCACCCGTCAGCCAGTACCCAAGTGGCCGGCAACTTGTTGCCTAACATCCGCTGGGTAATAGGATGCCTTGCACGAGCCGCCGACGCAGCATATCTTGGAGTTCGAAGGCTGCGTCAGCGACTGCGCTGCCGGAGTTGTAGGGTCTATTTAAGCTCTTTGGAACATTGTCATTTAGTTTTTAATTCAATTTCAATTGAGGCAGTTCGCCCAATAAAATTTCAAACTCACACCGCCTGTCTAAAGGTTAAATTGGCGCCCAACGGGTTGTGAATCCGAAAAATCAAACAACAAACAACAAAATAAAATAAAAAATAATTTTATTTTAGAACAAATAAATTGTGAAATTGTAACAAGCAGTACAATAAAACAAAACAAAACAACACCCAGCATTCCACCAACAAACAAAGAAGAAACAAGTAAGAAAGTCGGTCAAGCCCGACTATAACATACTCTGTACCTGGAGTAGAAGCTGAATGCAATGCTGGTGCTGCGCTCATCTCTAAGTCTTTCTCTTTTTTCTCTTACTCTCACTCTCTCTCTTTCTCTCTCTAAGATTGTGCGATGTTAGTTGTAATAGGGTGGGAGGGGGTGGGGGGAGGGAAATGTACTTTTGCTCATAACTTGAGAACCGTTCATCCGATCTTTATCATTTCTTTGGCAAATCGATACATTTTTCTGATTACTAACTATTTCTAGAAGGTACGAATCGTGTATCTTCAAAACTGTAGGAGATATAACGTTTTTTCCAAATTGCGGGGGTGGAAGGGGGCGTGGCCAAATGAAAATAAACTTGATCTGCCTAAGTATAAGAGCATTGTCCCATCTGTCAAACCTTATCTCTTACCATCCTGAGATCTGTTTGTTCATACGGACGGACGGACGGACAGACGACGGACAGACGGACGGACAGACGGACGGCAGCGGACGGACAGACGGACAGACGGACATGGCTATATCGACTCGGCTGTTGATGCTGATCAAGAATATATATACTTTATAGGGTCGGAAATGATTCCTTCTCCCTGTTACATACTTTTGCACAAACTTAATATACTCTATGTACCTGGTGTTAAAAGAGATAAAAATTTACAATGTAAGTGAGTTGGTTATTGATGGTGAATTATTAATTAAAAATCAAAATTAAAAAAAAAAGTTAAGTGATAAAGGCATTCTTTTTCTCAGTCCAGCGGGAAAAGTGTTGCTTGTGGCTATTTTTTTCTTGTTTGAGTTACTGTAGAGAGAAGAACTAACGGCTAAAAACTTATAAGTTGTAGCAGAAGCAATTCGGGCAGTGACCAATCTGAACATTACGACAGTGACGATAGCGTACTGTTAGGTTTATTGGAAAGAATTGGGAAGTTGCACGTAGCCGGTGGAGATCCGTCTAGCATTTTAGAGCCGGATCAAGTTACAAATATGAGTATTAACGAAGAACAATTGCGAGCAGTGGTTCAGGCAGCTGTGTCCTCGGCTCTAGCGGCACAGGCCGAAGTGTTCAACAAAAGGGACGAGGAGCTCAGGGTGCAGTTAGACCAACAGTTTAGTGAACTTTCGAGTCGTTTAAACGAGACGCAGATAACAGTGCCTGACATAAAAGTTTATAAAGACATTGAAATAGAAGATGACAAGTTGTGCACCTACGAACCATTGGACGCGGTTAAGAGCATGCCAGAGTTTGACGGTGCACAGGGAACATACGCAGCTTGGCGGCAAGCGGCAGTGGCGGCGTAAAAAATTTTCCAAAAATATCAAGGCAGCTCGCGCCACTATCAGGCCGTATTCATAATTCGGAATAAAATTAAGGGCTCAGCAAATGCCAAGCTTGCACAATTTAGCACGCCTATGAGTTTTGAGGCAGTTATTGCAAGACTTGACTTTACATTTAATGACAAACGACCAATTCATGTGATCGAGCAGGAAATGGCAACGCTTAGGCAAGGCGACCTTACCATCCAAGAATACAATGACGAGGTTGAGAAAAAGCTCACGTTGTTGGCAAATAAGGTCAACATGACCTATGAAGCGAATCTTGCACAAGAAATGTGCGGAAAATTTAGGGTTGATGCTCTAAGAACCTTTGTTTCGGGATTAAGGCGTAATTTATCCGATATTAAGTTTGCTCGTAACCCACCTGACTTACCAGCGGCACTGGCTATGGCTCAGGAGTTAGAATCTAACCATGATAGGTATAACTTTGCCGACAGCTATCTGAAAGGGCAAGAGGCAAAAGCCATTAGGGTGGATCAGCGGAGCCAAAACCGCCAACAGGGCAAAAGCAGTAGTTATCAGGGAGCGTAAATAATGATTATTTTGTGTATTTTTAAACCAAAAAATCACGCACTTGGAATAGCCGTAGAAGAAAACCTTTGATACCAGGATTATTTTTTTATGATAACAATAAACTCAACAATAATTATTGTTGAGTTTTATTTTTTTGCTTAAAAATAAAACTCACCAAGAAATTACGGCTGTACCATAATGAATTTTGGAAAGTTTGAAGTATATTCTTAATAAATGAAGCAATACGAACATTTAAAATGCAATTTTAAGTTAAAGTAGTTTCTTATACTCTGTACCGAAGGTACATAGAGTATATGAAGTTTGTGCATAAGTATGTAGCAGAGAGAAGGAATCACATCAGACCCTATAAAGTAAATGTATTCTTGATCAGCATCAACAGTCAAGTCGATATAGCCATGTCCGTCTATATGTCTGTCTGTCCGTCCGTTTGAACAAACAGATCTCAGAGATGGTAAGAGATAGAGGTTTGACATGTATGGGACAAATGCTTCTCATACCTGCAGGCAAATCAAGTTTATTTTTATTTTTTGCCACGCCCGCTCCCGCAATGTTGAAAAAACGTTATATCTTCCACAGTTTTGTAGATAGATGGCTTGTACCAAAGACACTACATATATAGATACCGCATCTCGTACAAACTTTTTTTTTGGGATCTAATGTCAGCTCCCAAGAAAAATCGTTTTGTGAGTCACATGTGTTATCTATAATGGTGCGAGCTGGCACCAGTTTTTCACGCCAAGCTTGGAAATGTCTTTCCGCACCTGGTCGTCCCACCTTAGAGGTGGTCTTCCCACCTTGCATTGTCCCAGTTCTTTCGCATTCCTCTTGTAGACCATTTTTGCTGGAGCTTGATCATCCATACGGGTTACATGTCCCAGCCAGCGCAGCCGCTGTTGCTTTATGCGCTTGACCAGACTAGTATCAACATAGAGCTCATACAGTTCGTCATTCCTTCGGATGCGAAAATCCTCGCCAACTTTCAAAGGTCCATACATCCTGCGAAGAATCTTTCGCCCGAAAACGCCAATCGCCGCCTCATCCTCTGATGATATTGCCCATGCATGATGATAAGCGACTTATATAGCGCTATTTTTGTTCTTCGCTTGAGGTTCTGCTCTTGAGCTTAGCCCGTAATAGCATCGGTTTGCGAGCGTGATTGTTCTTCGAATTTCCAGGCTGATGTTGTTGTCGCCGGTTATCATCGTTACGAGGTAGACAAAGAACTCTACAACATTAAAGTTGTACTCTCCCTTTGCAACAGATTGCCCAAGTTGTGTGTACTTCTGTTTCGAGCACACTAGGTATTTCGTCTTGTCCTCGTTTACCGCTAACGCTAAACCCATTAGTTATAATATAACCGTTACTCATTGAAAAACATGTTTTACAGTGTTCCTGCGTTCCTTAGGGTGTCCATCTGAAAAGAATGCAACATTTTTTTAGGGTGGGTAGCGGGGGGCTTGGTTGACTTTTTTGCTCATAACTTGAGAACCGTTCATCCGATCTTTATCATTTCTTCGGCATCGATTCATTTTGATAATTACTAACTATCTCTAAAAGATACAAATCGACTATCTTCACAAGTGTAGGAGATATAACGTTTTTTCCAAATTGCGGGGGCGGGAGGGGGCGTGGTCAAAATTTGAAACAAACTTGATCTGCGTGAAGATAAAAGATGCATTTGTCCCATACATGTCAAACTTCTTTCTCTTACCACCATCTCTGAGATCTAGGTGTTCATACAGGCAGACGGACAGACGAACTGTTGATGCTGATCAAGAATATATATACTTTATATATTCGGAAATGATTCCTTCTGCCTGTTACAACCTTTTGCACAAACTTCATATACTCTATGTACAGAGTATAAGAAACTACTTTAACTTTACATTGCATTTTAAATGTTTGTCTTGCTTCATTTATTAAGAATATACTTCAAACTTTCCAAAATTCCTTATGGTACAGCCGTAATTTCTTGGTGAGTTTTATTTTTAAGCAAAAAAAATAAAACTCAACAATAATCATTATTGCTGAGTTTTATTTTTTTTTTTGCTTAAAAATAATCATAACAGTGTGAGCAATTGATTTAAAAATCAAAAATAATCATTATGGAGTAAGTTTTATTTTAAAACTTATAATGATTACGGTCCCTGGTAGTTATAGCCTGAGCGCACAGGGGTCCCAAGAAAGCCAAGGCAAAAGTCCATTTTTTTAAAAACAAGGGAACCAAAAAAATGATCGCGCCCAGACGGGTCAGGCGAGCGGTGACCCTCCCGTGCCTATGGAGGTTGATCCCTCCTTATCAAAGTTTAGACACCCAACCAACCAGCACAACTCACAAGGCTCTTATAAAAATAATGGTAATGCATGGCAGGGGGCTAAGAGGGTTCATTCATCTGATCGTGTGACTAGCCAGAGACACCAAAGGGTAGATCACATTACAGCTGACGCAAAGAAAGATGAGGTTTATAATGAAATCGCCAGTGCAGCTGGGGCAGAAATAGAGGTAGGAAATGACCATGAGTATGAAGAAGACAGCGTTAACTTGCTTATAAACAGTCTTAATTTTTTAGAGGAAAGTCCCTCTTGCCATTCCTATGGCGAGAAGTAGCAGGTGTGAAGAAGAAGTTTCTGATCGACACGGGTGCGTCCAAGAATTACATCAAACCTCTTAAGGGACTACAGGGCGTAACCCCAGTCGAATCGAAATTTGTCGTTCGTTCCATTCATGGTTCGAACAACATACTAAAAAAGTGCCCTATGTTAATGTTGGGTGAGACGACAAATTTTTTTTTATTAGATATGTTAACGACATTTGACGGAATCATTGGCCTGGACCTACTGATACAGGCAGGCACTCTTATCGATCTAACGCATAGCAGATAGATATCTGATAATGGGTCAGAACAAATCCATTATCATAGATGTGTGGACGTCAATCACACAAGAGTATTTGACGTGGATGCACCCTCGGCTGTTAAGGCAGAGTTTTTAAAAATGTTGCGTAATAACAGTAAGGCTTTTGCGGACCCAAATGAAGCGCTGCCCTTCAACACGGCTGTAGTTGCCACAATCCGAACGGTAGACAACGAGCCAATTTACTCAAAGTTATACCCATACCCTAAGGGTGTGGCAGATTTTGTTGATTCCGAGGTTAACAAGCTCCTAAAGGACGGTATAATCCGGAGATCACGATCACCTTACAACAATCCTGTATGGGTGGTTGATAAAAAAGGCACGGATGATGAGGGTAATAAAAATAAGCGTTTCGTAAATGACTTTAGAAAGCTTAACCTCAAGATTGCTGATAGATACCCAATGCCAAGTATAGCAATGATATTGGCTAACCTGGATAAGGCCAAGTATTTCACTACGCTTGACCTGAAGTCCGGCTACCACCAGATAACTCTAGCGGAGCAAGACAGGGAAAAAACAGCGTTTTCAGTGAATGGCGGAAAATTTGAGTTTTGTCGACTCCCATTTGGCTTAAGAAATGCGGGTAGCATTTTTCAAAGGGCAATCGACGACGTTCTTAGGGAACAAGTCGGAAAGACATGTTATGTCTATGTCGATGATGTTATCATTTTTTCAGAAAATGAGACGGACCATATCAGACACGTGAATTGGGTCCTCAAGAGTCTTTAAGAGGCGAACATGAGGGTGGCTCTGGAGAAATCGCGTTTTTTTAAGGAAAGCGTTGAATATCTTGGTTTTGTGGTTACAAAAAATGGCGCAAAAACGGACCCTGAGAAGGTAAAAGCCATTCAAAACTATGAGCAGCCGAAAACACTGTACGCAGTCAGGTCGTTTCTTGGACTAGCCAGCTATTACCGGTGTTTTATAAAGGACTTTGCAGCGATAGCAAGGCCTATTTCTGACATTCTCAAAGGAGAAAATGGATCTGTAAATAAATATAGGTCGAAAAATATTCCCATCCAGCTCAGTGAGTCCCAGCAATTCGCTTTCGAAAAACTCAGGAACATCCTGGCATCGGAAGACGTCATGCTGGCGTACCCAGACTATAAAAAGCCTTTTGATTTGACTACGGACGCCTCAGCTTACGGCATTGGCGCGGTCCTTTCTCAAGGCGGCAGGCCAATAACGATGATTTCGCGGACCTTGAAAAATGCAGAACTAAATTATGCCACGAACGAACGTGAGTTGCTGGCCATTGTGTGGGCTTTAGCTAAGCTCCGGCAGTATCTTTACGGGGTGAAATCGATAAACGTTTATACTGATCATCAACCTCTCACGTTTGCGGTTTCTGAAGGGAACCCTAACGCAAAAATCAAACGATGGAAAGCACGCATCGACGAAACGGGGGCTAATATTTTTTACAAGCCTGGTAAAGAAAACCACGTAGCCGATGCATTATCGCAGCAAAATGTAAGCGCTCTTGAAAATGGCGCTCCAGAATCTGATGCGGCCACTATCCACAGTGAGGCGTCTCTGTCATATACCATTGAGACAACAGAAAAAACAGTAAATTGCTTTATAAATCAGATTATTCTGGAGAAGTCTCGATTTCCGTTAAAAAGAAGTTTCATTCTTTTCCAAGAGAAAAACCGCCATAGCTTAAACTTCACTGATAACGAATCCTTGGTCCGGGAGGTGAAGGCGGTGGTGAACCCAGGTGTTGTTAACGCCATCCATTGCGATTTCCCTACCCTGGCTATCGTCCAACACGAATTAGTAAAATGTTTTCCTACAACGAAGTTTTGGCATTGCAAGAATCTTGTGGCCGACGTCTTTGACAGCGGGGAAAGACGAGAGATTATCACAGCTGAACATAATCGCGCTCATAGAGCGGCTCAAGAAAATGTAAAGCAAGTCATGTGTGATTACTATTTTCCAAAGATGACGAAAATGGCAAACGAGGTCGTGTTAAATTGCAAAATCTGCACAAAGGCCAAATACGACCGGCACCCAAAGAAGCAGGAGCACGGCCCAACGCCGATCCCTGAAGGTACCGGGGAAATGTTACACATTGATATTTTTTCAACCGACCGTAAATATTTTCTTACCTGCGTCGACAAATTCTCCAAGTTCGCAGTAGTACAGCCGGTGGTTTCGCGTACCATCGAAGACGTAAAGGCACCATTGCTACTGCTAATGAACATTTTTCCTCAGGCTAAACAGATATACTGCGATAATGAGCCCTCGTTTAAATCGGAGACCATAAGGTCTCTGTTGCTCAATAACTTTGGAGTAAGCATGGTCAACGCCCCTCCGTTGCACAGTACTTCAAACGGTCAGGTGGAGTGTTTCCACAGTACCCTTTTGGAGATAGCGAGGTGTCTTAAATTGCAGAGAGGAATCGACAGTACGGTTGACCTTATTCTTCAGGCTACAGTGGAGTATAATAGGACAATACATTCAGTGACCTACAAAAAACCAATACAGGTGTTACATGTTCCAGCCTCGGACCTTTACCATGACGTTAGGAAAAAAGTTCAGAAGGCGCAGGTCGCGCAAAATTCCAGGGTTAACAAGGACAGACAGAACAGAGTCATTGAAGTTGGGGAAAAGGTCTTCGTGAAAACAAATAGGAGACTTGGTAATAAGCTTACCCCCTTATGCAACGAGGAGTTAGTTGAAGCGGACTTGGGGACAACGGTCCTTATTAAGGGGAGGGTGGTCCACAAGGACAACCACCGGTAGGTCTGATATCGTTTGTTTTAGGTTTATTGCAACAATACTTTTATTAATGGCTTTGGCGACTGCTAAGATAACGGACTATTCACACTCGGACTATTTGCCAATCGTGGACGATAGAGTTAGTGGAGGAGTTTCCGTTATCGCATATGCGGAAACTATTGGAGGTGGACACCGAACACGTTCGGGACATGTTGTCTGCCCTTAAGGTGCATAATCGGATGGCAAGAAGTTTAGAATTCTTAGGCACTGCTCTAAAGGTAATAGCGGGCACACCGGACGCGGACGACTTATTCAAGATAAAAATGGCTGAGGGTCAGCTAATAGAAGCAAACAATAGACAGGTAACAATAAATTCCAGGACTCAAATTCAGATAAACCATTTAACCGATACAGTGAATCAAATATTAAAATCATCCAAAAACCAGCAGGTGGATACCGCTCATTTATATGAAACACTGTTAGCGAGGAACAGAATGCTTATCACTGAGCTTGGTGAGTTGATGCTCACGGTTACGCTTGCTAAATTAAACGTTATCAATCCAAGAATTTTAGACCATGCTGATATCAAATCACTTTTCAGTAACCATCTTACAGGGACCTCAGTCGTTAATGTCTTAGAAGTATCTAGAATTAAGGTTTACCAATCAAACGAAATAATTAGTTTTATAATAGATTACCCTAGAATTATCAGATCCTGCAAAAAGTTAACTCTGTACCCAGTCGAGCACAGCGGAATTGTCCTACAGCTAAATGAGAATATAGTGGCAGAATGCGAGAGCCAGATTTGGGCGGTGACGATTTGCACGTCAACGGCCACAGCAACGTTTTGTGCGCGGTCTACAGGCGACAGCTGCGCCCGGGGGCTACATTCAGGCGGCAAAGCGCGCTTTCAAACTCAACCTTCCCACCTCGCCCCCATCACAGAGGCGGACGATGGGATTATCATTGTCAACGACCGGCCGGCTACGGTGAGCTACGACAACTGCTCTGAAGTAGATGTGTACGGGACGGTCCTTATCACGTTCGATAGCTTTGCTCGAATAAATGGGACTAAATATGTGAACCGCAAATCCATCCAAAAGCGGCTTCCAGGTGTGGCATCATTCCCCTCGCTAAATATCAGTGGCCACAGCACGGTTGTCAGTTTGCCCTATCTCCACCGGCTTAGCGAAGAAAATCTAAACTTCATTAAGGAGATCAAGGACGAGTCGACTTCTAGCGCAAAATCTGTAATGGCTTTCGGTTTGGGTCTGTGCGCTGCTCTGCGGATTCATAATTCTCTGGCAGTTCATCCAGAAGCGAAAGAACGATTTCCAGATCAAGGAATTGGTAAAAAACCTGAACATGACCGAGGACGGTCAGTCCTCGAGGGGGGGAGTAGTTAACCACGAGCAGTCAGTGACACTGGAGTCACCAACACATTCCAAAAGAACCCGTCCCCAACAACGCTGACACCGCAATTTCACCCGTCAGCCAGTACCCAAGTGGCCGGCAACTTGTTGCCTAACATCCGCTGGGTAATAGGATGCCTTGCACGAGCCGCCGACGCAGCATATCTTGGAGTTCGACGGCCGCGTCAGCGACTGCGCTGCCGGAGTTGTAGGGTCTATTTAAGCTCTTTGGAACATTGTCATTTAGTTTTTAATTCAATTTCAATTGAGGCAGTTCGCCCAATAAAATTTCAAACATACACCGCCTGTCTAAAGGTTTAATTTACATATATAAAGAATATTATCATTACAATATGAATGAATGAATGAATGAAAAAAAAAAAAAAAAAACAAAGAACTTCAAAAAAAAACAACAAAACTTTATTAATTATCAATTTTTTTTTTATCTATACAAAATATGAAACAAAAAAAAAAAAATTATTAATACTTTTATTTTGATTACAATTTCATACTTATATGGGTTTTAGCGACCTGTTTTTTGTCAAAGTTTTTGCATTTTGGCTGGCTTGAGGTCGGTGGAGAGTTACAATTCAATGTAATTAACACAAATCAACAGAGATTAATTACAACAATTTAGAATAGCAATTGGTATGTCTGTACAACGATCGCTGTTTCAAAGATAACCACATCTTATCATCAGCAGACTTTTGTATTGCATATTCACATTCAAACGACCTTACAGACTCCCTTATAAATCTTCATATCGCCGAATAACGAGTTGGGGACTCCAATTTGCTATGGGACGAGACCACGACTCAGCCTAGAATTCTGCTATGTTTATTTGAACGTGTTGCTTTTGCTTTTCCAATTGTTGTAATAATTTTTTCTCCTTTGAGCTCCGCAAGGTGGTTGAACAATCTGTCCAATGATCCTCCATAGCAGAGTCACGGCGTTTTTTGTAAATACACAGGGTATTTGTTTTTTGTTTGTTTTTCAATAGGGAAACCGTTTTTTGGTTTTTATTGCAAACATTATGGCGTGCCGTCCATTATATCATACTTATATGGGTTTTAGCGACCTTTTTTTTGTCAAAGTTTTTGCATTTTGGCTGGCTTGAGGTCGGTGGCGAGTTACAATTCAATGTAATCAACACAAATAAACAGAGACAATTTCCATAATCACTATACATCAAAAAATATTAAGCATACAATTTTTATATACACCACTACACTATTTTAGAATAACTTCATAAATATACGTTATTCTTCTCACCTCTCACCTCCCCTGGTGTAGCGTGCACATGCTTTGAGTCAAAGTAAATACAATTCAATCATAACTATGTAACACTTTGTTGCATATCCCATAAGGAAATCTAAGCGACCACTTCAGTCGCTGACTAGAGCGCTGTGTCAGCGAATCCCACGCTGTGGATAAGCGATAAGCTACACACGCACACATACCAATGCATGCGCGCGCTGCTAACTCAAAAGAATTAATGGCAAATTAAATGTAGCCAAACAGTCGAAGAAATATAGCCGAGACGGCGAGTCGTACGTAACGTCACACGTACGGTCTTTCTTAAACAATAAAATTAAAATGTTAACCAATTAAATTGTTGCGTATTGTTCTCTGGGTGCGTTGTAAACTTTGACCCCCTCACATAATTACAGGGGCAATTATGTGAAAGCAAAAATAAATATGCTAGCACACTACAAAAAATAATGGATTGTCGATGTGTACTCAGAAAATCGGGCATAACTTCGTCAAACGGTATCCAAATTCATTGGGACAACAACCGTTCGACGGAGAATTAAATGGGCCAGGTCAAAGTACAAATTTAAAAAAAAAAGTTGAAAGTGCCAGATCTGTAAGCCGCATTTCTCAGCCATCGCATTAAATTAGTCAAACCATTGATTATAATGTTTTAGATCCCTCTCGTGGCTATCGGAATTGATAAGGTTTTGCGCAATCAGACGGTCCATTCGCGAGTTATATCTATTTAAGTGAGGTAAAAAAGCAAAAAGCGGTTTTTGGGCCATAACTTCAGATATTGGGGGTCATTTCGAAAGTATGTTTTCGCTGTAACACTGTGTTATTGCCAGATATAAATGATACTTAACAGGTTTTAAAGGTTTAATAACACTAGTTTACAGCCAAAAAGAGCCATTTCTACAAACAATTTTTTTAGTGTTGCATGGAATGGTGGTCTCAAAAATCAATTTTAAAAATTTTTTCATGGCTCCGTTTTTTTAAAAATATATTTTTTTTTTAATTTTTTGGTAAAAATAATATTTTGTATTTTTCTTCTTAAGAATTGCTCTTCTACGAACAAAAACAGAAGACGGTGATGAAAATCTAAAAACAAACGCAGGAGCTTTGATCAACTAAGTGCAAAATTATGTGGTATTTTCGTGATTACTCAATTTGATCCATCAACGGTACGTGTAACACGATTTTCATCATCAATAGGTACCATTTTCTTCGTTCAAGTGCTATTTTTATACATGAATTTTCTTGCATTTTCGAGCAAAAAATCTATTTTTATACACTTGAAAAGTGTGTTATAATTTTGCCCAGAAGTTTGCAACGCATAGAAGGAATCATCTCCGACCTCATAAAATATATATATTCTTTAACAGCATGACGAGTTTAGTCGATTAAGCTTCATCCGTCCGTCTGTCCGGCTGTCTGCTAATATGTCGGAACCGACCGGATCGGATAACTTCTTCTCGTAGCTGCCATACAAATGATCGGTCGAAAAAATGGGTTTTAATGAGAAAAACTGTGTTTTTTCCCAATATGACCGTTCTCAATCACGGTCATTATTATTATTTGTTATTTGTTGTTGAGGAAGTGGTGCAGCGCGACCAATTTTGGTCTATTGCGCCCCCCTACTGAATTTACAACTCCCCTAGCAGCCCTAATTACTGTAAAAAAGCCAGGATTTTGTGGGTTTTAAGTTACTGAAATTGCTTGAATGTAGAATGTGTTTCCCAAATCTGCTGAGTCTGCGCCTCGCTAGGGCATCGCAGCGTGCTAGTATGCTCAGAGAACTCCTACTTCTCTTCACAGTATCTGCACAGCTGGGTGTTTGTTATTCCCAACTCGTACATGTGGTTCCTCAGTCTGCAGTGACCCGTGTAGAGCCCTGTCAGAATTCTGAGGGCATTCTTTCCTTGTTGGATTAACTTTTGGAACCTTTTGAGGTCGTGGTTCACTATTAATGCTTTAGCTTGTCTCATTCCCCAGGTGTTTACCCAGGAGACTGTTCTAAGCGTATTCTCTTCCTTTCTTAGAAGTTCTTTTGTTGTGTGTTGGCCTTTGCCGCAGTTTTTTAAGCGCTACTTGGCTATCGGAGATAGTTATTTCTCTATTATGGTAGTTCTTCCCCATATTACGGTCTGCACAACGGGAGATGGCACATACTTCAGCTTGAAATATGCTTGTGAATTCTCCCATTGGTTCAGATATTTTTGCTCCTGGTCCTGCTACCCCAAGTCCGGTTCCTTGTGGCGTTTGGGACCCGTCTGTGTACCACATAATTGTGTGTGGTTTCATTTTATGTGTCTCTTCAAGTGAGATCCATTCTCTCTTATTACTTTGGAGTACAGTGAAATTCCTGACAAAGTTATACTCGGCCACCATTTCGTCTCTAGGTGGTTTCAAAGTCTCTGAGGCTTACTATGTTGTTTCTACCCACTCCTTCTGTTGTTAATCTAAGCAGTGTTGCTTTTTTCTTCAGGCCGATGATATGGTGGAGTGGTGTTAGCTCCATCAAAACCTCGATTGCCGCTGTCGGACAGGTACGCATGGCTCCAGGTACGCATGCCAGCCTTTGCTGTTTTTGCAACTGCGTCCTTACAACCATGAGGTATAGCCATCGGATTATGTGTGGTGCCATGCCCCACGATTTTTCGACTATGCTCCTGCATGTGAATAGTGCTCTAGTGCATTTACTGAGTGTATACTCTAAGTGCTTGTCAAACCTTAGCCTGTTGTCAAAGACAACGCCGAGGTATTTGACTTCTTTTTCTGGCGTAATGAGGCAGCCGGATAGGCGTATTGGCCTCATTCTGCTTAGCTTGTATTTCCTAGTGAACGGTACTATAATGGTTTTCGCAGGGTTTAGGTTGAGCCCAACGTCCTTGCACCAATTAGACGTTACTTTCAGACCCCTCAGGACTATGTCACATAGGGTTTCTTCGTATTTTCCTCTCGCAACGATGACAATGTGATCAGCGTATCCTTGGCATGTTATGCCCAGGGAGGCGAGTTTTTCTAGGAGCTCATCCACTAGTAGGCTCCACAACAGTGGGGAGAGAACTCCCCCCTGAGGGCATCCTCCAGTTGTGGTTACTAAAATGCTTTCTTCACCTACCACCGCAGAGGCATCTCTGCATCGTAGGAGTGAATCTACCCATATGCCTACTGTCGGGTTTCTTCCTCTTCTGATTAGGGCATTCTTGACAGCAGAAATGAATGCAGAATGCTCATGCTCGATCATCTTCCCATATTGATACAATGCCGTGTCGGTCGAACGGCCTGCTCTGTACGCGTGCTGTGTTGGTTGGAGGGGTTCCTTCTTTAGCAGCGTACTTCGTATGCTGTTGTCCACTAGCTATTCAATCGTTTTCAGTAAAACTATGTCAAACTTATGGGTCTAAAGGACTTGTGGTTAGTTATATCTTTCTTCTCTGCCTTGGGGATGAAGACTACACTTGGTCTGCGCCAGGCACGTGGGATATACCCAGTTGCCAGACTGCTGATGATGATCTTCCTGAGGATGTCTGCCTTCGGACACAACTTTCTTGGCATCTGCCCAGTCGGAGCTACGAGGGTGGTAGCAGTACTTACAACGTTTGCAAATGAGCAGAACACTGAAAGTGTCAGAAAAAAATTTTATTTGTTTTGTTTGGTGGTGGGCTCGTGTATGTGCAATAAACATATATGTAAAATTTATATATATATATACTTATATATGGGCAATTCCATTCTGTCGAACCGTGACCGTCGTACACATTGAAAATGAAAAAAGTCAAAATAAATCTACTTTGTAATTCGTTTTTTAATGTATAATATAGCTCTTGCCAAGCACTTTAATTAGTGTTAAAGTGTATATCAAGTAAAATTCAGTTTCCGAAATAATGACAAAATTGGAAGCTATTCGAACGTGACAAAAACAGAAGTGGTTTTGGGGAGCAGCTATATAAAGACAACGTTTAGCAAAACCTAACACAATAACTAAGCCCAAATAGTTTTAATATCTTATGAATGAATAATTCTTTGAAATGTATATTATTTGATTTGAAAATCTTGAGTACATTTTTTTTTTTAAAATATTTAACTCTGACGATACGTGACATGTCGAACGTGACATTTTGTCATTATATTTATGTGGTTTCTGCTATAATGCTAAGCAAAAACTTACAGTTAATTGCATTGGCATAGTTTCTGATGGTTTCTTATGCATTCGTGTATAGCCCTTTGTATCAGAAAGATTTTAGATAGCGAAATACATGTATTTTCTATAGTCATGTAGTCCATGTAGTTTTCTCTACCTCGAGAAATACATTACCTTTAAAATGCGCATAAACTTTTTTCGATCGGTTCAGTAGATTTTGAGTTCTGATGTATACCGCAAAACCACTTTTTTCAGGGCACCTCTGGAGATTCACCGTCACTGGCTTATTTATCAATATTTTTTTTGAAAATTTTTTCTGACATACTTTAAAAGTTGTACAATAAAATGTAATAAAGTTTAATAAAATTATGTTATTGATGTCGCCGCAAAAAAATCATAAAAATATACGTTTTTCTCGCCTTTGTTTCGCTGAGAACGCGAGAGAGAGTGAGAAAGTGCTGAGTGCGTGTTAATGTATGTGTTTTTTTTTTTTTACAAGAAACAAGTAATAAATCAAATTGAGACAGGGGTCATCTAATTGCATTGAATTCTTATGGCACATACCAAATACATCGATTGCTTTAACAGTAGGTTGACAGTATATCACAATAAAGTAGTTAAGATTTCACAAAACTAGAAGCCAAAAATTGTGTTGTGTTTTTTCTGTCATATGCACAACAGACACAGCGGGCCCCCTGTTTGCTCCGTCGTTTGTTAGAGGTAAGATCGGAAAAGTGATGGCACACATGTCATGAGGAGTTTTCTTAAAATTAGTTTTCTCCTTACCTCATTTGCGAGTTTTTGTTAATAGACTAGGCTGTGAGTTGATAACACTGGCCAACAGCCATTTTGGTCCAGCCTTATCGATGACATATTCTGATCCTGTTTTGTTCACTGATTCCAAGACTGGTCTCGGTATTTCTCCATCAGCTCTTGTTTTCAAGATATCGCGGAAAATCCATTTTGCAGTATTTTTGGCGTTTAAAAAATTATGGAGGTTACACCGAGCAACAATATCTGTATTTATGAGCTCTATGCGACAGTATACATATTAAGGTCGCCTAAAAAAATTAATGGAGCAGCATCAGCAAACCCAAGAGCGCCTAAATTGGCCTTTGAAGAGAAATTTTCATCAAATTATAGCAAAATTTTCAAACTCAATCGCCGTGTACCAGCCATTTGGGGTGCTTGCATTTTTATGAAAACCACTTTAGCATGCAGCCCAATGGTTCTTCTAATTTCACAAATTTTGTTGCATTTAAATCTTATCGATGGACAAAGTTACAAGCGGTTAATCCCGAAAAAATGAATTAAAATTTATGGCAGGATAACTAGATTGATACACAAAATGTGTATAGGAAATATTAAAAGACTACTTGATCTAACATAGTCTTTACATAAATTGTCAAGCAAATGTACAATTACATTCAATCAGTACTAGATTCAAACAATTTTCCCCAAATTCATATTTGCGTAACCTTGCGAGAATAACATTAAAATTATATGAATTGGGCCACAATTGAGCCAAATGAGTTCCGCACTCACTATAATCTATGGATAAAGCCTCTTGTGACTATTCCATATTTATCTAAACTATAGATGCTTGTCTATTACTGGAGTGACTTCGGATGCTTGCAGTGTGCCCATCCAGTGCACATATCACAAGAATGAAATTTTAACGTCCCACAGCAAGACGAAGATGTGCCTTTGGAGAAAGAGCTCAGCCATGGCTTTTATATTAACAAGGCTTTAACCAAAGCGTCATATGGCCTTGCTCATGCCTCCAGGAGCTTGGCATTATTATCCGGGAACGGTCAAGCGAAAGTGTTAACGGGCCATAATAACGGATAACGTTAGCAGTTCTGACTGCTAACGAAATAGAAAGTGCAGATATATAAGCTCATTGTAATAAAAAGTAAAAAAAAAAACAAAAAACTAGTTTTCTAGTTTGTCAAGAAACATCTGCATAAGAACTGCATAATGTGTTTTTTTTTTTCTATTTGGTTGCACAATTCATTAAAAAAATACAAAATTAAAAATGTGTGAGTGCGTGGGGTGTTGAAAAATTTCGTTTGAAAAATGGTGTATTGATGGTTCGCAGTTTTTCGAAAGTCACCGTTATGTCAAGGGCAAACGTAAAAAGAAAAATTGGTTAGTTTAAATGCCTTAATGTCCCGAAGCAGAATCATGGAAAAAATTCAATTTGTAAAAAACGCGACCATTTTGAAATGACAAAGGGCATAGCAGAATAAGCATACAAAAACTGCCCCACTCCGATCAGCACCAATTTTAAATATGTTGTTACCATCAATGAGAAGCTTACTCCCCTAAATTTGTAGTCTTCTAATCGCTATTGGAGTAAAGTTATGAGGGCGGAAAGGTAAAACACAAAAACTCGTTTATCTTAAAAAAAAAAAAAAAAAAAGAAAGGCAAAGCTAACTTCGTCTGTGCCGAAGTTTTGACACTTGAAAACGCTTGTCTCAACGGTTAGGTTCCAAACTTCGCAGATCAGCTTAAAATCATTTAATATTACCCATGACCGTGATTGAGAGCGGTAATATTGAGAAAAAAACAGTTTTTCTCATTAAAACCTATTTTCAACCGATCATTTGTATGGCAGCTACAAGAAGTAGTCATCCGATCCGGTCGGTTCCGACATATTAGCAGCGTGCAGACAAAAGAAGACTCTGTGCTAAATTTCAGCTCGATAGCTTCAAAACTGAAGGACTAGTTCGCGTAGAAACAGACAGACGGTCAGACGGACGGACGGACAGACGGACGGACAAAGCTTAATCGACTCATCTCGTCGTGCTGATCAAGAATATATATACTTTATGTGGTCGGAGATGATTCTTTTTTTATGCGTTGCAAACTTCTGGGCAAAATTATAACACACTTTTTAAGTGTATAAAAATAGGGCGACGCTACCATTGAAAACCAAACATTACCTTAATTTGTGGAAGTTTTTTAACATAATTCAATAAGAAGTCTTCCTATGAAAAATTCGTCAAATGACGTGACAGATTCACAAAGTTATTCGCTTGCGAAATGGAGCGAGTTTTTGCACTACCTTGCATAAATGAGCATTCCTCCAAATAATAAGAATGGTCAACTGACTTCCTCGACATGTACATTCGTTTCATAGAAAGAGTCTTTACTACAATCTCTTTCCGCCAGGAATTTGTTGAAACTTGGAAAATCATAATAGTCACAAGAGGCTTAATCCATAGATTATAGTGAGTGCGGAACTCATTTGGCTCAAATGTAGCCCAATTCATATAATTTTAATGTTATTCTCGCAAGGTTAAGCAAATATGAATTTGGGGAAAATTGTTTGAATCTAGTACTGATTGAATGTAATTGTACATTTGCTTGACAATTTATGTAAAGACTATGTTAGATCAAGTAGTCTTTTAATATTTCCTATACACATTTTGTGTATCAATCTAGTTATCCTGCCATAAATTTTAATTCATTTTTTTCGGGATTAACCGCTTGTAACTTTGTCCATCGATAAGATTTAAATGCAACAAAATTTGTGAAATTAGAAGAACCATTGGGCTGCATGCTAAAGTGGTTTTCATAAAAATGCAAGCACCCCAAATGGCTGGTACACGGCGATTGAGTTTGAAAATTTTGCTATAATTTGATGAAAATTTCTCTTCAAAGGCCAATTTAGGCGCTCTTGGGTTTGCTGATGCTGCTCCATTGATTTTTTTAGGCGATCTTAATATGTATACTGTCGCATAGAGCTCATAAATACAGATATTGTTGCTCGGTGTAACCTCCATAATTTTTTAAACGCCAAAAATACTGCAAAATGGATTTTCCGCGATATCTTGAAAACGAGAGCTGATGGAGAAATACCGAGACCAATTTTGGAATCAGTGCACAAAACGGGATCAGAATTTAATACAAATTGGCCTGGACCTCACAAAAGTGGTCATATTGTTGGCCTGTGTAATCTAAGAGATTTATATCGATTGAAACTCCTAAAAACTCATAACTAGACATCGGATTTTAGGTTAAAACACATTTTTAATGGTTGGTCCAAAAAAAATTCTGGTTGCATACAAATTCGTTTCATGAAAAGTAGATTATTTTAAATCCTTATTCGTTTTGCATATTTCACATATTTACATATCTTCGACCTAAAAGCATATTTGAGAATATGCTTAACCTATTTCGACCTATTTTGGAATATGTCATATGCTTTTACATATTTAGAGAGTAAATATATGCTCCCAAGTAGGCATCTGCACATCTAAATATGCCTTTTATTCAGGGTTCAAAACGTAACTTACTGAGGCAGCAAATACCGTATAGAGGCCAATACTAAAAGAAGTACTCAATTTCTTGTGTTCACCATGCGAGCGAACAAAATCCGTTTTCCATTAGGAACACTAAGTGTAAAATAAGTTCAGGTGCGGACCTTGAGTAGATTTGTTACACTCTGAAAGGCACGATAGAGTTTACAGAATGGAAAAAGACGGAGGAAAAATCAGAATCTTATTTTAAACCATCTTACCGTGATTTGCGAATAATTAAATTACAATCAATGAGGATTATTGGCAGTATTGAACCAAACTTAAATGACAATTAAGATGAAAATCATTTCTGATCTATTGCATTAGCGCGCTTTTTAGCTAAGAGTCCTCTATGGTGGTCAACTCAATATTAACTTAAGAAATTACTTCTAAATACCATAAATAACTGCATAACTATTATTGTGATCTTATCGAACCGCGATAAAATACCATGGATGACCAGTGGTCAAGAGAATAGAGTACAGCGTACAGAATGTTTTGTACAATTTTACTACTATGACTATGACTGTGATACAGAGAACTGCAATGCGTAGTCATTAATGCGTACTACGTGCGTACTACGTATTTTTTTAAGTACGCATATGTACGCATACGCATTAGAAATAGTAGGCTACGCATACGCACACTACGCATTTCAAAAAAACTGAGTATGCGTACTACGTATACGCAAAAGTTGAAATACGTATATGTACGCTGAAGCATTTGAAAAAGTACGCATTATATACGTATTTTAACTGAGCAGTAGGCATTTTCATTTTGCTTCATTTATGCTTCATTTGTGCTTCATTTATGCGTACTTTGTAATTTCTATGGAAAATCTGAGTGTCTTCGTTACATTTGGTTTTTTTTTAATTAGCGGAATACTTAGTTAGCTAGTTTATCATGGTTAGAGTTGATTTTAGCCAGAACTAATCCACGGTCTTTCCGTAAAAAGCAATCTTGTTAACATTTTATTATCATAGCTATTAATCTTCTTCTAAATATAAAATAAAGTCGCGTGCTTAAAGTTAAAATTTTCTGAAAATTGGCAATTGTCGAATGGCAAATCGATACTACAAAACCGCGAAATTTGCAAACATGTTATAAGTTTAGATTTTTATGAATAATGAATAATTGAATTTAACTGAATATGGGTTGTAGACCACCCAATCCAAAAATATTGCGAAATTCGCAAAATTCGATATTTAATTAATTGACGAGTAAATAGACTGGTAAATGGACTTGTAAGTAGATGGTGAAGATCAAGTGGTTCAAGGTCGCCAAATTTGCAAACATTTATTATGAGATTAGATTTTTATAACGAATACGGGCGAATAGATGGTGAAGATAGTGAACAACGCGAACCATGGATGACCGTTATCCACAATTTTCTCAAGTAAATTTGTATAAAATCCTACCAGATGTATGGCATAAGTGTTATTCAAAAATAGTTCCAATTATAATGAGTGTTTATTTATTCAATGGTTATGTTTGTTTGGCATTATTACATTTTTGATGTGAAACATCTTTAATTTCGGTACGGACGATTTTAGTAGGAGTAAAATTTGATTTCAGTGTCACGTGACGCTGACGGACGATTTTAGTAGGAGTAAAATTTGATTTGAGCGTCACGTGACTCTGACGCCAACCATATTATGTTGCTGTCTTTGCTTTGTGTAGTGGCTCGGCACACGCACACACACGCAAGATGGTTGGAGTAAAAACTGATTTGAGCGTCACGTGAGACCGAAGCCAACCATTGTTGCTGTGTTTGCTTTATGCAGTGGCTCGGCACACACACACAAGACGGTAGGTAGAGTGATGGCAGGGGGAAGATTGGTGATGGGGGGCGGAGAGAGATGCAGAGAAGAGTTTAAGATCACACCCACTCCCAACATTTCATTTACAGTTCTTTGAGTTTGGCTCAGCCAAATAAATCAAAACAGGGAAAACTCCCACAACAACAACGCGAGAACATTATTGAGCGTACTCCCACAACTTTTGCTGTAAACGCGAGAGGGAGGGTGAGTGCTACTAAGTACTGAAAAGACAGGGCACTGAGAGCAGCATCAAACCATTTTAGTAGAAGTAAAATTTGGTTTCTGCGTCGCGTGACGCTGACGTCATTCATATTTTGTGTTGTTTTGATTTGTGCAGCAAACAAACACACAAGAGGATGGGCCGAGGGGGGAAGTGAATAGGTAGGAAAGATGCTGAAGAGGGGCAACTGGGTGGGTTCTGGAAAAGATCTGGGTGTGATCTTGGTGCGATCTTGTGGTATGTGGGAGAGATTTGGGTGGAATCTTATCTGGGCGCGATCTGGGAGGGATCTAGGAGCGATATGGATGGGATCTGTGTGGGATCTAGATGAGGATCTGGGTGGGAGCTGGGCGAGATCTGGCAGAGTACTGGGTGGGTTTTGGGTGGGAATGGGGGTAATATCTGGGTGGTTTCGTGGTGGGATCTTTGTGGGATCTGGATGAGGATCTGGGTGGGAGTTGGGCGAGATCTGGCTAAGATCTGGGTGGGATCTGGGTCGGATCTGGTGGTATCTTGGGGGGTGAAACATCATCATTTATCTTTCGATCAGCGCATTAAACTTCCTGAAAAAATTAAAGAACTCTGCAGCAGGTGATTCTGTTTTTAGTATTTCTACTCCCCGTTATTTGTCTTCTTTGGAAAGAGTGTCCTTGCTGAATTATATACTATTGACAGAGCTTGTGATTTGAAAATAAGCTATTAAACTTATCATCATGTTTCACATCAAAGACTCGTGAGTGCTAGCGACACTCACATCTTTTTTTTTTTAACCCTCTTTGGTATAGACAGTGGTTTGAAAAAGTTTTTAAGATCTTGGCTCTATTCTCTACCCTCGGTCATCCGTGGTATTTATCGCGGTTCAGTATTGTCATAGATAGGGCAATGTAGTTATGTGTGATCATTTGTGGCTTTGAAAAGCAGTTTCTTAAGCATTTCGCGGTTTTGTTACCATGCAGACCTCTTAGCTGCATATTGGGCCTATGCATTGATCCTGACATGATTTTTTACTATCTCCAAAGTAAAGTTTGTTTGGCATTATTCGATTTTTTGATCCTCCTTGGTATTTTTCCGCGATATAATGATTTGGCAGTAACATACAGTGGTTTGAAACAGTTTTTAAAATCTTGGCTATGTTTTTTACCCTTGGTCATCCTTGGTATGTATTAATCGCGGTTTGGTATTGTTATAGACAGGGCAATGCAGTTATGTGTGATAGTTTGTGGTCATGAAAATCAATTTCTTAAGCACTTCGCGGTTTTATTACCATTGAGATCCCTTACCTGCGAATGGCGCCTATGCATTGATCCTGACATAATTTTTTACTTGGTTGGCAATTACGTTTTTCATAATTTCTATTTTTATCCTCTTTGGTTTTTTTTGGCGATTTAATAAGTCTTCAGTCACTGTAAATGGTTTAATTATCTCACCAATCACAAAGTCTGTGACTAAATTCGTTTTACACTCCGTGTACTCTACTACTTTTTGTGTACCAAACATATGTACGATACTTTAAACGGTTGTTTGAGAATCCTGAAAAAAAGTGCGTATACGCATTTGTTTTGCGTATACGCACAGATTTTAAGCGTAGTGTGCGTATGGCTCAAATTTAAATAAGTAGTGTACGTACTTTTGACGTATACGTAAACGTAGTACAAATAAGCATACGCATTATGAAGTATACGTATACGTATTTTTTTTAAAAATGCGTATTGAAGTACGCATACGTTTTTTGACATGATACGCATTGAAGCATTGAAGCATTTGAAGCAATACGTATGCGTATACGTTTTTGATACGTTTTGCAGTTCTCTGCTGTGATACAACTAATTTGCGAATTCGCGAAAAAAATACCAAAACGGAACCAAATCAGTTAAGATGCAATGATATCACCAGGTCCACTTTTTTCTCGTTCAACTAAGTACAGAAGCCAGGCAGATGCAATGCAAAATGTAAATTGCATAACAATTTTATGATAAGGCTCGCGTCCCTGACTCAAACTTTTCGCTCGTATGTCAACTGAACACATTCACAAAACTGAATTTTGCAATTTGTACGTCATACGACGCATACCGTACGAGAAAACAAAACTACAGTAAGATACAAACTCCAAGTATTTACTGTAATTGTCCTTTGATTAGTACGGTACGAACTATCCACAGTGCCTGCCTTTACATGGTACCTTCTTGTTTTCGGTATTTTTCATCATTTCAATCATAAATACGGAATTTAGGGCCGTTTTCTTATGTTGCTGTTTTTGCAAATCTAGGTGGATTTGCTGAATTTGCTTTGCTCATGTTCAAGGTTAGTCATCTAGATGGTTTTTGTTGCCATCTACTTCATCCTCATTGATTTCAAAACCATGTACAAGCTTAACCAACTTATGTATTTTTATATATGCTCGCATATGGTCACATTGAAAAATATTTGAAATAAAAAAACCAACTGCTGCTAAAAACAAATAAGTCTGAGTTGTAAATATAAGTATAATTAATAAGTAAACCAAAAATGAAAAATATTAGATGCACCTTTTATATGCAAGACCGAACAGACAGATGAGCATACTAATTCCCCTAGTTCATTGCTTAAGCATAGTTCACACAGGCAAACAATTTGGGCAAGTTTTAATTAAAAAGCCATGAATGATGATTGACTGAAGTAGAAACATGAATTGAAACTAAAACTATAGTTTCATACGCAAATAATTTGATCAAATATAGCCGGTCACACTATCCGTCTGATCAAGTTGCTCTTTTTCCGCTGTGCGAAAAATTTATACAAATTTTTAAAATTCTTACACAAGTCGCGACTGTTTATAGTGCCATTCAGTGTTTTTGAGCCACCACAGTGTCTTCCTAGTGACGTGCGGTCGAGGATCTCGTTGAGAAGCGATTGTTTGTTCTTTGTGCAACATACACACATACACTCTGTGCTTTTCCACCCCCGTGGCCGCAAGCAGCCGGTGGTGATCTTCAGCCAAACAGAGCCCGCCTTTTTGGTGTTTTTGCGTGGACGCACACGGAGCAGTGCATTGAAAGGAGAGACCACCCAGTCAACCATCCTCAGCTGAGCCATCACAATTCCAATTGTTTTTATTTTTATATTTGTGGTTTCAGTTGCCGACGTAAGTAACCACCTAACGTCAGTAAGTTACGTTAAAGTAACGAGTCAGTGCTGGCAAACCGTCAGTGCTGACACCTTGTCACTGTGACTTTTTGTTGTTAGTGAGTGATTTTTAGCTGTTAGTTCTGAGGCCAATCCCGAAAAATTGTTGTTTAAACTCTTATCGTTTCTTTCTGCTCTCTGCTTAAGTGGCTTACATTTGGTTAAAAGGAAGAAAAATTAAAAACCAAAAAATTTTTCTTTATTTTTTGACTTTGTATGTGAGAAACTGAACAGAGCAGGGCAAAACGATGAGGGATTGCATGATGTGGGAGTCTGCTGGTGCTAACGGGTAGAAATAAATCACTTCTTTTTATTATTATTTTATATAACATTCTACTATTATTCTGTTCTCTAAAAACGTTTATAGAACATGAGTGAAAATACAAAATCACTACCAAAAACTCCAGCTGAGCATGTTGGAGTTGCAAAATCAAAGGCGCCACAACACCCAAGTGGGAGCAGCACGGCCATAGCTGCGAAACCAACCCAGTCCTTTGCTATTCCAGCGGAAAAAGCCCACAGCCAGCAACCAGCAGCTGTGGTTTCGACCAATGGAGTGGGGAAGGACAAACAGATAGTTTGCGCCAGAGCCGTGCTGTACACCAGGCCCGATCCAACCAAAGTCGGTCCCGCCGATCAACGTAAGGCGTTCAGAATCCTGAAACGTCTGGTTACTAACCCAATCAGGGAGGACCAGACGTCGAAGGAGGATTTCGCTAAGGTTCAGGAAGACATCGCCTGGGCGAAAGAAGCCCTACCCGACTTCTCTCCGGATATGACCCCACCTGAGCAGCCACCAGTTGCTAAGAATGTCAAGCCATCCTCTGCGAAGAGAGATCGGTCAATGGAAGAACAGCAACCGCTTTCTTCCAAGCGACCAAAGACCCATGTAGCACCCCTCCGTGTCTTCTTCGCAGAGATGGCGAAAGACAAAAAGATTGTTGGCGTGATGGACGAGAGTAGTCCCTTCGGTACGATCCCTCTACACCAATGGAAGTGGATTGAGGCGGCCACAAGCCGCGTCACCCTCGACGTGCTGCTGGAGAATCCAGGGACACCACCGATCTGCAATAGCATAGGGTGGTTCCAAAGAAACATCCGTCTCGTGGCATGCGATGACGAAAGATTCGCTGATCTTTATAAGGCCGCAATCGGCAAGGTTGGCGAAGTCTACCCGGGGGCGAGATTGAAGGTTGTCGATGCCAAGGACATACCTTCCCGTCCTAGGGCCCGAGTATGGTTACCCGTGCACCCATCGGAACCTGAAAGGATTTTGCAAATGATGAGAATGCTTAACCCAAGTGCTCCCACCAGCAACTGGAAAGTGATCAAAGTAGAGCGCTCAACCAGAGCGACTACTATGGTCATTTTCCAAATTGATAAGGAGTCTGTCGATTACTTAACCAAGTGCGACGGATCCTTAAACTATGGTTTCAAAAAGGTATACATGAAAGTGTACAAGACTGACACAACTGCGCTTGCTAACCTAGCTGCCAGTGGGGAGGTGGATGAAGAAAGCGATGATGAGATGGGCATAGAGTGCAATCCTCCACAAGAGGAACATTGTGGCTACATGTCAGGTGGTTCAGACTACGGACCAGCCTTCGGAAGACTGTACACTGAACAGAAACTTCTCCAATCGGAAGATGCCGATGACACCCTGACGGAGGAGAGTACCATTCAAGATGATGCGGGTTCTACAAATAAACCTGCATCATTCTAAAACAGCAACCGCTGAACTTCTACTTCGCCTTACCCCAGGTGAAGTAGATATTGTGTTTGTCCAAGAGCCGTGGATTTCTGGCGACAGTATCAACGGCTTAAGGACACCCAAATATAACCTTTTCTACACCAAGGGTAAGGGTAAAATTCGTACATGCATTCTAACAAAAAAGCATTTTAACTCACTTCTAATTCCCCAGTTTAGTGATGGTGACATCACCACGGTCAGCCTGGAACTGGGGAGTTCAACCATCAGGCTGGCATCATTCTATATGGCTCATGACACCGAGAGCCATCCATCCAACACATTCCGTGACCTGGCGGAAAACAGTAAAAACACACACAAAAGCCTCATCTTGGGAGGCGATGCCAACGCACACCACACACTCTGGGGCAGTACAGATATTAACGAGCGAGGTGAGTCACTGTTTAATTACCTTTTGCAGTCGAACTTGCACATAGCCAATAAAGGGAACGCTCCCACTTTTATTATAAAAAATAGAAAAGAGGTTCTAGATATTACCCTAACCTCTGAAGACCTCTGTAATCAGCTGATATCATGGAAGGTGTTACCAGAGCACTCCTTCTCTGACCATCGCTATATAGAGATCTTATTTACACAAAAATGTCCTTCACCCATTAGGATACAGAACCCAAAAAAAACCAATTGGGAAGCACACAACAAGCTTCTACTCAAAAAACTTGAACAATCCCCACCGTATATACCAAGTACAGGAAAACAATTAGATGATCTTGTGGAAACGCTCACAATCGCGTATAATGACTCATTTAATAAGGCATGCCCCCCTAGGAACATAAAATCCACTTTTAAACCACCTTGGTGGTCCGCAGAGTTGGATAAACACCGAAAAGAATGTCGTCATACCTTTAAGGTGGCGAAATATAACGACCAAACAACCGCTTGGGAGATGTATAAACAGAAGTTAAGAAATTATAAACAGGCTATCAGGAAGGCTAAACGCTCCACCTGGGCCCAATACTGTAGTAACATTGAGTCTACTTCTGATGCCTCGCGGCTCCGGAAGATCCTGGCAAGCTCACCAACCTCGCCAGGACTTCTGCAAAAATCAGACGGATCGTGGACAGTCTCGAGCGAAGAATCACTAAATCTTCTGCTAAGCACTCACTTTCCTGAATGCTCCCTCAACATAGCACCTCAGGTTAATACAAATGACATAAACATGCAATACAATAATACCATTGTGACAGAGGCCAAAATTAAATGGGCAATCGACTCGTTCGAACCATTTAAATCACCTGGTCCAGATAACATATTTCCCGCCCAACTACAGAAAACTGGTGGCCAAACTATAACCTGGCTCCTCGCAATCTATGAAGGTTGTCTTAGAGTCAACTACATTCCCATCAGGTGGAGAGAAACGAAAGTGGTAGTTATCCCTAAAGCTGGCAAAGCTTCACATATCAACCCAAATGATTATAGGCCAATCAGTCTTTCTTCATTTCTTCTGAAGACTCTTGAGAGACTTATAGATGCTCACCTAAGGCAATCTATAAATCCCGCTTATCTAGCACGCACACAATATGCATACAGCAAGGGTAAATCTACTGAAACCGCCCTGCACTCCATGGTTTCAAAGATCGAAAGATCACTTGAAGTAAGCGACTACTCCCTAGTAGCATTTCTCGACATAGAGGGTGCTTTCAATAACATCCAACCTCACGCCATCACCTCTGCCTTGGCATATGTGGGAGCGGAAGTACCGCTAGTAAGACTCATCGACCAATTGCTAACCAGCAGGTCGGTGTACTCCCAACTTGGCGGTGCATCTGCTCGCAGATGTGTGAACAGAGGTACTCCGCAAGGAGGTGTTCTATCTCCGCTGTTGTGGGTTGTAACAGTTAACCAACTGCTGCGACTAATGGAGGCGGAGGGACACGTAGTGGTGGCATACGCGGATGATATTGCCATTTTTAAATGCGGAATCTTTCCTCAAACGTCGTGCGACCTTATGCAGACCGCACTGACAACACTCGCTCAGTGGACTAAATCCTGTGGCCTGGGCGTTAACCCGGCTAAAACGGAATTAGTTCTCTTCACCAGAAGGTACAAAATTCCCACGCTTATTCCTCCAAAAATCAACGGAGTAAGCCTTGAATTTGGAGACAATGCCAAATACTTGGGTGTCATTCTGGACAGGAAACTATTCTGGAAAGACAACATAAATGAACGTATAAAAAAGGCAACCATTGCCCTATACTCGGCCATAGGCCTCAAATGGGGGTTTTCTCCCGCCATAGTGCATTGGATATACACAGCCGTAGTGCGTCCCATACTACTCTACGGAGCATTAGTATGGTGGCCAGCTCTCAGGAAACAATCAATCCTGAACAACCTCAGCAAAGTACAGAGAAGTGCTGAGATATGTATTAGTGGCGCTCTCCGAACGACACCAACGGAAGCGCTAAACACCATGTTTCACCTTCTGCCACTAGACCTAGTAGCAAAACAAATGGCTATCACAACAGCCCTAAGACTTAGAGAATCTGATACCTGGAATAGGGAAAATTCTGGACACTCTACCATACTCGACGACCAAACGGGTATACCATTAATTACAGACCTCTCTATATACCACAATCGACATTTGACAAATTTTACGGTCTATATCCCAAGCCGAAACGATTGGCATCAACATCTACACTGATGGTTCTAAGCTCGACGAAAAAGTAAGAGGGGTAGTTTTCTCTCCCAACCTGGATTTGAACTTATCGTTCCGCCTTCCTGACCACTGTAGTGTGTACCAAGCGGAAATGGTAGCCATCCAGGAAGCTGCCATCTACCTCAGCACACTCACGGTCAAAGAAGGCAACGTATTTATATACTCAGACAGTCAATCCGCCCTCAAGGCACTTGACTCACACACAAACAATGCAAAAACTCTTACTAACTGCCGCTCATCTCTTAACGAGATCGCACGGCATTTCAGTATACAC
This sequence comes from Lordiphosa clarofinis, assembly GCA_018904275.1. Lineage (NCBI taxonomy): Eukaryota > Metazoa > Arthropoda > Insecta > Diptera > Drosophilidae > Lordiphosa > Lordiphosa clarofinis. The sequence continues at coordinate 104,751 of JAEIGQ010000325.1, read as the reverse complement.
CTAATATGGGTGCCTGGACACCGCAACATAGAAGGAAACGAGTCTGCGGACCAACTGGCCAGAATAGGAGCCACCATCGAGCTTCTTTCAGAGAAGAACACGATAGGTATGCCCATTGGCGACTGAAACACTAAGTCTCGCTACGGATCGGTGGAAATACCTTTCTTCCTGTACGATAGCAAGACTTACGTGGCCTACATTCAACCAAAAACGCACCAACACACTTTTACGTCACAGAAGAAACCATATATCACTTCTGGTGGGCACCCTCACGGGTCACTGTCTTATTGGCAGACACGCAGCACGTCTAGGTGTGACATACCAGGACTTCTGCCGAAGTTGCAGATATGAAGAAGAGGAGGAAACGGTACAACACCTTCTCTGTCACTGCCCCGCTCTGAGTAGACCATTTTTACTCAAACCATTTTTACTCAACCTCTCGGAGACATCCGACCTATAGATCCCAGCTCTGCTAAAATTTATTCTGTCCACACAATGGTTCAGTAACGAGGACCCCCCTCAGTACTAAAAAGGGTTAACAGGGAATAAAAATGGCATCGCAATGGGCCCGAAGTGGCCTAAGTGGGAGAGCGTCTGACGCTCTCAGCCATCGCAACCTAACCTAACCTAGCCGAAAAGTTACATAATTTGGCCAATTTGTCCAAATTTTCATTTAAATTTGTCCAAATTATTTGCCTGTGTGAACTTAGTTTTAGACCTATTGCTTAATCGCCCATCATGGTAACAAGTCGTTCAAAAAAAATCCTTCTCCTCCTCTGTGCAATGCATGCCTTACTTTTTAAAATTGGCGCGCAATAAATAAAACAGAAGTCCAGCGAGTAGTAAGGCGCTGCCAACTTACGTTTAGTGCCTTTCACGCCCTCCCGGTGTGACCGTGGCGCAAATGCCCAAATTTAAAATCAATCTACATGAGACAACCGATTGCACAAAATCCACCTAGTTGCGAAATCTAAGTAGATTTCGGTTTGAGCTAGTTGCGAAATCTAAGTAGATTTCGGTTTGAGCAAAAACAGGAACATGAGAAAACGGCCCTTAGAGTGGTATTTGAGTAGAGCATATTTTGACCTGTTTTTACCTATTTTGACATATTTTGACCTATTTTGACTTATTTTGACCTATTTTAGAATATGCTAAAATCTAAAATCTTAAAAAATCACAAAGATTTATATTAGTCCAATGCCAAAATTTCAAATGTTCTAGACCAACAACAAAAAAAACCTAAAATCCGATGTCTGCTCATAACATTTCGCAATGAAAAGTGTGTTTGAAGGATAAAAAAAATATTCGGCCCTGTTCCGAATTCCGAGTCGGTTTTCGTGTAAACGTTTGCAAGTGAAATTCCAATTCAACAATATTACATGGAAGTTGACAATCATTTCTATGGTTGCTAGATCGGCATTGAGGAAAGTCGGAATTGCTTAAGTAGTTGAAACCGATTGCTCAATGGCAAGTGGAATCAATTCGCCAAAAAGCGACGACCTAATCTAGTAACCACAGATTTTCTTAGCTCTTTTTAAATCGATTTAATAATTTTAAATAGGAAAAAACAAAGTTTACACGGAAACCGACTCGGAATTCGGAACAGGGCCGCTTGTCAAAACAGCTTATTTTTCAATTTAGCTTTTTGCAGATAAAAATTCAGAGGGCAGCGAGAATTGTGACCTTTATTTAAAATATATTTTTTTACGCTTTTAAAATAGAAAAGATAAACTTGCTTCTAATTTATTTTATTTCTATTTTATGAAATTAATTTTCCCTGTTTCGGTTGCCGCATAACAAAGACACATATACTAGGTTTATGCTATGAATTTCACGATTTCTTCAATTTGCAAAATCAAATTGGTTCCTGTTTATGCAGCATTTGTAAATTCACAAAATGGCCAGCACACATATGGCTAATGTCAGAGTGGGCGCGAGAAGCGATAATATTTCTTGCTATGAGCAAAGCGAGAAGATGCCATAGTGAAAGCTTTGAGCGAAGCGAGTTGCATTGGTCAGTTTTTATTTTTGTCAGAATTTACCATGATTTAATAATACAAGAATAGGCCAGTAGTCAGAGACTCAGAGAGCGCGAACATTATTTTTTGTGATTATTGTGAGCGCGAAGAATATTTTGTTAAAAAAATAAAGTCTCCGCGGTTCACCCACTCACCCGAAATCGAAATGAAAAAAGGAAAGTTTAATAAAAAGGCAATAAAATTCGACTTTTTCCAATATATAGAAGGGATGAGGGGGGTTCTAGATGATTTTCGAAATGGTCGAAATGGTCCAGCACGTCGAGATTTTTAGTAATTTGAGATTAATGTTGCAAAAAATTCTTTTTTGACTTTTTTAGACGTATTTTGTGTTTACTTTTGTTTAGACTTTTTTGAAATTTTCGGAAGTACAACTCCTTTAAGCTTAGTACTCAGACAAACTAAATCGTCCGCTAGCTAAATTGACAACTTTTTCCGATGGGTTACCCAGCGGACGATGCAGTGTGACTGTACAACGCCAAAATACCACCCCTCATCAAAATACCACGCAATCTGAAACGGTTACACTGCGTTGATTTGTTTGCATTTGAATTTAGTTAATTGTTTTTGCTAATATTTAGGGATTATTGGATGATATATGGAATGTAGAAGTCATGGGCAATGCAAAATCTTACCGTTGGTTTCAAAATATGCGCAATCAATGATTTTCGTCGAACTTTTGCTGCTGACATTCCGACGGGTAGGTGTCGGAAAAATTACAAGCTATTTTTTCTTCTAGCACCCCATCGGAATTGCAGCTGTTTGTGTTTGTCAAGTTAGCGGCACTACGAGCTTTCCGACGCTGAGGCACGGAAATTTTAGTTTGTCTGAGTTCCACCGAGCGTAAGAGGCCTGTCGGAAATTTACGAAAGCTTTCCGACACCCTTTTTTTATATGGAGTTGACACCCAGCTAAAGCGATTTAGTTTGTCTGAGTACTAAGCTTTACTTTGAAATAAACAACACCAAACAATTCTACGCTATTTTTCTTTAAAAATATACTATTTTTAGTAATTGTATACGTTTTCACAAAATAACTATTATTTTATTGCTGCTCAAAAGTTTGCAATGGGTTTTGTTGAAAATGTTCTTGAAATTCAAAACATTTACTAGCCTGCTGTACTGTTTCTGCAGGGCAGGGTTTGAGCAACAGACAATTTTGTTATTTTATTGTTATCGAGGCTGTCTATTCAAAATGCGGTATCTTCGTTAAAAAAAAATCGTAAAATTCTATTGAATTTATTTTTAAAGTTAAGAAATATTCTCTTACGAAAATACTAAAGAGAAACGAAACAAAACTAGTGCTTCTCAAGAAAAAGTTGCATGTTGCACCTCCAAATTACTAATAATCTCGATGTGATGGACCATTTTGTTTAGCGTAATTAAAATAATGATTTACGAAAACATCCAGAAAAGTTTTTTACGGGGGTGCCACAGAAACCTCTTCCAACCAAATTCCAACCGAATTTCAATTCTTAGGTGCCACAGAAATTTCATTTGGTTGGTTTCAAACCTCCCGTGTTTTGTTAGGAGATTTGTCAGAGCGCTTTTTTGTGGCTCCACCTGGAAAATGGCAGCGCCATCTACTTGACAGTCAGCAGATTAAGGCCTGCAATTTATACCTCATGTTTGGCGCCAAGAAATTTTTAAATTTTGCACTATATTAAAGGAGAATATGAATTAAATTTGAATTATAATTTAAAAAATGCAACATAATACATATTACACAATCAAAAAATTTTAGTGAAACATAAAATTAAACCATAACTAGGTTAGGTTAGGTTGCGATGGCTGAGAGCGACAAGTCGCTCTCCCACTTAAGCCACTTTGGGCCCATTGCGATGCCATATGTATTCCCTGTTAACCCTTTTTAATACTGAGGGGGGTCCTCATTACTGAACCATTGTGTGGACAGAATACATTTGAGTAGAGCTGGGATCTCTAGTCCGGATGTCTCCGAGAGGTTGAGTAGCAGAGGTTGACCAAGTGTCCTGAGTCTTCTTCTACTCAAGGCGGGGCAATGGCACAAAAGGTGTTGTACCGACTCCTCCTCTTCTTCGTGCCCGCAACTTCTGCAAAAGTCATGGTAAGTGACGCCTAGGCGTGCTGCGTGTCTGCCAATAAGACAGTGACCCGTGAGGGTCCCCACCAGTGGTCCCTTCTGTGACGTAAAAGTGTGATAGTACGTTTTTGATTGAAAGTAGGCCACGTAAGTCTTGCTACAGCACACGAAGAAAGGTTTTTCCACCGGTCCGTAGCGAGACGACGACTGCTTTTGTATTAAGTTTACATGTCGCCATAGGCATGCCTATCGTGCTCCTCTCTGAAAGGAGATCGATGGTGGTTCCTATTCTGGCCAGTTTGTCCGAAGACTCGTTACCTTCTATGTTGCGGTGTCCAGGTACCCATATAAGGTGTATACTAAAATGTCGTGCGATCTCGTTGAGAGATAAGTGACATTTAGTAAGTGTTTTGGCATTGTTGGTGTGTGAGTCAAGTGCTTTAAGGGCGGCTTGACTATCAGAGTATATAAATACATTTCCTTCCTTGACCGTGAGTGTGCTATGGTAGGTGGCAGCTTCCTGGATGGCTACCACTTCCGCTTGGTACACACTACAGTGGTCAGGAAGGCGGAACGATAAGTTCAAATCTAGGTTGGGAGAGAAAACTCCCCCTCCTACTTTTTCGTCGAGCTTCGAACCATCAGTGTAGATGTTAATGGCGTTAGCTCTGCTGTGGGGCAGGTTGTCCCAATCGTTTCGGCTTGGGATATAGACGTCGTAAAATTTGTCGAACGTCGTTTGTGGTATACAGTCTGTAATTAATGGTATACCCGTTTGGTCTTCGAGTATGAAGGCGTGTCCCTAATTGCCCCTGTTCCAGGTATCGGATTACCGTAGTCTTAAGGCCGTTGTGGCAGCCATTTGCTTAGCTACGAGGTCTAGTGGTAGAAGGTGAAGAATAGTATTTAACGCTTCCGTTGGTGCCGTTCGGAGAGCGCCGATAATACAAATTTCCGCACTTCTCTGTACTTTGTGCAGATTGTTCAGGGCTGATTGTTTCCCGAGTGCTGGCCACCATACTAGAGCTCCGTAGAGAAATATGGGGCGTATTACGGCTGTGTAAAGCCAATGTACAATGGATGGGGAAAAATCCCGCACAAGTTGGGAGTACACCGTTCTGCTGCTTAGCAGTTGTTCGATGAATCTTACTAGCGGCACATCTGCTCCCACATATGTCAAGGCAGAGGTGATGGCGTTAGGTTGGACGTTATTGAAGGCACCCTCTATGTCGAGAAATGCTACTAAAGAGAAGTCTCTTACTTCAAGTGATCTTTCAATCCTTGAGACCAGGGAGTGTAGGGCGGTTTCAGTAGACCTACCCTTGCTGTATGCATGTTGGGTGTGTGCTAGATGAGCGGGACTAATAGTTTGCCTCAGGTGTGCATCTATAAGTCTCTCGAGAGTTTTAAGGAGAAACGAGGATAGGCTGATTGGCCTTTAATCGTTTGGTTTCACATATGAAGCTTTGCCAGCTTTCGGTATGAATATTACTTTAGTTTCTCTCCACCTAGTGGGGATGTAGTTGACCTTGAGACAGCTTACATAGATTGTGTAAAGCCTGGTCATTGTGTACCCAATGGTTTGTTGTAGTTGGTCAGGATATATGTTATCGAGACCTGGCGACTTAAATGGTTCGAACGAATCGATAGCCCATTTAATTCTGGTCTCCGTGACAATGGTTTTGTCGTATTGCATAGAAAGGTCGGTTGGCCTAACCTGAGGTGTTAAGTTAAGGGAGCATTCAGGGAAGTGAGTGCTTAGCAGAAGATATAAAGGTTCTTCGCTCGAGTCGGTCCAGGTTCCGTCTGTTTTTTGTAAGAGACCTGGCGAGGTTGGTGAGCTTGCCAGGATCTTTCTGAGCCTTGATGCATCAGAAGTAGATTCAATATTACTACAGTAATGGGTCCAGGAGGACCGTTTTGCCCTCCTGGTAGCTTTCTTATAAGTACGTAACTTTTGTTTATATAACTCCCAAGCGGTTGTTCGGTCATTATATTTGGCTACGTTAAATGTATGTCGACAATCCTTTCGGAGCTTATCTAGCTCTGCAGACCACCAAGGTGGTTTTAAGGTGGATTTTATTTTTCTAGGGGGGAAGGCCCTATTGAACGAGTCCGTATACGCGATAGTAAGCGTATCGACAAGCTCATCTATCTGTTTTCCCGTACTTGGTGTGTATGGTGGGGGCGGTCCAAGCTTTTTACAGAGAAGTTTGTTGTGAACTTCCCAGTTGTTCTTTTTTTGGGTTCTGCATCCTTTTGGGTGAGGGACACGTATTTGTTAGTACGACCTCTATGTATCGATGATCAGAGAAGGAGTGCTCTGGGAGCACCTTCCATGATATCAATTGGTCACAGAGGTCTTCAGAGATGAGGGCTATATCTAAAACCTCTCTTCTATTTTTGATTACAAAGGTGGGGTCATTCCCTTTATTGGCAATATGCAAATCTGTCTGTAATAGGTAGTTTCACCGCGCTCATTTATGTCTGAGCTGCCCCATTGTGTGTGGTGTGCGTTGGCATCGCCACCTAAAATAAGGCTTGTATGAGTGTAACTGCTGCTTCCAGTTAGGTCCCGGAATATTTTTGGTGGCTCTCAGTGTCATGAGCCAGATAAAAGGAGGCCAGCCTGATTGTGGAACTTCCCAGTTTAAGGCTGACTGTAGTGATGTCACCATCACTAAATTGAGGAAGGAATAGTGTTTTAAAATGTATTTTGGTTAAAATACATGTACGAATTTTACCCTTACCCTTGGTATGGTAAAGGTTGTATTTGGGAGTCCGTAGGCCATTGATTCTGTCACCAGTAATCCATGGCTCTTGGACGAAAACAATATCTACTTCGCCTGATGTTAGCCGAAGTAAGAGTTCAGCGGTTGCTACTTTGGAGTGATGTAGGTTTATTTGTAGAGCCCGCATCAAATAATAATATTTTTGACTAAAGCTTTATTTCTGGTTTTAGCCATTTGAACCTCCAGACACCCACTTTACACAAATCCCCATCATTTGCCTTTGCTTTCGTTTGGGTGAAACGGAAAACAGAGCGCAACTGTGGGCAATCGAACTAAAGTGAGATTCCGGCTGTAAAACGGCCAAAATCACAATTAAAATCGCTTTTGTGGAGCGTAATGAAATGACGTAAAACGTAATGTGGAGCTTACGTCGTCAACCAAAACCTAATAAGTATATTTAAATAATAAATAATAATGATGCTTGTGGCTAAAATGGTAATTAACCACAATGTAAAGACTTGCGTGAAAACTCCTTGTGATGCTCTGCACTCCACTGTGCGGGTGGGAGGATCACTTAGTGGGTGTGCAACAGGTGCACCACCTGACTTCTGGCGGCGGCTGGCGGCAACCAATTGGTTTTGCAGATCGGGGGCAGGGGCACAACGTTGAAACACTTTCGTATGGCACTTGTCAAAAACGCTTGACAATTTTTTGCTGTCTGCCGAACGAGTTTAAAATATTAATTTTAATTAATTCGCCATTAATTAATTGGCCAGAGCCTTTTTTTTTCTAAACCATAACCAGGGACCGTAACGATTATAATTTTTTGTTAAAAAAATTAAGAAATAATAATTATTTTTTGATATTTATCATACAAATTATTTTTAATTATTAAAATTAATTTAAATAATAAAAATTAAAAAATAATTATTAAATTTCAATTTTTTTTATAAAAAATTAAGCCATTTTAAAATAAAAATTGAAAATAAGAGTTATTTGTCAACTTGTATAATATAAATTGAAAATAAGAGTTATTTGGCAATTTTTATTATAAAAATTGAAAATAAAAATTGAATTCAAATATCTTTTGAACCGAGGAAGCCAGACCTTATATCAGCCTATATATATGATCTACACATTAATACCTTTCAATTGATATATAATATGTATGTACAAGTGCACATATGGGTCATTCTTTTACAATCCGAACGCCTGCGTCGAGTCAACATTAAATATTAAAAAAAATTTCTTTAAATGCATCTTGCAATAATATTTGTTGTTGTTGCAAGAACAGAAGAAATTTTGTTTTTTTTATACACTTGAAAAGTGTATTATAATTTTGCCCAGAAGTTTGCAACGCATAGAAGGAATTATCTCCGACCACATAAAGTATATATATTCTTGATCAGCATGACGAGCTGAGTTGATATAGCCATGTCCGTCTGTCCGTCTGTCCGTCCGTCCGTCCGTCCGTCTGTCCGTCTGTCTGTTTCTACGCAAACTAGTCTCTCAATTTTAAAGCTAGCGAGCTGAAATTTTGCACAGAGTCTTCTTTTGTCTGCACGCTGCTAATATGTCGGAACCGACCGGATCGGATAGCTACTTCTTTTAGCTGCCATACAAATGATCGGTCGAAAAATGGAAGCCAGACCTTATATCAGCCTATATATATGATCTACACATTAATACCCTACCCATGACAACTAGTTACTTGACTAATAACAACACTCTAATGGTAAAACACACTTAAAAACTTATTGTGCTTGTAACAGCGGGCATGAGAGGGTTAAGCATTGGTCTTCCATTGTCAAATTTATGGCAATGGTCATATGTGTGGTCATTTGTGGACTTGAAAAGCAGTTTCTTAAGTTATTAGCGGATTTGTTACCATGGAGAACCCTTAGCTGCGAATGGCGCTTATGCATTGATCCTGGCATTTTTCCCTTGATAGGAAGTACATTTTGTATGGAATTGTTAATATTTTTTGATCCTCTTTGGTATTTTTCCGCGATTTAACGATTTGTCATTAACAGACAGTGGTCTGAAACAGTTTTTAAGATCATAACTATGTTCTTTACCTTTGGTCATCCATGGTAATTATCGCGGTTTGGTATTATCATTAACAGGGCAATGCAGTTATGTGTAATAGTTTGTGGTCTTGGAAAACAGTTTCTTAAGCATTTCGCGGTTTTATTACCATGGAGACCCCTTAGCTACATATTGGGCCTATGCTTTGATCCTGACATGATTTTTCACTATCTTGAAAGTAAAGTTTGTTTGGCATGATCACATTTTTTAATCCTCTTTGGTATTTTTCCGCGATTTAATGATTTGTCAGTAGGGGGAAGTGGTTTGAATCGATTCTTATGGTCTTGACTATATTCTTTAGCATTGGCCTTCCATGGTAATTATCGCGGTTCAGTATTGTCCAATTCATGGCAATGGTCTTATGTGTGGTCATTTGTGGACTTGAAAAGCAGTTTCTTAAGTAATTAGCGGTTTTATTACCATGGAGATCCGTTAGCTGCGAATGTTGTTAACGTTCTTAATTTTTTTTACTATTTTTTATCCTCTTTGGTATAAATTCGAGATTTAAAAAATCTACGGTCATGGTAAACAGGTTAGAAAAACTCGCGAACCACACAGTCTGTGGCTCCCAGCGTAGAACAGAGAGCTGGGGCTCACGAGCCGAGAGCGGCTCACGTGCTGTGGCTCACGGGCCGAGAGCCGGTTGATAGCTCCTGGCTCTCGAGCTGTGGCTCACAGCCCAGAGCCGAATGTTGTGGCTCCCGAGCCAAGAGCCGGTTGATAGCTCCCGGCTCTCGAGCTATGGCTCCCAGCTCAGAGCCGAGTGTTGTGGCTCCCGAGCCGAGAGCCGAATGATAGCTCCCGGCTCTCGAGCTGTGGCTCCCAGCTCAGAGCCAGGAGCTGAGTGTAGTGAGCTGAGAGCGAGAGCCGGGTTAGCAAGAGTTATTCACACACTTTTCAAGTGTATAAAAAAACAAAATTTCTTCTGTTCTTGCAACAACAACAAATATTATTGCAAGATGCATTTAAACAAATTTTTTTTAATATTTAATGTTGACTCGACGCAGGCGTTCGGATTGTAAAAGAATGGCCCATATGTGCATGCACTTGTACATACATATTATATATCAATTGAAAGGTATTAATGTGTAGATCATATATATAGGCTGATATAAGATCTGGCTTCCTCGGTTCAAAAGATATTTGAATTCAATTATTATTTTTAATTTTTATAATAAAAATTGCCAAATAACTCTTATTTTCAATTTATATTATAAAAGTTGACAAATAACTCTTATTTTCAATTTTTAAAATAAAAATTGAAAATAAGAGTTATGGCTTAATTTTTATAAAAAAATTGAAATTTAATAATTATTTTTAATTTTTGTTATTTAAATTAATTTTAATAATTTAAAAAAATTTTAAAATAAAAAAATTGAAAATATAAGTTTATCCTGTTTTCGAATTTACCGCAAAAAAATAAAATATGTGTATTTTTCCCACACTTCTGGGAGGCTTTTTTGGGCTTCAATTTTTTTAAGCTCATAACTATTATTTACGGTCCCTGACCATAACTAAAAAAAGGGAAATTTTTTGGCGAGAAATTCAGCCTTGTTTTTAGAGATGGAATATCAACTGGAGCATCCGCTGTTCTAACTAGATTTTCTAATAGGAAAATGAAATCTCTCAAAGTTCTGTGGCACCGACGAATTTTTCGAGAGACTAACAAACCAACCGTCGGCAAAATCTCTAGAGGTTTCTGTGGCACCCCCGTTAATGTCAAATTCGACGTTTAATTATTTATTTCAAAAAATTGGCAGTAGATTCCAGAAACGTTGGTCTAATTTTGGTATTCATTCCCTTTTCAAAAATTAATAATAAGATTAATATGCATGCAAACCGCTTTCTCGCATCGCTCTCGCTTTATCGCTTGGACTCGCTTATCGCTCCCCCTCACTCTGACACCTTTTGAGCGATTGCATTGAAAAAAGTCTGCAATGGTTTATCGCTCGTTCTCGCCCAATATTATCGCATCTCTTGTCGCGACCACTCTGACATTAGCCTAAGTGTTACCGACCTACATTCTAATGGAGACTTTGACTTAGAATACAAGGCATAAAACAATTTCAAATGTCACCACATTTTCGAAATTGTTTCACTAAATAAATTGAAATAATGGGCATTAGAACCTTAGAGGTCAGTATAAGCATGCTACAAAAGGTGAACATTACACTGTGGAACACTCAAAATTGCCTGGGACTGGGACCAATAAATTGTGAAACTAGAGGCATTAGGTAGCAATACCTCATACCCAGTTTTTCTGGAGCACGTCAAGTTCGTGTTTAATGGGCACATTTATACTAGCAACACAAAGTTACAACCTCTGTTGCTGGTTAAAAAAATATGAGAGCTAAAATTACCATGCCCATAGAGGTCTAATTTAGAAAGTGGAATTAGTGGAAAGCCACTTGATAGAATTGTATAAGATTTTAACAATACTGAGATACGGACTTATAAAATGTGTACTTAAGAGATGGTAACAAGCATCGAAAAACCGCGATAGGCCATAATCTAGAGATAAAAATAGACTGAATCGCGTTTTCAGTTTTACCAATGAAGGCTTGGTTCGCGGTTCTTAGGCATTTATATACTAGCAATTGCCTTCGAACAACATTGACCATTTAGTGGAGACCAGTTTCACCAAAATTATGGAATTAACCATATGAGTAAAGTGCTTCAATACCAGCAGAAAAACAGATCGGATCATTTAAATACATCAGTTCAAGGCATCTTAGCGTATCGCGGTTTGTCCACCAAAGACATTTTTAAACTAAATTTTTGTTTTTCTTAGTGGAAATGCCGAATTTTATTCATAGGATTTATTGCATAATTTTGGAGACGCTCTTGATACCCATATGGTCAATGTTGTTCTGAGGCAATTCCTTGTACAAAGATAGCCATTCCCCGTGACTCAAGGGTCCGATGGTGAATCTAAAAACGCAGTTCGGTCTATTTTTATCTCTAGATTATGGCCTATATTGCCTTGATGATGGGTGCTGTCAAATGTGGTACCCACCATCGCGGTTTTTCGGTGCTTGTTACCATCTCTTAAGTACACATTTTATAAGTCCGTATCTCAGTATTGTTAAAATCTTATACAATTCTATCAAGTGGTTTTCCACTAATTCCACTTTCTAAGTAGACCTCTATGGGCATGGTAATTTAAGCTCTCATATTTTTTTAACCAGCAACAGAGGTTGTAACTTTGTGTTGCTAGTATAAATGTGCCCATTAAACGCGAACTTGACGTGCTCCAGAAAAACTGGGTATGAGGTTTTGCTACCTGATGCCTCTAGTTTCACAATTTATTGATCCCAGTCCCAGGCAAAAAAAAAAGTTGAATTTTGTTCCACAGTGTTATAGACAAAAATAATCTAGCTCAAATAAAAGCAATCCTGTCAAAATAATAAAAACTCAGGGATTTCGCGAACCCTATCTAAAATTAGAAGACATTTCTTTTGGCCTCTAATGACTAACACGATAAAACAGTATGTCCAGACTTGTGACAAATGTCAACAAGCTAAAACTATAACACATACTAAAACACCAATGACCGTAACACAAACACCATCAAAAGCATTCGATACAGTACTGATCGATACCATTGGTCCACTTCCCAAAACTGAGAATGGCAATGAGTACGCAGTTACTATAATATTTCGCAATACCAATATCTAATAAAAATGCTAACACAGTTGCCAAGGCAATATTTGAATCTTTCATACTCAAATATGGTCCAATGAACACAATCATAACGGACATGGGTACTGAATATAAAAATTTAATTATAACAGATTTGTGTAAATATATGAAGATAAACAAAATACATTCAACAGCATACCACCATCAAACATTAGGTACAGTTGAACGTAGTCGTCGAACATTTAATGAGTACATACGATCTTATATTTCGATTGATAAAACTGATTGGGATATATGGTTGAATTACTTCACCTATTGTTTCAACACAACACCATCAGTAACACATGGATATTGTCCTTACGAACTTGTTTTTGGATAAAATAGATCCACTTTATAATGTAGACAATTATGCTAAGGAAAGTAAATATAGATTAGAATTAGCTTATAAAAGAGCTAGAGCTATGTTGGATAAGGAAAAAGGCAAGCGAAAAACGCTTAACGATAAAACTACAAATAATTTTGAATTAAAAATAGGGGATTTAGTTTTGCTTAGAAATGAAACTGGACACAAATTAGATAAAAACTATCTTGGTCCTTTTACAGTAGAAAACATAGTATTTATTGATACCATTACCATTAGATTAGGAAAGAAAAAACCCCAGGTAGAACATAAAGATAGGTTAAAAATGTTCAATGCCTAACCAGAAAATAGAACAAATTAAAGCTGAATTCAATATCACCCAATTGAAAGAGATGGCCTGATCAACCATTCGAAACCATTCAAAATTCAATTTCAAATTATCAAATTCGAACTCAAACCACATATTGAAACTTTAAACTAAGAGATAATACACAGAATTAATTTCCAATTTCATATATAGCAACTAAAAAACATTAATATTAAAAAAAAAACAGTAAACACTTAGAAAGTTACGTTATTTTTCTAAAAGGGGAGGTGTAGTGAGTTTATGCATATAATACATTACCATACAAGTATGTAGCATTAAGTTGCATACGTAAACATATATAAGCCAGTGCACTCACTTCAAGTGCTAATGTAACCTGACACTCCTTTTGTACACCAGTCGGCCAACGATTGTATAATGCTGACTGTATATGCATGAACCCACTGCTCGCTTATTGAAATATAATTACTCAGCATTTACAACCCGTACATACATAATTACATACATTCAGACCTGCTGCCAGCCATATAAAGTATCAGAACCTTTTTGCCTTAACTTCAAGCAAGACGGCGTTTGCCTGCGGCTCGCCAGTCTTTAATTCATTTTACAACAATATGAGAACAATAAGAGAACTTTAATAAAACATCAACTAAATAACCTGCCTACTGATTTGGGAACATAAGACGAACCTGGATAAACACACTTCATAACAGATAGATAGTTTGTACCATGGTGGAATAATATGAGGTGATACCGAGCGAGTGAATGGTCTCTCTGCTTGTAGGGCCAGTGAGTCAGTTCGTTGTGAATGCTTGAAGTGACAGGGTGGGTGCGCACAAATTTTTCTGTGATTTTGTATGTATGTGTCTTGTTTTAGTTCATTTGCTGGTTTTAGTGTCAAATGTCAAGTTACTGTGTAATTTGCTGGAAATCGTTTGGGCGAAGCCACTTTACGTTGCTCATACGGTCTCCAAAAGACGTAGAAAGAAAAACCATTTGGGAAGAGTCTTTGGTCATTTGTATTTTTAAAATTTGAGTTAGTCTTCCTGAAAGTTGTTGACTGAAAGTATTGACTAACTTCCTTAACACAACTAACAAAAATTAAAAAACACAAAACAAAGCAAGCCATCTGCTATCCCTTTTCTTTTTGACACCAGCCCTCAACAAATGCTGAAGGTGTCACTTTATATTATTACACTATGGTTTGTACCAAGGCATACTAAACTAGGTAGGCTCACTCACTTTCTCTCTCTCTTGACAACTTGTTAAATTTCAGTCAGTAAGCAACTGTTGTAGGCAAAGCATCTCCGCGGACGAATTTTTTTGTGTTTTACTTAGTAGCTTAGTAGGCTTTGTATTAAAATATATTACTCTTTCGCTCTCGCTCTCTTTGAAACAAATATTCGGAGTTCTAAGAGAGCGAGTTAGCCTACCTTGTTTAGTATGCCTTGGTTTGTACCATGATACAGGTAAGGTGCTCTCTGAGAGAGCCCTCTTTTCGGGACTCCAAATTTTCATTGTGTTGCTGTCATTTGATTGAAAATGTTGTGTGCGCACGAATTTTTTTTGATTTGCCGACGGAATTTATTTATAATTTGTGAAAATGTCGGGCCAATACTGTTGCGTATGTCGATTTAAAGCAGTGCCAGCCCATAGCTACCCGGAATTGATGTCAGTCCTGGATTTATGCAAACGCGAGAAGAACTCTTGATTGTGTGAATCGGTGAACACTGAATTGCAAGTAAGACGCCTGTGGACTGGAGCAGAGGCGGCCAGATGGAGAGGACTGAAAAGGGCGCTTGTGTTGGTGAACAAGAGAACTCCCTCCAGACTGCAGTAGTTTAACTTGCAATGAAATCTTCACCGATTCACACATCCACAAGTTTGGCACGCGTTTGCTTAAAATCACGACTAACACCGGCTCGTGTGAGCCGTGGATCTGAAGAGTGCTCTCTTGGCCGGCAATGAAGTAAATCAGGGTTCCCCAAGAAGAGCGCCCGAGTTTGTGGCTGGGTGTTTCTAATGTCATATTGTTACGTCACTGCATTTTGGGCTGACACCGGCTAGCAAGTCATTTCAGGGCGGGATCTCTACCCCAGACCGCATCGCGAACAATCACTACAAATTCAAATCTTCACCAGCAAAAAACGGGCTCAAATTGAATAAAGCAAACAGTTATTGGTTGATATAGCCATGTCCGTCTGTCCTTCTGTTTCTATGCTATCTGCTCCGTCAGTTTTAAAGCTATCTTAACCAAACTTTGCACGAAGTCTTTTGGTACAAATACGCTGCATATTTGTCGGAACCGGCCGGATCGGATGACTATAGCATATAGCTGCCATAGGAACGATCGGTCGAAAAACTACACAGAGGGAAAAAACCGAGAACATTGAACTCAAAACGAGCACAAACGTTATCAAAAAGTATGCATGAACGGGTTTTCTCACATGTAGTGCAATGTTCTTACTTCGAGAACAATTTATTGAGAACGCAAAAGCTCAAATTGAGTTGACATTGTTCCATTTTTGAGAACAAGATTTGAGTTTATTTTGTTCCGTTTTCAAGAACATTTTAAACTCACATGGAAAAAAATTTGATTGCACTTGGGACCAGGTGAGGGCGGATTTCTCACATTTGGAAGGAATAGGGAACGGGGAGGTACCTCTTTTGATTGGAAGTGAAGAAAGGCAAAGGCTACTCTGAATATGGGCGCTGCTGCTTCTCCACCCACCCATTGTGCCATAGGAATCAGAAACATCGCTTCAACGACCCACTTCACCTGACTCGTTTCATTTAAGTTTCCAGAAAAACACAGAAAAATTTGTTCGGGCTTGACTGGGATTTGAGCCAGGTACCTTATGCACTCAACGTATGGA
Source organism: Lordiphosa clarofinis (assembly GCA_018904275.1). Lineage (NCBI taxonomy): Eukaryota > Metazoa > Arthropoda > Insecta > Diptera > Drosophilidae > Lordiphosa > Lordiphosa clarofinis. The sequence continues at coordinate 88,630 of JAEIGQ010000325.1, read as the reverse complement.
ATGACGGACTTGACAATTCAGCCATTGAACAGTTTTGCAGGTGCACGTCAAGAGGGCTACTTATGCTTTGCTAAGCAGACAAAGAGAGAGAGCACAAAGAGAACCAACTCGCTCTCTCTTTTGTATATCTCTCTGTTAAAAACCGGTTTTGCTGTTGCTTAAAGCAAATATTATTCGGTTAAGAACAACTTTACTCATTCCAAGAACATTTAGAACATTTGTTCTCAAAAATTTTGAGAACGTTCTGTTCTCATTTTAAGTTGATGGCAACTTATTTTCTGAACACGTTTTTTCCCTCTGTGTAGTTTTAGTAAGAAAAATTTTTTGTTTTTAATGCTTTCGGTCCCAACGCTTGTATGTATAAGTTTTTAATGAAATATTTTTTGGCTGAGTTTTCCTCCTACATGTTTTCATGTTTATTATATAAAATATACAGACTCCCTGAAGAAGGCAAAAAATTTGCCGAAACGCGATTTTTGCCGATTGTATATTATGTTTCCAGGAAAGTAAAATGAGACAGTAATTGAGCTTGGGAGTTTTCCACAATTTCTATAGCAATGGAAACTCATGGTAGGTTGGGTACTGACTAGACATTTACGCCGCCGCGCCACGCCGCCGCCGCCGATTTTTTGTCTTTTTTAACGAAAATATAGGCGCGGCGGCGGCGGCGTTCGGCGCCATAGCATTTTTTAAATGCTTTTAAGTAATCGAATAAAAGAATCGATATAGTCTCAGCTCCATCTCCCAACGTCTCATCTCCAGAACATTTCACAGCTGTTGTTCTCGTGTGATAAATTGAAAAACAATATAAAAACTAAATTAAATTCTAGATTCCCATTATCGGATATACTAGTCTGCGCATCATTATTAGATCCGCGAATCAGCTCTCTGGATTGTGTGCTTGACTATTGAGGTAAACAAAATTTAGAAAAACTGATTTTTTTTTTTTAATGTATCCACAACAAGATATTGGTCAGCAGGATAGTTGCGGAGAACCTACATCAGCATGCAAAATTTTATAGCAAGCTCAACGACATTCTAAAAATACAAAAAATAGCAATTTGGAAGCTGAATGCCACCTACTTCTAAGTTTGTCATCATCCCAAGACGTTTTAACATTTTGAAGGAAAAAGGCACCTGCAATGCCATTGTTATCGAAGCTGGCACAAAAAGTGTTGTGTATTCCGGCAACGAGCACACCTAGTGAGCGAGTTTTCTCGATTGCTGGACTTCTTGATCAGCATCAACAGCCGAGTCGATATAGCCATGTCCGTCCGTCCGTCCGTCTGTCTGTATGAACACCTAGATCTAAGAGATGGTAAGAGATAGAGATTTGACATGTATGGGACAAATGCTTCTTTTATCTGCACGCAAATCAAGTTTATTTCAAATTTTGGCCACGCCCCCTCCCGCCCCCGCAATTTAAAAAAAAAAAGTTATATCTCCTACAGTTTTGAAGATAGACGATTCGTACCTTCTAAAGATAGTTAGTAATTAGCAAAATGAATCGTTTTCCGAAATGATCAAGATCGGATGAAAGGTTCTCAAGTTATGAGCAAAAAAGTGATACAAGCCCCCCGCTAAATTTTTTGTTACTGCGTACGCCGCCGGCCGCCGACAAATTCGACGGCTTATCTGCCGCCGCCGCCGCCGGTTCTTTCTTAACTCTACGCCGCCGGGTTTTTTGACCCCTACGCCGCCGCCGACGACCAAGCTATCGGCGTAAACCTCTAGTACTGACGCTATACTGCTTTAACACATATGCAGCCGCTGCACAGTGTGCGAAACGGCCATTCTAGCGCTACGAAATACAATTTTTCGAGTTTGAAAAAGCGTTAAAAGCGTAATTTTTTATTATATAACGATTACCGATACTTTGACTAGCTTATAAAAGTTTATTGCAAAGCTTTCCGATATATAGCTGAACAGCTGTGAGCTATCAAATACAACAGATGTTTTTGCAAGTGCTTTTTAATTAATTCCCGCATTTTTGCAGTTTTTGTTAATTTAGCTGTGAAATAGTTTGTTAAAATTGCATGATTATGATTTTTTTATCGATAGCACACAGCTGTCAAAAGTAAGCAAACATGGAATTTACACAAGGCAATCGCAATTTTGCGTGGACAGGAGTCCTTCTTAATGGTAAATGTATGTTCCGACAAGGGAAAAAGATTTGGCCATCGGATATTCGAGTTTAATGTGCACATTCTCGCCGGGGCACAGTGGGCGATGCCATACAAGTTGGCACACAATAAGTCATAAAATAAATTGTGCAATTTTGGTAATTTTTTTTATTGAATCGATATAAAACATCTCTACTACATTAAAATCGATTTTTATATATTTTTCCTATCGATACTCACGAAGTTGTAAGCATGCAAAGTTGACATTTTTTTCACATCTCTAACACTACTATTCCCGCCTTTTTTGGACAACCTGATTGAACTTGTGAAAAGTTAAGTTTTAATAATTTTGGTGAAAATAGTGTTGCAAACCCACATAGTTGGTATGTATTTGATGTAAAATCTTTAAAGTTAACATTTCCTATAGAATGAACTTTTTCACGAACTAAAACTTTTATAGTATATAACTTTTAGTATTCGCAAGTATTCGCCCAGAACTCTGTTTTATTTATAGTAATGGTCTTTTGTGAATCGTCCAGTGTCAAATTGAGCTGCCAATAATTGCCACTCACATGTACAGATTATTTTATAGGTATAATGTCTGCATCAATAAAAGCACTTTTTGCAATATGGTACAAGGAAGCAGAGCAAGCAAAAAAAGTTGAAGCTCTTAAAACCTATGTTTTCACCTGGGTTCGGAATTGCTCGCTCACGAGTCGCCCGCACTGACTCTCTTCGGCTCCTGCTCTGTGCAGCGAGCGGAGTTCCGTGAGCAGCGTGCAGCAGAGTGCTTGGTTCACTTTTTTGCTCATAGCTTGAGAACCGTTCATCCGATCTTTATCATTTCTTCGGCAAATTGATTCATTTTGCTAATTACTAACTATCTCTAGAAGGTACATCGTCTATCTTCAAAACTGTAGGAGATATAATAGATAATAGATAGTTTTTTTTTCCAAATTGCGGGGGCGGGAGATGGCGTGCCCAAAATTTGAAATAAACTTGATCTGCGTGCAGATAAAAGAAGCATTTATCCCATACATGTCAAACCTCTATCTCCTACCATCTCTGAGAACTAGGTGTTCATACAGACGGATGGACGGACAAACGTACAGACGGACATGTCTATATCGACTCGGCTGTTGATGCTGATAAAGAATATATATACTTTATATGGTCGGAAATGATTTCTTCTGCCTGTTTCATACATTTGCACGACTTTAGTATACCCTTTTTACTCTACGAGTAACGGTTATAAAAACTAGACAACTTTGCTGTCAAGCTTGCAATGAAGTGAAGGAAGTGTAACAGATCACTGACATATTTTGAAATATCAAATGCTGAATGGTTAAACGTTTTATTAATGCTAATTGAACCATGCACAATCAATAAGCCTGGACGTCCGTGTAAATCGTTCTCAGATTGCACAAACAATCGACAACTTCAAAGAGTATCTCATTTAGTGAAGGCAACACCGTGCGAAGAATTAATGGTAGCCGCTCGGGTGAGCATGTATAATTGTGGAAAAAGGAATGGTTCTCGAGTACTATCAGAAAGCCCTGCGAAGCTAAATAAGACAGAGTCTGCAAACCCAAGAAATTTTAACCATTTTCCAAGTCAATCACGAGTTTCATTTAACAATGATTGATGGAAAGGCATTCAACTCTATTTCAGAAACGTCCTCACAAGTCTGTGGGATTTGTAATGCAAGTCCCAAAAATTCCAATGATCTGGAAATATTTTCTTGTAGTCCATCTAAAGATCATTTGTACAAATACGGACTATCAACCCTTCATTCATGGATTAGGTGTTTTGAGTGTATAATGCATATTTCTTATAGATTGCCAATTAAAAAGTGGCAAGTCCGCGAAGCCAATAAAGAAGTGGTTGTTGAAAGGAAAAAAAAAATTCAAACTGATTTTCGAAAAAAAATGGGAATTTTAGTGGATATACCTACGACAACATCAGGAAATACCAATAATGCCAATATAGCTAGAATATTCATCCAGCAACCAATCTTAGCTTCTGATATTACTGGAGGAAGTGTTGATTTAATTAAACGACTCAGCATAATTCTACGAACAATGGCATGTGGTTATGAAGTTGACATAGAATCTTTTCGTCAATATGCATGGGAAACAGCGAAACTGTTTGTAAAGGAGTACCCTTGGTTTTATATGCTATCGTCAGTACATAAAATTCTTGTGCACGGGGCAGATATTATAAAAACAGAATCCCTGCCAATTGGAATGATGTCAGAGGAAGCTCTTGAAGCACGCAACAAGGATATGCGTAGTTATCGTGAGAATCACACTAGAAAAAATTCTCGCTTAAGCACAATGACGGATTTATTTAACACACTTTTAGTGACATCAGATAGACTAATATCATCAATATCAAAAAGTACTTCATTGCACTCTAAAACGAGAGCATAAGATAAAGTCGGCTATAACCGATTTCGATATACCCGTTACTCATGAAAAAATATGTTTAACAGTGTTCCTGCGTTCCTTAGGGTGACCATCAGAGAAGTATGCAACATTTTTTAGGGTGGGTAGCGGGGGGGCTTGGTTCACTTTTTTGCTCATAACTTGAGAATCGTTCATCCGATCTTCATCATTTCTTCAGCAAATCGATTTACTAATTACTAACTATCTCTAGAAGAAACAAATCGTCTATCTTCAAAAATTTAGGAGGTATAACGTTTTTCCCAAATTGCGGGGGCGGAAGGGGGCGTGGTCAAAATTTGAAACAAAGTTGATCTGCGTGCAGATAAAAGAAGCATTTGTCCCATACATGTCAAACCTCTATCTCTTACCATCTCTGAGATCTAGGTGTTCATACAGACGGACGGACGGACGGACAGACGGACAGACGGACATGGCTATATCGACTCGGCTGTTGATGCTGCTCAAGAATATATATACTTTATAGGGTCGGAAATGCTTCCTTCTCCCTGTTACATACATTTGCCCAACTTCATGATCCCTTTTTAACCATTTTCAATGGGTACAGGGTATAAAAACACATTGAGAAACGAAACTCTGCGGCGAAAATTAGTATAAACTGTACTTGGAGGAGCATACCTAAAACGACACCAAGCTATGCAATAGCGCTGGACACGAATATGGAAAGCAGTTCTCTGTATATGTTAAACTTGCACATTAAATACATTGAAAAAACCCCTGTAGTTCGGTTGGACTGGTGCATCATTAACGAATTCGCTAACTCACGGTAGTGAGGACCAGTCACCAGCCTTACCACCAGCCATGTTATTTGCCTAACGAATTTTGTATGGCAATGTCCGCAAAACGTACCGGTACGTCGTTGCAATACCAGTCGCTAACGAGGTGACGGGTGCGGGGAGCTAGCGATTCGCTGGTGCAAAATCGTTAACAAAATCGTTAGGGCTTGTGTTATAAACATTTTGAGCTCATTTCAAGGACATTTTGTTCTCGCTTTGTCGGCGACCAAGATCCAGAAAAAAAAAAAAAATAGTTAGATAGGTGAATATGGAAGTCTCCTCCTCCAGGGTGGTTGTTACTCGGGAAGGGGAGGGAAGAGATGACACCATCCACCGACGCGTTGCAACAACCGCAACCTTTTCTAAGCTGTAGCTAAATTTTATTTTATTTATTTTCTGGCTTCACCTAGTCTTGGACTTGAACTCAGGACCTCGAAGAGACTGAACGGGCGACGTCATTTTAACTCACACGACCATCCAGCTCACGCGCGAGACAGCGACAAAATCAAATTAAGAAATGAATGCTTAAGAATGAAGTGCTTAAGTAAGCATTGAGACTGCCGGACAGATCCAAGCCCTGTGGCCCAGCGGCAAGGCATTCGCTTAGCACGCCGAAGTCGTGGTTTCAAATCCCCGTCGTGTCCTGTTTTTTTTTTATATGTTATTTTTTTTTAAGTCAGTAAGTATTTTAAACATTGTCTATATTTTTTACTATGCACTCTGGTCCTATGATATAAATAAATGTTAATAAGCACTGAAAACATAAAAAAGCTAAAATATTTATATTTTCATGAACACTTTTTCGCATTTCATGACTACCGGTTCATGTTTTATAAATGAAAAAAACAGACCACAATCATGACTATTTGGTTATGATTTTTGTTGTGAATGCTAAGAACAGTGCGCGCACAGCACGCTGTTACATCTGTTACTTTCCACTCTTACTGTCTGTCACTCAGTTGGTCAGCTATTGTCATCGTGGACAGAACCGTTTGCCTACAACGGTCATCGGCTCAAATAGACACTCACACATTCTTCTCAACTGTATTCATACTCCACTTATGCAATCCATTAATAATCAGTAATAAATAAGCTCGCGCATATTTAACACTGGCGACGAGGATGGGATATACTAAATAATTAAATTGTGCGAGTGAAGAATAACTCACATGGACAACGAAGACAGTGACAAGAATTCGAGCTGCATTAGAATCACCGACAAGGTCAAAGAGGAAGACGAGAAAACCGCTACGAGTGGAAGTAGTGAAGACGAGAACAGCGCTGTCGCTACGTCTGGAAATAGCGAATTAGCAAAACAAGGAGAAGCGAGCGATCAAGCTTCCAGTCACAGTGGAAGTGCCGCAAAGAAAATATTCACGTGTGCAAGTGCAAGCAACATTGAGTTCTGCAGACACATTGAGTTCCAGACTTGGTAGTCTGGAGCCATTCGACTTGGCTCGTCCACACAAATGGACATCGTATTGGGAACGTTTCAACTTATATCTGCTGGCCAATGATGTTAAAGACGAAGAGCGAAAAAAGGCGGCTTTCCTAACTCTGGCCGGCGCGCAGCTATATGACCTTTTAACAACATTAACCTCTTCCAAAAAGGTGAGTGAGATGAATTTAAATGAAATTGGCAACTTACTGACCGCCCATTTATCTCCTCGCCCGTCTGAGATCGCTTCGTACCACCATTTTCACAAGCGGGATCAGCAGTCAGACGAGTCTGCAAACAGTTATATGGCAGCTCTGCAAACAGTGGCCAAGGACTGCAATTTTGGGGCCGCATTGGACCGAATGCTGCGCGACCGTTTTGTGTGCGGGATGAGGGATGAAAACCTACAGAGAAGCTTCCTAGCGGAGGAAGTCCTAACGTTGCAACGAGTCATGGAGCGTGCCATGACCGGTGAAGTCGCAGCAGCAAGTGCTGCGAATCCATACATGGTGTCTCCGCGGGTCCATAACGATCATCATCAACGGTCGAACCTGCTTATTCGAGGTGGACTCGGGGTCCCCAGTGACCATTATGAGGGAATCAACGTTCCGTTACATCTGGCCTAAAGGCAGGCAAGATTTCTCCAAATGCGATGTGGAATTAAACGACTATCAGAGGAATCCGATCCCAGTAAAGGGAGTCATCGACGTATCTATTCATTACAATCATCGAAAAATAGAAAATCTTCCCCTTGTTGTCGTCTCTGGCGGCGGCGCAAATTTACTGGGATGTAACTGGTTCGACGCCCTCAGTATACGAATTGAAGGAATATGTTCTATATCAAACAAAATGAGCATTGAATCAGTACTCAGCAAATTCCAAAAGTTGTTTCACACCGAGCTGGGCCAATTGACTGGGCCCCCAGTATCCCTACACATAGACACAGCTGCCACGCCAGTACGTCTGCCACCACGGCGTTTGCCATTCGCCATCAAGGGTCTTGTAGAAGAAGAAATCAATCGCCTGTGCAGCCAGGGCATTTTGGAAAGGGTCGAATATTCGGAATGGGCAACACCGATTGTGCCGGTAATCAAAAAGGACGGCATGGTCCGCATTTGTGGCGACTACAAATCAACTTTAAATAAAGCTATAAAACAACATTGCCATCAAATCCCTGCAGTCAACACGCTGCTGGCCTTAATCAAGGGAGGCTCAATATTCGCAAAAATTGACCTGGCGCAAGCATATCAGCAACTTATTGTGGATCAACAATCGGCAATGCTACAGACCATAATCACGCACATGGGCTCATTCAAGGTCAACAGGCTGCAATTTGGCATATCGTCGGCTCCAGGAATTTTCCAAAGCTGTATTGAGAACATTTTGTTGCCATATTTCGTGGACAAAACCGTTTGTGTACAACGCTCAAATAGACACTCACACATTCTTCTCAACTGTATTCATACTCCACTTATGTAATCCATTAATAATCTGTAATAAATAGGCTCGCGCATATTTAACAATTTCAGAACGGGATATTTTTCTCTGTGTAGTGTTTTAGGTGGTGCTGAGTCGTTAACAATTTTCTTGAAACTAGATCGTCCACCATTCGCTAGTTAAAAATTATTAGTGGTTTGGTGAATGATTGAGCGAATGTCTGCACAACGTACCAGTCGGTACGACGTTGCATCACCAGTCGTTAATACGGTGATGGGTGCACTGTCGTTAACGACGGGACTTACGCTCAGTGATGCATCAGGTCGTTAGGCCGGGTAGTCACTTGACACCAGCAGAACTACAGGGACACTATTCACTTACAGCAACGACCGTCTCCCTCATATTAGTCTAAGGAAATATTAGCCAAAAATTTTTTCTTGGTAAAAGGTCTAAATTTGATTAGTGGACCTTTTAATATTGTTTGGACCAAAGAACTTTTGGATTGTAAAATTGTCCGGATGTTTGTAACGCAGAGAAGGAAGCATCTCCGACCACATAAAGTATATATACTTTATACTTTATATACTTATACTACTATAAACTTATATACTCGTATTTATAAGTTTTTAATGATTTCACATAATTTCTCCGAGGCTTGTCGAAATCGGACAACTATATAGTATAGCTGCCATACAAAAGTTAGGTCTGAAAAAAAGTCTTAGTGAGAAAAACTTTTTTGTTTTCAATGCTATCGCTCCCTACGCTCGTATTTATAAGTTTTTAATAATTTTACATAATTTCAACAAGTTTGTCGAAATCGGACAACTATATAGTATAGCTGCCATACATACAGGCATATATCAAGCTCCAAGGGTATATAAACTTCTGTCGAGCCGAAGTTAGCTGGCCTCTATTTTTTGTTTTTTAATTTAAAAGGTGCAACTTGGGAGCTGCTCCCATACCCCAACGATTCTGCAGCTGGGAGTAGTTTGTATTAAGGTAGGGAGTGGCATACATGTTTCACTCTATAATAAAATAATTTATATATTAATAATTTGTGGGTGCTTTAACGACCTTTATGATAATCAAACTATCAATATTAAGCTGGCTCAAGGTCTCGTTATGCTTGCGCATAACTCCAAAAAGGAGGAACACATCACACCACAAGTGAAGCTAGTTGGTCATACAGCTTTTTCAATGGTATCTCTACCATATCATCAGTGACCTTCGCTTGCTTGTACTGGCCCCATCGACTCCCACTCCATGCCAGCGCTGCCATAATCGCTTGGGAATTCCTAAACGACTTGACAGCAAAAAACCGGCAGACATGAGAACGACGTTGGTTGCCAGTACCTTGTGTGTGTGTGTTTGGAGTTATGCGCAAGCATAACGAGACCTTGAGCCAGCTTAATATTGATGGTTTGTATATTAATAATTTTTATCACCAAAATTTCACCGACTGACGACTTGATAGTCTTAGCCGTATTACCCTATTAAAACTCAACATCTCTGTGAAATATGGTATGCTTTTTCAAACCATCAGTTATTGGATTTTTAATAAAGTATTCTTCTTCTTCTTCTTTATTGGCCCGATGCTTGCATCACAACCGTTTGACGGTCTCGGCCGCTGCAACTAATGTCCGCCAGTCGCTTCTGCTCCGTGCGAGCTGGCACCAGTTTTTCACGCCAAGCTTAGAAATGTCTTTCCGCACCTGGTCGTCCCACCTTAGAGGTGGTCGTCCCACCTTGCCTTGTCCCAGTTCTTTCGCATTCCTCTTGTAGACCATTTTTGCTGGAGCTTGATCATCCATACGGGTAACATGTCCCAGCCAGCGCAGCCGCTGTTGCTTTATGCGCTTGACCAGACTAGTATCCCCATAGAGCTCATACAGTTCGTCATTCCTTCGGATGCGAAAGTCCTCGCCAACTTTCAAAGGTCCATAAATCCTGCGAAGAATCTTTCGCTCGAAAACGCCAATCGCCGCCTCATCCGCTGATGATATTGCCCATGCTTCTGCGCCGTATTGCAGGACTGGGATGATAAGCGACTTATATAGCGCTATTTTTGTTCTTCGCTTGAGGTTTCTGCTCTTGAGCTCCCTACTTAGCCCGTAATAGCATCGGTTTGCGAGCGTGATTCTTCTTCGAATTTCCAGGCTGATGTTGTTGTCGCCGGTTATCATCGTTCCGAGGTAGACAAAGTCCTCTACAACTTTAAAGTTGTACTCTCCCATTGCAACAGATTGCCCAATTTGTGTGTACTTCTGTTTCGAGGACACTAGGTACTTCGTCTTGTCCTCGTTTACCGCTAAACCCATTAGCTCAGACTGCTTCTCAATCTCTGAAAACGCATTGCTTACTGTCTGTTCGGTTTTGCCGATAATGTCAATATCATCGGCATATGCGAGTAGCATTACATCTTTATTAAAGATGGTGCCCGATCTGTTGGCATTTGGGCACTGGCGCAGTATATACTCCATCAGCAGATTAAAGAAGTCACACGATAAGGTGTCACCCTGCCTAAAACCTCTTTTGGTATCAAAAGGCTCGGAGAGGTTCGTTCCTATTTTGACGGAGCTTTGAGTGCTTCTCAACGTCATCATGCAAAGTCGAACGTACTTTGCTGGAATACCTAAAGTAGACAGGGCTTCGAAAAACCTTGACCTTATCGGCGTGTCGAAAGCGGCTTTGTAATCGATAAAAAGATGGTGATTTTCGATGTTTCTCTCATAGGTCTTCTCCAGAATTTGGCGCAATGTGAATATCTGGTCTGTGGTGGACTTACCAGGTCTAAAGCCACACTGATAAGGTCCAATCAGTGTATCAACAAGCGGCTTTAGACGTTCACAAATAATGCGGGACAGAACCTTATATGCGATGGGGAGGAGACTGATCCCGCGGTAGTTGGCGCAAACTGCAGGGTCCCCTTTTTTAAAGATTGGACAGAGAACACTTAGATTCCAATCGTCAGGCATGCTTTCGTCAACCCATATACGGCACAGAAGTTGGTGCATGCACCTTACCAATTCTTCGCCTCCAGCCTTGAACAATTCAGCGGGCAGCTCATCAGCGCCTGGTGATTTGTTGTTCTTTAGCCTTCGTATGGCTAAACAGACTTCCCTGTTGGGTCGGGGGGGTCTATCTCAATGTTGTCGATTGGTGGCATCGTTACTTCTCTAGAGGCGGCATCATGTTCGTCATCGCCTCCCAGTAGGTTGGAAAAGTAACTTCTCCATTTGTTAAGCGCCACTTGCGGATCTGTGACCAAATTCCCCTGTTCGTCTTTGCATTGTGCGACTCTGGGCTTGAAACCTTATGTTAATTGCTTAATCTTTTGGTAAAATTTTCGAGTCTCACTCATGCCGAATAACATCTCGACTTCCTCGCGCATTCGCCTTTCCTGCTCCAACTTTTTTAAAGTATTTATTATTATTTACAAAGTTTGGTACTAATCTGATGAAAATTATGAAAGTATGCAAATTCCGAGGTCTACACATCAGTATTAAAAAAACTGCCATAAGTTTCATTTCGTCTGCTTTTGCGAAATACAAAAGCGACAGCAGCAGCCAACAGCCCAAAACGATATTTGATCAAAAGCAAATAATGGCTACGGTCGTCGCTTCATCATTTCTGATTTTCATTATGCTGGTGATTTCGTTACGTTCCTAAGTCGAAGCAAAAGCTCATGTTCGCTTTTAGAAGTCGACAGCAGCACAAGCATCACAGAAGTCTCTTGCATCTCTTTCCTGCTTTTGCTTTTTGTACTTTGCCCGGCGCGTTATTTCTTGCAACTCACACATCAATTCACTGGCGCCACGACATATTTCTTGGAAATAAGAAGCATCAAAATTTAACGCAACGCAACAAGAACATAGATTTTTATTAGCGTGTTGTAGTTGTTGCCTACAACCGAGCCGAGACGAATAAAGGTAAATGCTTTGTTGTGTGTGCAAACTTTGTGTATATAATGGGAAAGTACATTAAATCATTAAATATGCATTTTCATTAAGGTACCTTTTATAGCAAAGAAGTTTTTCTCACTAGATTCCATTTCAAGAGCAACACTTTCTAGGGAAGCTACTTGATAAAAACTAGCAGTTGTGCTGAAACTTCAATATATTGTGGGGGAACATTTAGAACTGATAAATATATAATTTGGTGGTTGTAGCTTACAAAGGGTTAGAGATTTTCATAGAAAAAATTTTTATCCAACTGGTTGCTGATATCAAATAGCTATGTGTTTCTTCTGAATTTGACATATTTTATCGAAGACAGTCAAAGATCAATACTTTTAAAATTTTGCTTAGTTACCACCACAAACAAAGAAGTTATCTTACACTTCTATTTTTTAAGAGCAATCGTCTCTATGGGAACTAGTTGACAAATACGCGGAAAACGGAAAATTAAAATAAATGTTAAAGCGGACCATAAGAAAGACACCTGTGCAAAGTTTAAGCTTTTTACCGTTTAAGCCATGGCCACCAGAATTAATTCAAATAGTCGAACTTTCAAGGCCTTTTGCCATGGGTTTACCTGCAACGAAAATTCCGAAATAAAAATGGAAATAATATTTTGTGTCAAACTTTCAGAATCCGTTGGGACATTTTTCAATTTCCACAATTTTTAAATCTGCACCAGTCTAGTGAACTACCAATAGATTGATAGAGCAAATTGCGAACTGGATATTTTATCAAATTGCCTGGATATTATCATCCCACTCTCGATAAGCATCCCGAAAATAAGCACGTAGGGCCGCCTCTAAAGATCGATTGATTCTTTCGGAGGCGTTTGCTTGCGGAGAGTACAAGGTGGTGGCAATGTGCTTAATACCTAACGATGTAAGCCAAGCATTAAATTCACCTGCCTCGAACTGTGAGCCATTATCACTTATTAACGTTTCCGAAACGATATAAGCCAAAAATATATTATACAGCAAAAACTCTTTTATTACAGCCGCTGTGAACTTTTTCAAGGACAGCCAATGGTACTTTGATAAATAATCTATTACGATTAGCAAACCAATGTGACCACATTTGCTTCGAGGGTACGGACTTAGGATGTCCACGTATAACCTCTAAAGTGGACGAATGAAAACCGAGGGCTTTCCCATCGGCGGCTTTAACGTGATATTTCGAGCTTTTGTGGACTTACAAGTATCACAATTTCTCACATAGTCACGGACTTGTGCTACCATTCCGTGCCAATTGAAAGATCTACAAATCAATATTGGTGTTTTGCCCATACCTCCATGTAGAGCCACCACTACATCTTGAAATCTTGTGATGATGTCGTGGGTCAGAGACTTGGTAATATAAAGTTTCCAACAGGGCTCTTTGCTTATCTCACTACCTTAGTCAAGTTCGGTTCGAACTTACTCAAATCTGTCTGCAATCTCTATATCTGAGTACTGTGCTTCGTTAGACCTAACTTTCGCTTTCAATTGCTCATAAACGACGTTATTGAAATAAGGTGAATCCAAATCGACCTCAGGACAAACCTGTTCTAGTGAATCTATATCTAAATACATCCTAGATAGTACATCTGGGACTACATTTTCTTGAACTCGCCGATGACTTACGCTGAATTTATACCCTTGCGCATAGATCAACGAGCAAGTCTACCCTTCAAATTTGGCTGACGCATTAACCATACCATGCTAGCATTATCAGTGATCAGTTCAAATTCCTGCCTTTTCAAATAGCACCTAAATCTTTCAACTGCCCCCAAACATTCTCGCTCGGTAACGATATAATTGCGTTGCGCACTATTCAGCCTTTTGGACATAAACGCCACTGGCTTTTCTACCCCCTCCTTAGACAATTAGACCAGAACCGCGCCTATTCCATAGTCACTGGCATCGCAATGGATATAAAATTTCTTTGTAAAGTCCGGATTTTGCAAAACTGGGGCCAAAGTAAGCAAGATTTTTAGCTCCTCAAAGGATTTTTGAGCTGCCGCATTCCATACGAACTTTTTCTATGTAGTGTAGAGAACAACTCGGTGATAGGAAAAGTTATCATTGCAAAATTTTCAATAAATCTCCCAACCAATCCACCTAGCCCAAAAATCCTCTGGTTTGTTTAAGTGTTTTTCGAACTGGCCATGAGTTTATTGCTTCAATTTTCTTTGGGTCATTCGCTACACCGCCGTTTCCAATCACATATCCCAAGTATGGTACTTCCGTGAAACAAAATTTGGTTTTAGCAATATTAAGAGTTAAATTTGCTTCTTTAAAACTCTCTGATAGCTAAGCCAAAACCGATAAATGCGAATCGAAATCCTATGAAACCATACACAAATCATCAAGATTTCCAAAAACATCCATCGACCGGCACATTGTTTTGGATGCATTGCAAAGCCCAAACGGCATTACCTTAAACTGGTAAAGAGGTCGACCAGGTACGGTAAAAGCTGTAATGGCTTTGGATTCCACCGACAGTGCAAGTAGCCAATAGGCGTCTTTCAGGTCTATCTTTGTGATTACATTTGCCTTAGGAAGTCTTGCAAAAATTCCCGCGATGCTGGGTAAAGAATATGCATCCTCTTTAGTCACTTCGTTTATTTTTCTCGCATCAGGACATAAACGAACTTTTTCAAGTTTGACTACTAACCAAATCGGAGAGCTCCAAGCGCGAGTTGATTTCTCAATTACTCCTAACTCGAGCATCCGGTCTAATTCTTAAACATTAATTTTTCGACATTCGCATTTGCATTCTCTCTGAAGTCGGACGTGTTTTTTTTTTAATCTGTGTTTAATAATTTTTTGCCGGTGTCAAGTGTAGATAACTGATTCTGTTTTTTTTTTGTCCTGTGTTTATAATAAAAGTTAATATAACTAAAAAACTTACTAAATGCAAAAACAAAACCAAAAAAAATTTTGACATTACTGTTGCTGTGCATTTTAATTTGTTTCTTTCGTTTTGTTTCTTTCTAATTTGTCTTAGCTTGTGTGCAGTCGGTCGTGTGCTCTTGTTGTTGTTGGTGTAATCTCTCTCCCGTTTCCACACATTCCCTCTCGCGCTCGCGAATCGCTCTGTGTTGTCTGAATTACGGTTACTTTGTTCTGTTTTTATTCTTTTTCTGTTAGAAAAAGCTGTAGCTGTTCGATTGTTTGCCCCCAGTAGTGAATTTGGTCCGTATACAGTCTGATTATTTAGTGTCGATTTAATTTGTCCGATTTATATCATGAGTTATCCGGTCTGTTTTAATAAAAAGTGCAAGACTCCGTCTGACGTTGATAGCTTTATTGGGTGCTGGCTTTGTGACAATATTGTACATGTCAAATGTGCTGGTTACAACGCCAGGGTTAAAGACTTTATCGAGCTATTCAACGGGCTGTCGTGGACTTGTGGGGCTTGCCGTGAAGTCGAAATGGAAATGAAAGTGTTCATGAGGCAGACTAGAGTTGGTTTTAAGAGCGTTTATTCCAAACTTGTGAAACTTACTGACGAGTTAGTGACTGTGGATTCTCAATTCTCCAGTTTAAAACTGATGAAAGAGTCTCCTAAGCGCAAAAAAACCATCAACTCGGGTGTGCCTCAGAAGCAAAATGCTCTTTCTGTTCCCGCCCAGACCCAGAGCCCATCGACTCCTAATATCCAGCGTCTGATATCTTTTAATACTCCGGCTCCAGCCCGGAAGATAATTGGTACTGGAGATTTTACCACTAAAGAAGGTGGCATCTCTGATACCACTCATGTGACATCAGATGTTGGCTCCGATTCGGCCGTCCAGGAGGTCCCGATCACCCCTGCTGTAAATATACCTAAAGAGAGTGCTGGTGTGGCTGCTCCCCCTATTTCGGTATCTATTACTGAGGGAATCAAGGGCTATAAGGCCTCTCACAGGCATTCCTCCGAAGAAGCATATCTTTGTTTCTCGCCTTGCCCCTGATCTCACATCTGATGATGTTAAAGCCTTCATTCAGGCCAAAACTCAAGCCGCAGATGTTTTGGTAGACGAGTTCAAATTTTCTTATGAAAGGGATGTTTTCTCTTTTAAAGTTACTGTCCCAGAGAAAATCTTTAAAACAATTTGTTCAGAGGATTTCTGGCTGGAACATTTAATTGTTAAAGAATATGTTCCCAAAAAGTAAACTCGTGCTCCTATTTACTTGCCTACTTTTTCTTCTAACCCTTCTGGTACCTCTTCTTCTACTGTGGTGTCAAAAAACTAATGTCCTCCCTTCTGCTTGCTTATCAAAATGTCCGTGGTCTTAATTCCAAATTAGCAAATCTGTTTGTTGACAGTATATCTTTCGATTTTCATGTTCTAGTTTTTACTGAGACGTGGGTAAAATCGGACATCTCAGATTCCGCAATTTTTACCACTAAATACACCACTTATAGACGCGATCGCTCTTCTCGCGTTGGAGGAGGGGTTTTCATTGCTGTAGATTCCGGCCTTTCGTCGGAGTTGACAGATACTTTAATTCCCCTTGACATCGAGTTTATAAGTGTTAAAATAACTTTTTCTACTTTTTCCATTTTTATTACTTGCTCCTATATTCCTCCTCGCTCTGATGCCACAGTTTACTTATCTCACCTTTCTGCAATCGAGTCGGTCTCTCTATTATTATCAAGCACTGACCTTTTGGTTGTTCTTGGAGATTTCAACTTGCCGGAAGTAATGTGGTCCACGAATGATGAATCCAATGCACTTTTTCCATCGAAATCTCATGATTTTATCGATGGACTTTTTGAGTTGTAGTTGTCTCAAGTCAATCCTATTCGGAACTCGAACAACAGAACTCTTGATTTAGGGACATTTTCTCAAAAGTTGCGGTTAGGTACCGGCCGGTCAAAGTTGCCGGGCGGAATAACCTGCCGACAAGTCATTTGGTTTTCTCAACGAGACTTACCGGCAGGTTCGCCCGATATCGATAGATTGCTATCGCTGCCATAGTGTGACCAAACACTGTCAACGAATCAGCTGTGTTTGTTTTGGTTTTTTTTAATTCTCTTGTTGTTGCTGGTAATGATTTAGCAAAAAAAAGTGGATTTAAATTGCCAGCAATGAGCCAGACTGAAGCATCGAAAAGGCCAAGAAGAAAAAACTTTTCTGTGGCAGAGGAACATTTGTTGGTGGACCTTGTGGAGTCACACAAACATTTTTTAGAAAACAAAAAGAGTGATTCGGTGACATGGAAGCAGAAGGTCGAAGTCTGGCAAAGACTTGGTGACCAGTTTGCCGCTCAAGCCGGAATCCATCGCCCTTGGAAAGCGCTACGAGAAAAGTACGAGAATTTGAAAAAACGGTCGCGTTAAGAATTCGCAACAGAGAAGCGAGAAACTTATCGCACTGGTGGCGGCATTTCCTGCACCGCTGGAGTCTCGTCCGTTTCACAAAAAATTGGTGCGATGATCCAAATTTCAGCTACAGGATTGGGAAATGAAGTTGATGATGATGGTGCGTATTTATTTATGATTAGTGAGCGTTACCAATATTGACAAAACTCCCTACATTTTAGCACATATCAACAAGTCTCTAATTTCTGATGGTAAGTCTACTCATACACAGAAGTTTGTTTAATGTTCGTTTGTTAAAACACTTTTTATTTCAGGTAACAATAACGACAGCATGTCAAACTACATGCAACATGATGTTAGCATGCAACAAGTAAGAGGCCCATCGTTTTATATATAAAAAAGGAAATCTATATTAAAATTTATTTGCAGGATTTGGGGTCGGATTATGATGGACCCATTGAAGGATTGGAAGCACCAGTGGATAGTTCCGGACGTCAAACGGAGGCTGAAAGCTCATCGTCGTTTGCAACGTGGAATCCAGCGAAGCTGAAGGAGAAGAAATCCCAGAAGCTGACGGTCTGCAGACGCAAAAAGACCATGGAGGAAGAAAAATGTTTTTTGTTGAAGCTCCAGCAGGACTTGTATCGGGACGAAAACATTCGCACAGCTGAAAGGCACAAAGAGGAGAGCTTCAGAGCTGCAGAAATGCACAAGGCAAATATGGAGAAAATGCAGCTGGAGATGGAAGGCATCCGCCTTAAAAATGAGCTTCTCCGCATTCAGCTTTCCGAAAACAAAGAAAATTAATTTAAGTCGTTAGTTTTAAAATACATTTTATTATTTATATATATATATATTAGCCAAGCTACGAATGTCAGAAGACTGAATGAATGAAACTTATAGTCTGAAATTATAAATAAAAAGAGAAATGAATAAATAAACATTGAAGTATATGAAAAAAACCAAACCCACGTTGAAAAATAATTAGCAATCAAAATTTGCCTGGCTCTTCCTGTGATTTCGTTTGTTTCGCTTCTCCCGGCTTCATCTCCATAATCAGCGTCTTCAAATGTCTGAACAATTTCATCTTCCAGAGGCATAGGATCGTTTTGAAGAATGGCAAAGTTGTGCAGAACTCTACAGGCAACAATTACATCCATTGCCGTATAACGAGATATGCGCATTCCCATGGACAGCACTGGAAATCGTCTTTTCCAAACGCCAAAGCAGCGCTCAATCACGTTTCTTGTTCGAATTTGGGATTCGTTGTAGAGTTTCTCTGCTTCCGTTGTAGGATTCTGTAGTGGTGTCATCATACAATCAGATGTCTTATACCCACCATCTCCCAAAATATAATAGTTTTGGAATTCACCACTGTCCAGCCTAAACTTCAAGCGACTATTATTAAACACGGTGGTATCGTGTGAAGATCCTGGCCATCTTGCAACCACAATTGTAAGCATCAGCTTAGAATCGCACACAGCTTGAACATTAAAAGAAAAGTACCCCTTTCTGTTGCGAAATATTTCGGCACTTTCTCCACCAGGTGATTGAATTCTGATGTGGGTGCAGTCTATTGCCCCAAGAACCTTTGGAAACTTTGCTATCTGAAAAAAGCCATTGGCTGTTTCCTGCATTTTTTCCACGTCCATTGAAATATATTGTCGTGCAAGAAATGCAATAGCGTGGGGCACGTCTTTTACTGCACGACTTGCCGACGGGACGCTGACACCACAGAAGTCACCTGCAGTTATGAGGAAGCTGCCACTTGCATAAAAACGCAGCGCCACCAACAGTTTGGTCTCTGACAACAATGCATGATTCCTGTAAACAATCCGAAACATAAAAAAATGAATGCAAATAGAATAGAAGTTAATGTTTCACCTGTTACTTTGAGAAGACACTTGATCTCTAATCGCAGCAAGAATTTTTTTACATGTTGTTTTTGTCAACCTGAATCGTTCAACAAATTTAGCATCATCCAAGTCATTAAAATAATTAGGCCTCTCCCTGTACTCTCTTGCATTATTTATTGGTTGCTCAGTCTCCTCCATTTCCATCGCGTGGATGTAAAAAATTCGTTTATTTATAAACATTTTGTTTTGACAATTTGTAAAGTAAACAATACAAGTGTGAATCAGCTGTTGTCTATCGAATGTATAAATCGATAGTTTTATCGAGACTTGCCGGCCGGTTAAAATTTGACCCCCTCGTGAGGCTGCGGTTAAAGTTGCCGGCTGGTTTTCGCCAAACACAGCATGAGACACATAAATTCGGCTAACCTGCCGGTAAGTTTGACTAACGGGAAATTGAGAAAATGGGCCTTAATCTTTCTGTTGGATCCTCCCGGCAATGTTGCATCTAGAATCGACCCATTGGTGTTTCCTGAGGACCCCTTTCATCCTACAGTTGAACTTACTATCGATTTGCCTTCTTGTGTGTGCTCTGCTTCTGGGAATTCGACGGTTAAAACACGCTGTTTTCAAAAAGCAGATTTTTTGAAATTCAGTGATTTAATTTTTGAAACCGATTGGTCTCAATTGTACAATTGTACAGATATTGATGTCGCCATAAAACTTTTTTATGAAACCTTGTATTCGCTTTTTGATGTCTGTGTTCCACTTGAGCTCCCCCGCTGTCCTAATAGGCAGCCTTGGTTCACAAGAGAACTAATTACTTTAAAAAACAAGAAGTCAAGGTATTTCAAAAGTATAAAAATCATCTGATTTCTCTCGATATGTGGATGTGCGTTCTAGATTTAATGTGCTTAATGCACAGTGTTACAAAGACTATCTTAACCGATGCAGGCTGCAATTCTCGCAAAATCCTAAGCAGTTTTTTTCCTTTGTTAACTCTAAACGCAAATCTTCCACTATCCCCTCATCTGTGCGCTATGGTAATGTGAAAGCGAACACTGATCAGGCCATAGCCGATTTGTTTGCGCAGTTTTTTACGTCAACCTACTCGTCCACTAGCTTTCCTGCGAATCAACCATACCCTTATCGGCTAAATAAATCTAATTGTATTTTTAGACCTGTGATAACTGAAAGCTCTCTTCTTTGTGATCTTAACTTTGTAAAACCTGTCTATGCACCGGGACCCGACGGAGTACCTGGTTGTGTACTTAGGTTTTGCGCTGATGCACTTTGTAAGCCTATTCATAAATTATTTGAATTGTCTTTGCAATCATCCACTTTCCCTATGTTATGGAAGGAATCTTTTATCATTCCTCTCCATAAAAAAGGAAATAAGTCTGATGTTGAGAATTATAGAGGTATTTCAAAGTTGTCTAAAATTCCGAAAGCTTTTGAGAGAATTATGACATCTCAATTGCAGCATTTATGCAGTTCCATTATTTCACCCTATCAACACGGCTTTGTAAAGCGTCGATCCACTACAACTAACTTATTAGAGCTTACATCATTAGTGATTAAAGGATTCTTATGTAATATGCAAACTGACGTGATTTATACTGATTTTAGTAAGGCTTTTGATTCTGTCAATCACTGCTTGCTGCTTTTCAAACTGAGTTTAATTGGTTTTCCAACCAACCTTCTTATTTGGATCTCTGATTACCTTAGTTCTAGAACACAAAAAGTTCTTTTTAGTAATTTATATTCCAAACCAATCCAGGATACCTCTGGTGTACCCCAAGGTAGTCACTTGGGTCCATTGCTTTTTACACTCTTCATAAATGATCTTCCGTCAGTCTTGACTCACTCTCGTGTGCTTATGTACGCCGACGATGTGAAACTATGTTTAACATATAATGATTTGGTCTCCCGCTTTAATTTGCAAGCTGACTTGGATGCATTTCATTCTTGGTGTAAAGATAACCTACTAAACCTTAACAGTTCCAAGTGTAAGGTTATGACATTTTATAGAACCACACCACAATTCTTCTCTTATATGATTAATAATGTCCTACTAGAGTGTTTGAATGATACAGTCAATCAGGTAAATGATCTTGGGGTTATTCTAGATTACCGACTGAAATTTGACTCTCATATAACGGCTACTGTTTGTAAGGCCAGGAGTATTCTTGGGTTTATTAAGCGCTGGTCGAAGGAATTTGATGATCCTTTATTATTTGTTGTTGGGGAAGTGGTGCACCGCGACCAATTTTGGTCTATTGTGCCCCCCCTACTGAATTTACAACTCCCCTAGCAGCCCTAATTCCTGTACAAAAGTCAGGATTTTTGTGGGTTCTAAGTTACTGATATTGCTTGGGTGTAGAATGTGTTTCCCAAATCTGTTGAGTCTGCGCCTCGCTAGGGCATCGCAGTGTACTAGTATATGCTCAGAGGACTCCTCCTTCTCTTCACAGTATCTGCAAAGCTGGGTGTTTGTTATTCCCAACTTGTACATGTGGCTCCTCAGTCTGCAGTGACCCGTGTAGAGCCCTGTCAGAATTCTGAGGGCATTCTTTCCTTGTTGGATTAACTTTTGAAACCTTTTGAGGTCGTGGTTCCCTATTAATGCTTTAGCTTGTCTCATTCCCCTGGTGTTTATCCAGGAGGCTGTTCTAAGTGTATTCTGTTCCTTTCTTAAAAGTCCCTTTATTGTGTGTTGGCCTATGCCGCAGTAGGGTTCTGGCCCTACCATTGCGGTGGCTGCACCCTTGCGTGCCAGTTCGTCGGCCAATTCGTTTCCGGGGATGTTGTTGTGTCCCGGTATCCATCGTAGGGTCAGGTTGTTCCTGCTGCCTAGTTGGTCTAATTTGTTCTTTGTCTCTAAGACTAGCTTAGAGGTGAACTTGTTGCTACTGAGTGCTTTAAGCGCTGCTTGGCTATCGGAGAGGATAGCTATTTCTCTATTATGATGGCACATACTTCAGCTTGAAATATGCTTGTGAATTCTCCCATTGGTTCAGATATTTTCGTTCCTGGCCCTGCTACCCCAAGTCCGGTTCCTTGGGGTGTTAGGGACCCGTCTGTGTACCACATAATTGTGTGTGGTTTCATTTTATATGTCTCTTCAAGTGAGATCCATTCTCTCTTATTACTTTGGTATACAGTGAAATTCCTGTCAAAGTGATACTCGGCCACCATTTCGTCTCTGGGTTGGAGGATTAAGGGGATTTCCTTTTCCAGCTTTTCAGAGTCTCTGAGGCTTACTATGTGGTTTAAACCCACTCCTTCTGTTGTTAATCTAAGCAATGTTGCTTTTTTCTTCAGGCCGATGGTATGGTGGAGTGGTGTTAGCTCCATCAAAACCTCGATTGCCGCTGTCGGACAGGTACGCATGGCTCCAGTCATGCATATACATGATAGCCTTTCCAGTTTTTGCAACTGCGTCTATGCTCCTGCATGTGAAAAGTGCTCTAGTGCATTTACTGAGTGTATACTCTAAGTGCTTGTCAAACCTCAGCCTGTTGTCGAAGACAACGCCGAGGTATTTGACTTCTTTTTCTGGTGTAATGAGGCAGCCGGATAAGCGTATTGGCCTCATTCTACTTAGCTTGTATTTCCTAGTGATTGGTACTATAATGGTTTTCGCAGGGTTTAGGTTGAGCCCAATCTCCTTGCACCAATTAGACGTGACATTCAGACCCCTCTGGACTATGTAACATAGGGTTTCTTCGTATTTTCCTCTCGCAACGATGACAATGTGATCAGCGTATCCTTGGCATGTTATGCCCAGGGAGGCGAGTTTTTCTAGGAGCTCATCCACTAGTAGGCTCCACAACAATGGGGAGAGAACTCCCCCCTGAGGGCATCCTCTAGTTGTGTGGTGACTGTGATGGTTTCTTCACCCGCCACTGCAGAGGCTTCTCTGCATCGTAGTAGTGAGTCTACCCATCTGCCTACAGTAGGGTTTATTCCTCTTCTGATCAGGGCATTCTTGACAAGCACTATAGGATGTGTTGTCGAATGCTCCCTCAATGTCTTGGAAAACGCATAGAGCCACTTCCTTGTCTTCTATTGTTTTCTCGAGCATCTTCCCGAGTTGATACAATGCCGTGTCGGTCGGCTGCAGGCAATAAGTCCCCAATGAAATAAGTCCCCAAACGATAAAATGAAATAAGTCCCCAAATTTGGGGAGTTATTTCATAATGAAATAATACCCCAATTTAAATTATGAAATAAGGCCCCACTGAAATGAAATAAGGCCCCAAAGAAAATGAAATAAGGCCCCAAATTTGGGGTGTTATTTCATAATGAAATAATACCCCATTTTGAAAAATGAAATAACACCCCAATTTTTCAATTCTATTTTTTTTATTCATTTTATTGCTTTATTCAATTTATTCAATAAAATAAAAACTATTGGAAATACCTAATATAAAATTTTAAGATATATTCTTATTTGGATTTTTAGTGAAACAAACTACCTATAACATTAAGTAATAAACAAATATCGCGCGATTTTTTTGTAAAAAATTTTCGCCTGCGGTGCTTAGATGGACACAATTTTTTTGATATAACATAAAAAGTTTTCATATAAAAAAAATTTCGTCTGCGGCGCTAAGATTTTTTAAAATAACCAATATAATTACCTCGTCAAAATACAGCATTTTCTGTTCTTTGACGTAGAACAAATTTCCAGTTCACCGTAATGCAACAATTTTTTCGCTCTTCATAATTTTATCTCGCACTTGAACGTCTGCTTTACACAATGCAAATCACTAAACTGATCAACATACTTAAAAGCTTCTCACTGAACTAATTGTAAAACGGTACTTTTGCACATCTGTACAAAAATGCATCAAATACTAAGTCAGAAAACGCAGGCAGATAAGAAAATTAACCGTTATTGGAATTTTTTTTCCATATATCAGCAAAAATAAGAGAAATGAAATAAGACCCAAAAAAATTCATATTAAAAATTGGGGTCTAATTTCCGCGAAATGAAATAAGACCGCAACCTAATTTTTGGGGCCTTATTTCATTTCTTCTTTTGGGGACTTATTTCATTTTGAAATTTTATTTAGGAAATAAAGCCCCAAAAAATGAAATAACACCCCAAATTTGAGAAAAAATCGTTGTTTTTGTTTTCCATATAAATTTTTGGGGCCTTATTTCATTTGTTTTTTGGGGCCTTATTTCATTGGGGCCTTATTTCGCAGCGCCGTCGGTCGAACGGCCTGCTCTGTACGCGTGCTGTGTTGGTTGGAGGGGTGCCTCCTTTAACAGCGTGCTTCGTATGCTATTGTCCACTAGCTTTTCAATCGTTTTTAGCAAAAACGATTTCAAACTGATGGGTCTGAAGGACTTTGGGTTAGTTATATCCTTCTTCCCTGCCTTGGGGATGACTCTCTGCGCCAGGCACGTGGGATATACCCAGTTGCCAGACTGCTGGTGATGATCTTCCTGAGGATGGGTAGGAGTATGTCCTTCCTTCCTGCAGGAATGCTGGATAAATGTTATCCGGTCCGGGGGATTTGAAGGGAATGTTCCAATTGCCCACTCAAGTCTGCCTGCGGACACCACTTTCTTGGTGTTAACATTTTTGAAAAGCTTGATAAATATAAAGCACGATTGCCAAGTTTCAATCACATGACTTTAAAGCTGACTGCGTGAGAAATTTGTATTTAAGGTCATCTTTTAATTGTTTATAACTTCAAAAAAACATAACTTTTCAACTATAAAAGTCTCCATCTTTTTGAAAACTCCAAAATTTAAGTTATGTTTAGGACAATAAACTGTTTATCCTTCGAAGCTATATCATGGTAGGATTCCACCAAGGGGCATCATTTTCTTTTCTCGATTTGCTAAGAGGGCAATTCTCTTCGTAAGCATCGATTATACTTTTGTTTAGTACGTCGACTAAGATTTCTAGCTCTAGGGGATGCTTCGGTGACCGAATCCTAGGTATATTGGTTCCTAGCGTGGAATGGAAGCCTCCCAATTTGTCTTACGGGGATTCCTGCAAGGATTTTTGCTGTGTGCTAGTTTCCAATCTAAATTGGATAATTCTATGGTCCGAATAATTCCTCTAATGAGACCTGCCAATCCTTTATAAAGGTTTAATTGACTTGCTGGAGAAGGGAGGTCAAGGACTTCCTCCCTTATGAGTTAAAATGTCGGACAGATCCTACATTACATATTTCTCAGTGTCGAGCCTGGATAGAAATTCTAGGATAAACAATCACCTCGATCGTTTACATCGGAGCTTCCCCATGCGACGTGGTGGGCGTTTGCGTCCCATCCGACAACGAGCGGCAGGCTTTTGCTCCTGCAGTATTCTGCCAGGGCCGCACCTTGGGGGACACATTCTACTCCAGCGAAGTAGCAGAGGCTATGACCGTGGTCTTTCCTGCTTTGCTTCGGTGGTCGCTATCGGGAGGGGAGAAATGGGAAAGGATAGGAAATTTAAATATTCTTCCTTATCATTATACAGGCTCTGGGAAGGCATGCCTTTGGTCCCAAATTACCGTGGATTCTCTCGTATACAGGCTCTTTATTCCCTCATTGCACCAGGGTTCCTGTATTAAAGCTAGTCCTAGGTGTTGTCGGGTGAACGTTCTAGCTAGGACGGCGGATCAGATGAGTATATCATATAGCTACCATACGAATTCCGATTCGCCTGATGTTAACATTTTTGAAAAGCTTGATAAATATAAAGCACGATTGCCAAGTTTCAATCACATGACTTTAAAACTAACTGCGTGAGAAATTTTTATTTAAGGTCATCTTTTAATTGTTTATAACTTCAAAAATTCATAACTTTTCAACTATAAAAGTCTCCATCTTTTTGAAAACACCAAAATTTAAGTTATGTTTAGGACAATAAACTGTTTATCCTTCGAAGCTATATCATGGTGGTTAACACTTTGAAAAAATTATAAATAATTTTTAGCAACATTTACTTAATATTATTAAATAATTTAAAAATCTATAAAATTATAATTTGAGTAGATACAGTAAAAATCTTTCCATCGATATCAACTTGAGACCTAGATAAACAAATCTGAGATATCACGTTTTTAAGAAACCCTTTTTTACATTTTTCGTTTTTGACGATTTTGAAATTGTTTATAAAATTAACAAAAAACTTTTCGCAAAACCAAATTACGTTTTGGGGGCATGTCGAGATCTAATTCGGATTTTTTTATTGAAATGAAAAATAAAAATTTTTTAGCTGTTCGGTTTATAAAAGAATGACCCATAGGCACTCTGAGGATCACTGTAAGGCATCATTAGCCTTTTGAGCGAGATGTTGCCTCGGGCTTTTCTGGCCAGGACTCTATCAATCTTGCTCCTTCTTCGCGTCTCTATAGACTCGCAGAATTTCCTGTAATTCTTTCTTTTGGCTTTCCTAATCTCACTATGTATAGTGTCAGGGCTTGCTTGTACTTGTGCCAAGTCCCCATTCTTTTTGGCTTCATTAAAAAGTCGGCTCCTGAGTTTCTCCAAGGTAGGATTCCACCAAGGGGCATCATTTTCTTTTCTCGATTTGCTAAGAGGGCAATTCTCTTCGTAAGCATCGATTATACTTTTGTTTAGTTCGTCGACTAAGATTTCTAGCTCTAGGGGATGCTTCGGTGACCGAATCCTAGGTATATTATTTCCTAGCGTGGAATGGAAGCCTCCCCAATTTGTCTTACGGGGATTCCTGCTAGGGATTTTCTGCTGTGTGCTAGTTTCCAATCTAAATTGGATAATTCTATGGTCCGACATAGATTCCTCTAATGAGACCTGCCAATCCTTTATAAAAGGTTTAATTGACTTGCTGGAGAAGGTGAGGTCAAGGACTTCCTCCCTTACTCGAGTTACAAATGTCGGGACAGATCCTACATTACATATTTCCAGGTCGAGCCTGGATAGAAATTCTAGTAAACACTCTACTCGATCGTTTACATCGGAGCTTCCCCATGCGACGTGGTGGGCGTTTGCGTCACATCCGACTCTTGGGGGACAATTCTATATCGAGCGAAGCAGGCAGAGGTATGACCGTGGTCTTTCCCTGCTTTACTTCGGCCGGTCGCTACCGGACGCAGTCCCTGGGGGAGAAATTCTAAAAGGATAGTATATTTAATATTCTTCTTATCATTATACAGGCTCTGGGGAAGGCATGCCTTTGGTCCCAAATTACCGTGGATTCTCTGCGTATACAGGCTCTTTATTCCCTCATTGCACCAGGGTTCCTGTATTAGAGCTAGTCCTAGGTGTTGTCGGGTGAACGTTCTAGCTAGGACGGCCAAGGCCACCTTCGCATGGTGGACGTTCACCTGGACTAGCTTGGTGCTTTTGATGACTGAGGGGGGAGTCATCATTGCGCCGAATTATCTGCGCTATCTGGCGGAGAGCCAGGGCTGCTCTCGACGCCTCCGAACACCAATGTGGTGTCGGCTTCTTCGTCCTCATGGACTGCGAGCTCTGAGGCGAGCTCTTGTGAGGACATGGGTGCGGGGTTCCTCACACGGAGTCTCGCTACTTTCCGCTTCGGCGGGTTGTTCTGCCTCAGTCTCTTGCTGATGGGTCTGTCCAGCCAGCTTCGCGGTCTTCTTGAGGCCATGTACAGGGATCTTCCCGTACCTGAAGTTTAGCTGGCGACCCATCGAGACGATGGCCTGCATCGAAACTTCGTCGATGCCAATGACCATGAGGGCTCCGCCCCCTTGGTCATTTCGTGTCATGACCCGCCACATGTCAGTCACGATGTTGTTTTGGTTCCTCAGCATTGTGAGGACCCATTCATCCGCTTTCGCGGCACTCCATGGGAGGAAGACGGTAATGTAATGGGGCGAAGGGATATTCTCTTCCATTTTACCGAGAAGGGGTACTCCCTTCCATTCTGACAACCTTGACACGTTGCTCATCAGCCACTCCGCGGTCGTCTTATCGTTGCAGTCGATGATTAGATGACCCGGCCGGAAATGAATTCCTGCGAAGCTGATGGGCGTATCCCAACATGCCAGGAAGACTTCCTCCAGTATCGCCTCCTCAAGTGCAAATAGCTCCTCATGATTGAGGTTGACCTGAGGGTATTCCTCAGGCACTACTGCTACCCTCACTTTTTTCGCAACGTCTGCATACGTTGCTTGGGGTGGAATGGGCACTGAGGGGGGAGTTACTGCCCTTTCTTCACTGCCAGTTGCAGCAGCCTCTGCTGTAGCCCTGGACGTGCCGGGCCCGCCGTTCGCGTATTCCTCATAGGCTACTGCCTGTGAGGGGCTGCTAGCCATGGCGTCTTTCGACGTCACTGCTGTGCACTGACGCTTCGGCGTAGCTGTAGGCGGTGTTATGTCCGCGCTGCTTCTCTTTGGGGCAGGGGTGTGTGGTTGCCCCTCTGATGCCCCAGTTCGAGGCTCCTGCACTGGTGCGCGTTTCTCATCTCTTACGAGACTTGGACAATCCTGGTCCACCTGCCTCTCTTCAAACTGCCTTGCGACAGCGGTTGCAGGGAGATCCTGCTGAAATTGAACTTGATTCTTATATTTCTTCATGCTTGAAGTTCCTTGTTATTGGGCTTCTATATATTCGACCCATCAAGACAGAATTGAATCTGTGCAAAAGCAGTTTTTATTGTTTGCTCTTCGTGGTTTAAACTGGAATCCTGAGGTCCGTTTACCGTCATACTCAAGTAGGCTACTTTTGATTAACGTTCCCTCCCTCATTAACCGTAGAGTTATGCTTGGTGTAATTTTTATACATAGATTGATTAATGGTGAAATCGACTCTTCTGAGTTGGTTGGTCAAATTAACCTCAACGTTCCTATTAGACCGACTCGCAATTTTATACCCCTATCACTAAATCGTTGTACCACTAACTATGCTTTGCATGAACCTTTTCGTGTTCTCTGTGCTGATTACAATAAACTCTACCGGAGTAATCAACTCAGAAGCTTCAATTCCTGCTTTAAAAACTACTATTTTAACATATTTAGCCCGTAGTTGACATTTCTTTATGTTTTTCCTTCGCGATTCGTCTCATACGTTAATGTCTCCGTCTCTCGGTCGGTTCGGCTACTATTTTGGGCTACTATTTTGCCTGCGGTTCGCGCGTAAAAGGCCCTGTCTTTGTGTCGCATGGGCGAACGTACTGCGCATTGTACGTCAACGTCCAGACTGCAGGAGATTCAGGTTAAAATCTTGGTTTTATAGGTTTGGCATTACCTATCTATATTTCATGCTGGATAAACGGCGCTCTCCCTACCCCTTGATCAACAAAATTGGGAAACAAACCTATTACTGCATCTAATCGTTTTTGTTGCTCTTTTGTCAATGGAAATTTGTTTTCGGGTTGCTCAACAGATCCTTCGCTATTCCGGGTGACTTTAAGGAAGGATATTAACACAGGAGCTAATTGAAAAGCTTTCCAGAAATCGATCTCGAGAATTACTCTTTTCTCAAGCGAAGGGATGATGAAAAACAAAATTGGTTTCTTAATGCTTTTATACTCAACATCGGTTCCCGCGTGCTTTTTCCAATCAGCTGTTTTAACACCGAAAGTAACTCTGCTGAACTTGTCATGCGCAGACCTACTTGGCTAGCCAAATCAGCTCCAATGCAACTGATGTTGGCTCCCGTGTCCAGTAAACCGAGTTCAGAAAAACCATACAACGAGATGGAAGCATACAAACGACCATCTCCAGCTTCATTAGGAATCGATAACCGAAATTCCTCATACGTAGTGTTGAACGCCTAGGCTTTTTCATTACGCTTGCTACAGCGTCACTAAAAATTTTAGCCCTAACTTTTTGGTAATTAGCAAAGCGTTCGTGATAAGGACAAAAAGGACTCAAGGTTGGGGTTTGATTTATCTGGTTATTCATTTCTTTTGTAAAGGTATGCTTGGTTATTTGCGACTCCTGGCTGTTAAGCAATTGTTGCGATTTATTTTGTGGTCACCCGCAACATATACTTCTGAACCATCCGGCTATTGTCGGCTTATGGACCCTTCCGAAAGTTTTCCGATCTTTTGAAACAGACGGCGCATTGCGGCTTGAATGTGTTTTTGGCTCAACATTCAATAACAAAATACATTCCTGCCCTGCAAGTACATGCCCCATGAGTGGCCTTCTTGGTCACAATTTCAACAAGTGAACTTTTTCCCAGCATGTTGAACTGCATTGACATATATATCACTATCTTCTACTTCAGAAAAACCCTGTGTTACTGCAGCAATTCGTTTAAAACACTTCTTAAAAGACCCAGCTTTGTCTCGTCCTGCGGTATGATAAACTGGCTTAAGTAGCCTGAGGTGTGATTTTGCGCTCCATCCAAAAATTGGAAGTCCATACGCTATTTTGGAGAGTATTAGGGATCTAGTGACATTTATTAGGCTATTTACGTAAGGTAAGGTATTTGATTACATTTAGTTTTTTCTCAAGTGAGTCTCTTAGATATAAACAGTATTTTTGTACGTCATTTTTTTGTCAAAAATTATACCAAGTATTTTAAGAGCCTCGACGCATTCTACGATATTCAAGTTTAGGTTGGGATATGTACAGCGGATTATTTTACATATTTGAGGGATTTTACATTTGCTGGGAAAGGGGGTAGCTCCAGCCCCCAAACCCCAATTGCAAATATTATTGAGAATATTTTTGCTA
Source organism: Lordiphosa clarofinis (assembly GCA_018904275.1). Taxonomy (NCBI): domain Eukaryota; kingdom Metazoa; phylum Arthropoda; class Insecta; order Diptera; family Drosophilidae; genus Lordiphosa; species Lordiphosa clarofinis. The sequence continues at coordinate 57,642 of JAEIGQ010000325.1, read as the reverse complement.
GCTGCTATTGCATCATCTGCGTACATTACTAAGTTTAAATTTTTGTGTCTTAAGACAATCTTATTTATCTGTTCAGAAGCGATTATGAAAAAAACCACTAACAGCGCAATAGATGCCGTTGTGAAATTTGTTTCAAATTCAAATATTGAAAAATCTGCTGGGGCAGGTTTCCCAGGCTTATCCGGCTATGCCCTAAAGAAAGGGGACGAAGTCCCCGTGAAAGGGAATGGTTGGGTGGTAGAAGAGGAGGGGGAAGAGGATGATGAGGTTAAGGCAACGAGGCTTTGTAATAGTTTCGTGCTTCACGCATTGTGCATTTTTTTGTTGTTTTTATTTTTGGAATTTATTTTTGTTGTTTGAAAGTTTAACATTTCCTATCAGAAGCTGCGTGGCTTTCTGTACATTTTAGGGTACGTGCATCGGAACGTGGGGTGAGACCACAGTTATCGCATGCTGCTTCGTTTTTGCAGTGTTTCTGTGTTTCTGGCAGGATTTGCACCTCATAGAGTTAGGAACGTGCTCTGATACCTTAGCTGAGTGCCAGCAGACATACATTTTGGGAGGTAGATTGTAGAATTCAAATGTCAATAACATAACACCACAGGGTTTTGAGACGCCGTCGGATTGTTTCATGAATTTATAACTGAGCACTTTAATAATCTCTTCTTCGGGGATATTTATTAAGTTTGGAACGTCGATGGTGCCTTTGACTGAATTAAGAGATTCATGGAGTTTGCATTCCTAAGCGTCCTCACTTGACTTAAGTAATGATATCAAATTGCCGTCTTTAAGGTTGGAAATGGACACGATATTCAGCCAAACAGCCAGCTAAACAGCCAAGCAGGAATATTCTGACATGGTTTTTTCACTTTCCTTGGCAGAGATTATTATGTATTTGGGGATTGGAGCTTTGGTGACTGGAAGATCAGGGAAGTCGGAGAGCGTTTTTTGAGGCTGTCGCCGTTTTTTCGAAGGGAGCTTTTGAACAGAATACTGAGCCGATTGCTCCCCAGGTTAGGTGGCCCCGGGGCCATGGTTTCCAACTAAAGTTCGAAGTTTAGTTCCTGAGAGTCTTGCCACGTGCAGAAAAAAATAAGTACCGGTTGTGTGTTTGGCTCGCTCACAAAGCGAAAGAAGTTTAATAATGAGACGGAGAACTCGAATGCTTAGCTACTGACGTCTGACGCGATGAGTGTTAGTCGGCGACTGTTGTAAGTTTATAAATTAATTTCCTGTCCGGCCTGTTAGGGGTTAACATAGTATGAGCTTCGCTGCTCAGTAGAAGAAAAGTACAATGTATTTTAGATCTGTATATCACACGGAGTGGACTTAGTTGTTTCTTTAATAGTTATTGCTACTTAACACAAGCGAAAACTTCACCCAGTAAGCATTCATTCTTCCATATATTTTGCTAAAGGAAATAAATATTCTAAATAGTGTATAGCAAAAACGATGCACATTTATAATGAGAATCGCCTCCCACACAACATTACCAGCATGCTAATAGGAAAGAATATCTTCTGGGTAAGAAGTCTGGATGAGTTGTGCAACCCTCTTCAGATAGACTGGAGAGACTCCTTGAGATCAGCACAGGAATGGAATTCTGTCCGAATAACAATTCATGAGGCCCTCAAAGCAAAAGCCTTGCAGTACAACCATCAGCAACAGATCAATAGTGCCACCCGAATTTACAAACACTTAGACAACTCAGTAGCCTATAAGCTCTACTCTCTGCCAATCACAACAGTTTCTTGGATACTTAAGGTCCGATTCGATTTGATAAAGCTGGGGTCTAACACCTACAACCGTCAGGAAAATGTAGCCTGCCCCCTATGCAACACTGGAGAACTGGATGACCTTGAGCATTTCCTAGGAAGATGCCCAATTTTAAAAGAGCATAGATTGTTATGCTTTAGGAAACCCCTGCTAGCTTTTGCCGATATAATAAAAAGTCTGGATGATAGGGAGGATAAGCAATGGGCAGACCTGGTGACCTTTATTAAATTAGCATCAAAATATCGAGCAGTAATTTTAGAAGTATTATATTAGTCTTACCTGCGTGCAAATGTGCTACCCTTGCTAAACACAGATGAACGATCTGGTATCTGGGGAAGACCCGGGCAGCCAGGTGTAGTAATCAATGTGAGGTGAGGAGCCATGCGCACGGCCGACAGACGGACTTTGTTTATGCCCATGTTGGTTAACATCATTTCTTTTTAGTGTAACTTTTATTATGTATATTATTATTGTCTGTTTTATTAATTTGAATAAAGAAACACTTATTTACTTAAATAGTGTATTCAGCTTTCGCTGCTAAGCAATCACGCACCTTTGCCAAGCAGGATTCCTTATTAGATCTTCTAACCAGAAATATATCCTACTATATCCTACTAATGGAAACTTCCACTTAAAAAATATCAATTTAAGTTTTCTGCTAAAATTATAAAAGTTTTGTCAGTTGACCACTGTTTCTAAATAACTCAGTTAAAAGCATATATTTTACAGAAAGAAATTAAAAGAATTGATAGAGGGACCTTTGAATAGAAATGAAACCAATCAGAGCGGGCAAACAAACGAAACGTTTAACGAACCGTTCGCGAAAGCCAAGGAACGATTCATTTGTGTTGTAGCTGTTACTCTAGTGAGGGAAAACGAAACCACTAACTTTATATTGCCGAAGAGCGCAAATGAAACGATTGGAATATTGTTCTTCCGAAAGCTGCACTGCCTTGAAACGTTTCGGAACGACAACAACAAAGCTGAGAGAAACAAAGAAGTAAGCAACAGAAAAAAACAACAACAATACAAATACAAATACAAATCGAGCAACAAACGTTTCCGAACTATTCGCGCTCGTTGCATATCGTTCTGATTCCCTTTGTCCGCAAATCAAGATGAGAGCATTTCGCTTTACGTTTAGTTTGCGTTGACGAACGCAAACTGAACAGAACTCATTTTGTGTTACAGTTACTTTTCTCGTTTCGAAACGAACGAAACGAAACGATTCAGAAACGTTTCGTTTCGTTTGTTTGCCCGCTCTGAAACCAATTGTGCCCTTCCTTGCCTTTGGAAGGGCTACAACCTGGTTGCCATTTTCATTTCGCTCTACACTCAGAAAATTATTTTTTATATTTAAGAAAATCACCTAGAATCAAAAAACGCCCTAAAATTAAACCAATAATTCTATCTTTAAGAACATTTTTTCTGAATTTTAGAAAAGTTAACTAAAAAACAAGTAAGACCATTGCAGTCGAGTTAGCTCGACTTCAAAATACCCTGTACAATTGACAAACACACACATACACAAACAAACACACACGCACACATACACACAAACGCGCCCTCACACACGCGGGCGCAAGCAGCAAACGTATTGCGTAAAAAGCATAGCGTGGGGGAGGGGGTGCAAAAATTGTTTCGTTAATAACTTCTGTGTTTTTGCTCAGATTTCAATGTGCTTTTCAGAATAGATAGATTATAGGCCTAAGTTAATATATATTAAGCGACGATGTTGTAACTTTAAAATTGTGGCTCTGACAGTTTTTTGCGGTTTAAGGGGGAGGGGGGGAAATTTTGCAAATCTGAAACAAACTTGATCTGCGTACGGCCTATACCTATGTACATGCAAAAATTTGTATCTCTATCGCTTATAGTCTCTGAGATCTACGCGTTCATACAGACAGACGGACAGACGGACAGACGGACGGACGGACAGCGGCATGGCTAAATCGACTCGGCTGTTGATGCTGATCAAGAATATATATACTTTATAGGGTCGGAAATGTTTCCTTCTCCCTGTTACATACATTTGCACAACTTCATGATCCCCTTTTACCAGAGCTCCTAACTTTGACCGTACTTTTGCGGTCGCGCACTAACATAACCGAAAAAACACAAGCTAATCTTTATCTCTTCATGAACCGAGAGCGTCCGACTGGCGCTCCAGATGAGAAAAAGAAGGCTCACCAAACGGTTTTTTTTTTTTGTCCGTAGCGAAGGAAACGAACTCATAGAAAGAAAAATCAAGACTTTATTTTCGCCGCGTTCAAACGGTCTATGACAGCAAAAGAGAAAAATATCTTGTTCTCGCGAGAGCGATTATTCAAGAGACGACAGAACGTTCACGCGCCAAAGGGTCGATACTTATGGACAACAAAAACCTTTTACCCATTTTCAATGGGTACAGGGTATAATGAATAAGGGAAAACTTTAGAAAAAACTTTCTAAAATTTAGAAAACTAAATTTTTTCGAAATTTAAGGGTGAATTTGCTTTATTGCCTTTTCTAATTTTTAGGATAATTTTGCCTTTGATTTTAGAAAATATTTGTTAGAAGTTTAGGGTTCTTTTCCCAAAAATTACGAAAATAAACCCTTATATTAAGAAAGTTTTTCTTAATCCTTCGTCCTTTCTAAAAATGTTTGCGAAATTGCTTTGCGCTATGCTGCTGTTCGGTTTTAACGACGAAGTCGTCGCAATGTCAAAGTATGTAGTTATATTGCACTGATGTAGTATCTTGCTTCTTATCGAGTGGCAAATGTGAGTATTTAAGTTCCAATCACGCCACTCAAATTTTTAGGTATGATTTTTACTCAAGGTTTTGCTAAATGAAAAAAACATTAAGAAACAAACATTAAAAAAAAAAATGAGAATAAAAAGTATACTCCTACTGGGACTTGATTTCAGGCCTACAAGTTTGCTAAGGCTAATAGTCGAGTGTGCTAAGGCGTCGTCCGAGTGTTCAGTATTTGGGAGAGGTCCCGAGTTCAAGTCCAAGTAAAGTTGTTAATGCTCTTATTTCTAAATTAATTATATATGTATAGCTTAGAAAAATGTGGGTTGTGGAGGTGGTGGTTGTGGAGGATGGGACAAACCCAAAAAAACCGAAGGGTTGGGGCGCGAGGGGTGGATCCAAAAACAAAACCCCACAACCACACACGGGTTGGTCTGTGGTCGGTCCTACCATACTCTCCCTTAAACCTTTTTTTAAGTCTTTACTGTCAGCTGCATCCTTCTCATGCCGGCGCTGCCATAACCGCTTGGGAATTTTAAATCGACCTAACAGCTAAAATTGCTTAAGATTTTTTTTAGAAAATTGCTCCGAAATCTAGAACACAATTCTTGACTCCTCCTACCCATTCAAACCTCCTATACATATTTAATAAGAATCCCTTAAGACCTTTGTTCTCGAGCATAGCATACGCGAACTTTACAAGCAGAAAAAAAGAAAAGAAATAGAAATTAGGGAGCATACACATAGTATGTACAGAAAGACTCATACCAAAAATTTATTAGCTACTAGAATGTTGTTGGAAATATATTGTTTTTTGTTGCATTATGTTGAAGCAAATTGGCAATAGTAATGTGCAAAAATTATTTTTAAACCCGTTACTCGTAGAGTAAAAGGGTATACTAAAGTCGTGCAAATGTATGTAAATAGGCAGAAGGAATCATTTCCGACCATATAAAGAATATATATTCTTGATCAGCATCAACAGCCGAGTCGATATAGACATGTCCGTCTGTCCGTCCGTATGAACATCTAGATCTCAGAGATGGTAAGAGATAGAGGTTAGACATGAATGAGACAAATGCTTCTTATACTTGCAGGCAGATCAAGTTTATTTCAAATTTTGGCCACGCCCCCTCCCGCCCCCGAAATCCGGAAAAAACGTTATATCTCCTACAGTTTCAAAGATAGATGATTCGTACCTTCCAGAGATAGTTAGTAACTAAATAACGAACAAAGCCGAGGAAAGGATCGGATGAGCGGTTCATCCCAAGGAACGCAGGAACACTGTTAAACATGTTTTTTCATGAGTAACGGGTATATCGAAGTCGGTTAGAACCGACTTTAACTTACGCTCTCGTTTGATTTATTTTTCCGCCCTCATAACTCTACTCCTATAGCGATTAGAAGACTACAAATTTAGGAAAGTGAGTTTCTCATTGATGGTAACCACATATTTAAGTTTGGTGCTGATCGGAGTGGGGGCAGTTTTTGTATGCTTATTCTGCTATGCCCTTTGAGTATTTTGTGTGTTTCCAAAAATTAGATTAGTATGTTTGTTCTTTTTTTTTGTCAATTTATGAATTATTGAAATATTAATCAAAAACGGAACAAAAGTCGAAGCAAACGAAAATTTATTTTTAAGTAATCACGAAAAAACCACATTTTTTTGTACTAAATTGCTCACAGGAGGTCTGTGTTTGTTAATACACTCATAAAAATCTAGAACGAATAATTTGAGTACGAACGCTCTTGAAAAAAAATCTAGTCGCACTTGAATTTTCAAGAATTTCGCTCTTGGAATCGAAACAAATTCATTCTCAATGTGGTTCTATAGGCAAGGGGAGTGAGGAAACGCAAACTTTGAGAGAATAACGTTGGCCGAGCTCTTTCAAAGGGAGACAGCGCATGCGCAGTTTGTCATTGTCATTTGACCGTGCCGCGCCGATAATTATGTTAAAGCTGAACATTAAGATTGGGCAAAAGTTAGTGATTAAACGTCTGTATAATATAATAAAAATGATAAAAACACCCCTTTAAAAAATAAAAAGAAATAAAAATAAAAAAAAAGGAAATAAATAAAAAAAAAAAATTTCTGCTACGGGGACTTGATCCACGGTCGAACTGTTGCGGCTGGCCAAATACCAACCGCGCTGGTTCATAAATATGCTTTCGCCGCTGCTTGTAGCTTATCGACAATAGTCGAGTCGGTTAAGCTGCTCGTCCAACTGTGTAAGTTGTTGCAGTCTTCGAGGTACCGAGTTCAAGTCCTAGTAAAGAAAGTAAAATAAAAAATTTTGATCTGTTATGTGACTAACTCAAAATCAATCACATCTTAGAAAAAAGAGGGTGGGGTGGCTGATGGTGAGTGGCAAGCAGCGCGGAACAAACAACACCACGTCGGTCGGACGGGGACGGGTTGTCCCGGGGTCTCGGTCATGTCTCTCACACCGAAACCCCCACCCCCTTTAATTATTATTTTTTTGTCTTTTATTTTGAGAATTATTCGTACTTGGATTTTTTATATATTTTTAATTAATAAACAAATCGTTAGGGCTTGTGTTATAAACATTTTGAGCTCGTTTCAAGAACATTTTGTTCTCGCTTTGTGGGCGACCAAGATCCAGAAAAAAAAAATAACCATAGTTAGTTATAGGTGAATATGGAAGTCTCCTCCTCCAGGGTGGTTGTTACTCGGGAAGGGGAGGGAAGAGATGACACCATCCACCGACGCGTTGCAACAACCGCAACCTTTTCTAAGCTGTAGCTAAATTTTGAAAAATTTTCTGGCTTCACCTAGTCTGGGACTTGAACTCAGGACCTCGAAGAGACTGAACGGGCGACGTCATTTCAACTCACACGACCATCCAGCTCACGCGCGAGACAGCGACAAAATCAAATTAAGAAATGAATGCTTAAGAATGAAGTGCTTAAGTAAGCATTGAGACTGCCGGACAGATCCAAGCCCTGTGGCCCAGCGGTTAGGCATTCGCTTAGCACGCCGAAGTCGTGGTTTCAAATCCCCGTCGTGTCCTGTTTTTTTTTTATGTTATTTTTTTTAAGTATTTTAAACATTGTATATATTTTTTACAATGCACTCTGGTCCTATGATATAAATAAATGTTAATAAGCACTGAAAACATAAAAAAGCTAAAATATTTATATTTTCATGAACACTTTTTCGCATTTCATGACTACCGTTCATGTTTTATGGACGAAAAAAACAGACCACAATCATGACCATTTGGTTATGATTTTAGAACGGGATATTTTTCTCTGTGTAGTGTTTTAGGTGGTGCTGAGTCGTTAACGATTTTCTTAACAATAACATAACACCACAGGGTTTTGAGACGCCGTCGGATTGTTTCATGAATTTATAACTGAGCACTTTAATAATCTCTTCTTCGGGGATATTTATTAAGTTTGGAACGTCGATGGTGCCTTTGACTGAATTAAGAGATTCATGGAGTTTGCATTCCTAAGCGTCCTCACTTGACTTAAGTAATGATATCAAATTGCCGTCTTTAAGGTTGGAAATGGACACGATATTCAGCCAAACAGCCAGCTAAACAGCCAAGCAGGAATATTCTGACATGGTTTTTTCACTTTCCTTGGCAGAGATTATTATGTATTTGGGGATTGGAGCTTTGGTGACTGGAAGATCAGGGAAGTCGGAGAGCGTTTTTTGAGGCTGTCGCCGTTTTTCGAAGGGAGCTTTTGAACAGAATACTGAGCCGATTGCTCCCCAGGTTAGGTGGCCCCGGGGCCATGGTTTCCAACTAAAGTTCGAAGTTTAGTTCCTGAGAGTCTTGCCACGTGCAGAAAAAAATAAGTACCGGTTGTGTGTTTGGCTCGCTCACAAAGCGAAAGAAGTTTAATAATGAGACGGAGAACTCGAATGCTTAGCTACTGACGTCTGACGCGATGAGTGTTAGTCGGCGACTGTTGTAAGTTTATAAATTAATTTCCTGTCCGGCCTGTTAGGGGTTAACATAGTATGAGCTTCGCTGCTCAGTAGAAGAAAAGTACAATGTATTTTAGATCTGTATATCACACGGAGTGGACTTAGTTGTTTCTTTAATAGTTATTGCTACTTAACACAAGCGAAAACTTCACCCAGTAAGCATTCATTCTTCCATATATTTTGCTAAAGGAAATAAATATTCTAAATAGTGTATAGCAAAAACGATGCACATTTATAATGAGAATCGCCTCCCACACAACATTACCAGCAAGCTAATAGGAAAGAATATCTTCTGGGTAAGAAGTCTGGATGAGTTGTGCAACCCTCTTCAGATAGACTGGAGAGACTCCTTGAGATCAGCACAGGAATGGAATTCTTTCCGAATAACAATTCATGAGGCCCTCAAAGCAAAAGCCTTGCAGTACAACCATCAGCAACAGATCAATAGTGCCACCCGAATTTACAAACACTTAGACAACTCAGTAGCCTATAAGCTCTACTCTCTGCCAATCACAACAGTTTCTTGGATACTTAAGGTCCGATTCGATTTGATAAAGCTGGGGTCTAACACCTACAACCGTCAGGAAAATGTAGCCTGCCCCCATGCAACACTGTAGAACTAGATGACCTTGAGCATTTACTAGGAAGATTCTAAAGGAGCATAGATTGTTATGCTTTAGGAAACCCCTGCTAGCAATTGCCGATATAATACGAAGTCTGGATGATAGGGAGGATAAGCAATGGGCAGACCTGGTGACCTTTATTAAATTAGCATCAAAATATCGAGCAGTAATTTTAGAAGTATTATATTAGTCTTACCTGCGTGCAAATGTGCTACCCTTGCTAAACACAGATGAACGATCTGGTATCTGGGGAAGACCCGGGCAGCCAGGTGTAGTAATCAATGTGAGGTGAGGAGCCATGCGCACGGCCGACAGACGGACTTTGTTTATGCCCATGTTGGTTAACATCATTTCTTTTTAGTGTAACTTTTATTATGTATATTATTATTGTCTGTTTTATTAATTTGAATAAAGAAACACTTATTTACTTAAATAGTGTATTCAGCTTTCGCTGCTAAGCAATCACGCACCTTTGCCAAGCAGGATTCCTTATTAGATCTTCTAACCAGAAATATATCCTACTATATCCTACTAATGGAAACTTCCACTTAAAAAATATCAATTTAAGTTTTCTGCTAAAATTATAAAAGTTTTGTCAGTTGACCACTGTTTCTAAATAACTCAGTTAAAAGCATATATTTTACAGAAAGAAATTAAAAGAATTGATAGAGGGACCTTTGAATAGAAATGAAACCAATCAGAGCGGGCAAACAAACGAAACGTTTAACGAACCGTTCGCGAAAGCCAAGGAACGATTCATTTGTGTTGTAGCTGTTACTCTAGTGAGGGAAAACGAAACCACTAACTTTATATTGCCGAAGAGCGCAAATGAAACGATTGGAATATTGTTCTTCCGAAAGCTGCACTGCCTTGAAACGTTTCGGAACGACAACAACAAAGCTGAGAGAAACAAAGAAGTAAGCAACAGAAAAAAACAACAACAATACAAATACAAATACAAATCGAGCAACAAACGTTTCCGAACTATTCGCGCTCGTTGCATATCGTTCTGATTCCCTTTGTCCGCAAATCAAGATGAGAGCATTTCGCTTTACGTTTAGTTTGCGTTGACGAACGCAAACTGAACAGAACTCATTTTGTGTTACAGTTACTTTTCTCGTTTCGAAACGAACGAAACGAAACGATTCAGAAACGTTTCGTTTCGTTTGTTTGCCCGCTCTGAAACCAATTGTGCCCTTCCTTGCCTTTGGAAGGGTTACAACCTGGTTGCCATTTTCATTTCGCTCTACACTCAGAAAATTATTTTTTATATTTAAGAAAATCACCTAGAATCAAAAACGCCCTAAAATTAAACCAATAATTCTATCTTTAAGAACATTTTTTCTGAATTTTAGAAAAGTTAACTAAAAAACAAGTAAGACCATTGCAGTCGAGTTAGCTCGACTTCAAAATACCCTGTACAATTGACAAACACACACATACACAAACAAACACACACGCACACATACACACAAACGCGCCCTCACACACGCGGGCGCAAGCAGCAAACGTATTGCGTAAAAGCATAGCGTGGGGGGAGGGGGGGTGCAAAAATTGTTTCGTTAATAACTTCTGTGTTTTTGCTCAGATTTCAATGTGCTTTTCAGAATAGATAGATTATAGGCCTAAGTTAATATATATTAAGCGACGATGTTGTAACTTTAAAATTGTGGCTCTGACAGTTTTTTGCGGTTTAAGGGGGGAAGGGGGGGAAATTTTGCAAATCTGAAACAAACTTGATCTGCGTACGGCCTATACCTATGTACATGCAAAAATTTGTATCTCTATCTCTTATAGTCTCTGAGATCTACGCGTTCATACAGACAGACGGACAGACGGACAGACGGACGGACGGACAGACGGACATGGCTAAATCGACTCGGCTGTTGATGCTGATCAAAAATATATATACTTTATAGGGTCGGAAATGTTTCCTTCTCCCTGTTACATACATTTGCACAACTTCATGATCCCCTTTTACCAGAGCTCGCAAATAACTGTTGACCGTACTTCTCTTTGCGGTTCGCGCACTAACATAACCGAAAAAAAACACACACGCTTGCTCTCTCTCTGAGCAAAACACCTCGTTCCGATTTGTTTTGGTTTTCAGTTGACTGTTCTCATTTGAGCTATTCTTGTTATGCTCATTCAATGACCACTTACTGAGAGCGATCCGACTGAGCGCTCTCACAATAACAGTCAGCAGATGAGCAAAAAAATGAAAGGCTCAGCGCAAACGGTCTTTTTTTTTTGTTTGTGTTTGGCTTCTGTAGCTCAGAAGCCGAAACGAACGCCTCACTAGCACACACACGCACACAAATGCAAATGACTTTTATTTTCTTCGCTCGCGTTCAAACGGTCTTTTATTGAACAGAGCAAAAGAGAAAAAATATATCGGTTGTTCTCTGAGCGGAGAGCGATTTATTCAAGAGACGACATGAACGGTTCATCTCTGACTCTTTGCTCAAAGGGTCTGTATATAACAGTTATTTTTGGACAACAAAAAACGGCTTTTACCCATTTTCAATGGGTACAGGGTATAATGAATAAGGGAAAACTTTAGAAAAAACTTTCTAAAATTTAGAAAACTAAATTTTTTTCGAAATTTAAGGGTGAATTTGCTTTATTGCCTTTTCTAATTTTTAGGATAATTTTGCCTTTGATTTTAGAAAATATTTGTTAGAAGTTTAGGGTTCTTTTCCCAAAAATTACGAAAATAAACCCTTATATTAAGAAAGTTTTTCTTAATCCTTCGTCCTTTCTAAAAATGTTTGCGAAATTGCTTTGCGCTATGCTGCTGTTCGGTTTTAACGACGAAGTCGTCGCAATGTCAAAGTATGTAGTTATATTGCACTGATGTAGTATCTTGCTTCTTATCGAGTGGCAAATGTGAGTATTTAAGTTCCAATCACGCCACTCAAATTTTTAGGTATGATTTTTTACTCAAGGTTTTGCTAAATGAAAAAAACATTAAGAAACAAACATTAAAAAAAAAAATGAGAATAAAAAGTATACTCCTACTGGGACTTGATTTCAGGCCTACAAGTTTGCTAAGGCTAATAGTCGAGTGTGCTAAGGCGTCGTCCGAGTGTTCAGTATTTGGGAGAGGTCCCGAGTTCAAGTCCAAGTAAAGTTGTTAATGCTCTTATTTCTAAATTAATTATATATGTATAGCTTAGAAAAATGTGGGTTGTGGAGGTGGTGGTTGTGGAGGATGGGACAAACCCAAAAAAAACCGAAGGGTTGGGGCGCGAGGGTGGATCCAAAAACAAAACCCCACAACCACACACGGGTTGGTCTGTGGTCGGTCCTACCATACTCTCCCTTAAACCTTTTTTAAGTCTTTACTGTCAGCTGCATCCTTCTCATGCCGGCGCTGCCATAACCGCTTGGGAATTTTAAATCGACCTAACAGCTAAAATTGCTTAAGATTTTTTTAGAAAATTGCTCCGAAATCTAGAACACAATTCTTGACTCCTCCTACCCATTCAAACCTCCTATACATATTTAATAAGAATCCCTTAAGACCTTTGTTCTCGAGCATAGCATACGCGAACTTTACAAGCAGAAAAAAAGAAAAGAAATAGAAATTAGGGAGCATACACATAGTATGTACAGAAAGACTCATACCAAAAATTTATTAGCTACTAGAATGTTGTTGGAAATATATTGTTTTTTGTTGCATTATGTTGAAGCAAATTGGCAATAGTAATGTGCAAAAATTATTTTTAAACCCGTTACTCGTAGAGTAAAAAGGGTATACTAAAGTCGTGCAAATGTATGTAAATAGGCAGAAGGAATCATTTCCGACCATATAAAGAATATATATTCTTGATCAGCATCAACAGCCGAGTCGATATAGACATGTCCGTCTGTCCGTCCGTATGAACATCTAGATCTCAGAGATGGTAAGAGATAGAGGTTAGACATGAATGAGACAAATGCTTCTTATACTTGCAGGCAGATCAAGTTTATTTCAAATTTTGGCCACGCCCCCTCCGCCCCCGAAATCCGGAAAAAACGTTATATCTCCTACAGTTTCAAAGATAGATGATTCGTACCTTCCAGAGATAGTTAGTAACTAAATAACGAACAAAGCCGAGGAAAGGATCGGATGAGCGGTTCATCCCAAGGAACGCAGGAACACTGTTAAACATGTTTTTTCATGAGTAACGGGTATATCGAAGTCGGTTAGAACCGACTTTAACTTACGCTCTCGTTTGATTTATTTTTCCGCCCTCATAACTCTACTCCTATAGCGATTAGAAGACTACAAATTTAGGAAAGTGAGTTTCTCATTGATGGTAACCACATATTTAAGTTTGGTGCTGATCGGAGTGGGGGCAGTTTTTGTATGCTTATTCTGCTATGCCCTTTGAGTATTTTGTGTGTTTCCAAAATTAGATTAGTATGTTTGTTCTTTTTTTTGTCAATTTATGAATTATTGAAATATTAATCAAAAACGGAACAAAAGTCGAAGCAAACGAAAATTTATTTTTAAGTAATCACGAAAAAACCACATTTTTTGTACTAAATTGCTCACAGGAGGTCTGTGTTTGTTAATACACTCATAAAAATCTAGAACGAATAATTTGAGTACGAACGCTCTTGAAAAAAAATCTAGTCGCACTTGAATTTTCAAGAATTTCGCTCTTGGAATCGAAACAAATTCATTCTCAATGTGGTTCTATAGGCAAGGGGAGTGAGGAAACGCAAACTTTGAGAGAATAACGTTGGCCGAGCTCTTTCAAAGGGAGACAGCGCATGCGCAGTTTGTCATTGTCATTTGACCGTGCCGCGCCGATAATTATGTTAAAGCTGAACATTAAGATTGGGCAAAAGTTAGTGATTAAACGTCTGTATAATATAATAAAAATGATAAAAACACCCCTTTAAAAAGTAAAAAGAAATAAAAATAAAAAAAAGGAAATAAATAAAAAAAAATTTCTGCTACGGGGACTTGATCCACGGTCGAACTGTTGCGGCTGGCCAAATACCAACCGCGCTGGTTCATAAATATGCTTTCGCCGCTGCTTGTAGCTTATCGACAATAGTCGAGTCGGTTAAGCTGCTCGTCCAACTGTGTAAGTTGTTGCAGTCTTCGAGGTACCGAGTTCAAGTCCTAGTAAAGAAAGTAAAATAAAAAATTTTGATCTGTTATGTGACTAACTCAAAATCAATCACATCTTAGAAAAAAGAGGGTGGGGTGGCTGATGGTGAGTGGCAAGCAGCGCGGAACAAACAACACCACGTCGGTCGGACGGGGACGGGTTGTCCCGGGGTCATGTCTCTCACACCGAAACCCCCACCCCCTTTAATTATTATTTTTTGTCTTTTATTTTGAGAATTATTCGTACTTGGATTTTTTATATATTTTTAATTAATAAACAATATCGTTAGGGCTTGTGTTATAAACATTTTGGGCTCGTTTCAAGAACATTTTGTTCTCGCTTTGTGGGCGACCAAGATCCAGAAAAAAAAATAACCATAGTTAGTTATAGGTGAATATGGAAGTCTCCTCCTCCAGGGTGGTTGTTATTCGGGAAGGGGAGGGAAGAGATGACACCATCCACCGCCACCACCCCCCGCCGCGTTGCAACAACCACAACCTTTTCTAAGCTGTAGCTAAATTTTGTGAAAAATTTTCTGGCTTCACCTAGTCTGGGACTTGAACTCAGGACCTCGAAGAGACTGAACGGGCGACGTCATTTTAACTCACACGACCATCCAGCTCACGCGCGAGACAGCGACAAAATCAAATTAAGAAATGAATGCTTAAGAATGAAGTGCTTAAGTAAGCATTGAGACTGCCGGACAGATCCAAGCCCTGTGGCCCAGCGGTTAGGCATTCGCTTAGCACGCCGAAGTCGTGGTTTCAAATCCCCGTCGTGTCCTGTTTTTTTTTTTATGTTATTTTTTTTAAGTATTTTAAACATTGTATATATTTTTTACAATGCACTCTGGTCCTATGATATAAATAAATGTTAATAAGCACTGAAAACATAAAAAAGCTAAAATATTTATATTTTCATGAACACTTTTTCGCATTTCATGACTACCGTTCATGTTTTATGGACGAAAAAAACAGACCACAATCATGACCATTTGGTTATGATTTTAGAACGGGATATTTTTCTCTGTGTAGTGTTTTAGGTGGTGCTGAGTCGTTAACGATTTTCTTGAAACTAGATCGTCCACCATTCGCTAGTTAAAAATCATTAGTGGTTTGGTGAATGATTGAGCGAATGTCTGCACAAAGTACCAGTCGGTACGACGTTGCATCACCAGTCGTTAATACGGTGATGGGTGCACTGTCGTTAACGACGGGACTTACGCTCAGTGATGCATCAGGTCGTTAGGCCGGGTAGTCACTTGACACCAGCAGAACTACAGGGATCTTAAAGTAAGTATGTAAATTATATATGCATTTACTTTTTTACCATCTGAAAAGGCAAAAACTGGAGAATTGGTAGACGAGTACACGATATTAGGTGTGGAACAAGTAAAAGTGCCCTCGCTATCAATACTTCCAAAATAGCTGTTTGAATTTTTCTGCGAAGCAGAAGTCTGTTTTGGTGTGATTTCAACAATCTGAGCTCAGATGCAACGAAATCACCGAACACCTGATGGTCATCCGCTGGCTTATCGAGTAAAGCGCTTGCCTTTTTAATAAGCAGATCTTCGTCCTTAAATTCAATCTCGTCACGTTTTCTTTTTTTTTTT
Organism: Lordiphosa clarofinis; assembly: GCA_018904275.1. NCBI lineage: Eukaryota > Metazoa > Arthropoda > Insecta > Diptera > Drosophilidae > Lordiphosa > Lordiphosa clarofinis. The sequence goes on along the minus strand of JAEIGQ010000325.1, from coordinate 41,823 downwards.
GCCTTGGGTGTACTTGGTACGTCATCTGTTGTGTGGTAGTACCTACTTCAACTATAAGGGCACGCATAGCGTTGTGCTAATCGTGTTAGCAGATGTAAACTATAAAATAATTTACTTCGATCTAGGAGGCAAAGGAAGAATTTCTGATGGAGGAATTTTTAACGCATGTAGTCTATCATATGCGTTACAAAATGAACAACTTAATGTTCCTGAGGAGCAGCAACTTCCAGGTCGAGAACTAGAGGTCCCCTATGTACCTGTAGCTATGTAGATACATAATGAAACCTTATCCATTCAGAAATCAACCAGCTCCAAATCGTGTTTTTAACTACCGTCTTTCCAGAGCAAGAAGAGTGGTAGAAAATGTTTTTGGCATAATGGCAAATAGATTTCGGGTTTTAAGAAAGCCATTGGAACTTGGGCCAGAAAAGACAATAGATGTTGTCTCTGCAATTTGCGCATTACATAACTGGTTGATGGCCAAGAAAGAGTCAAAACAAAAATATGCTCCGAATGGAACATTCGACAATGAAGTTAATGAAGAAGTGGTACCAGGTACTTGGCGTAACGATCTGACGTTAGAAGGAAACTGCATACCAATTCAAAGAAGTACGCAAAACTCTACTGAAGCAAAAGATATACGTGAAGAATTTAAAATTTTTTTTTTTTTCGCCTGATGGTGAAGTGTCATGGCAATATAAACATATATAAAATAAGTAATTACTACGATATGTTCAATAAATTGTATTACTTACCAAATTTTGAATTTTATAATTATTTCTGTCGTCATTTTTAATCAATTTAAGCGCATCGAAAAACTCCCATTTGCTGGTATAGTTGTCCGATGTACCCTGGCCACTCTTTTTTTGCTTCACTCTGCGCACCTCTTGCAAAAATTGAGTGTGCAAATGATGAATTTTTGTTTTTATTTCATCATCATTTTTGTCTAATTTTTCAGCAATTTCGCGATAAGCATTTTTTTTATGCTTATTTTTATAGTCTGCTGACGAGACATCCCATAAAACAGAATAATTCTCGTACAGTTCAATTAATTTTATTGTTTTTCTTTGTTTGCAGCAAAATGGTTGCACTCGTGCTTATACGTGCAAATTTGATTGCAGCAATCAACTTGCTGCAAATTGTTTGCATCGTGTGTACCTAGCTTTAGATACAAGAAACAAAAAATTTTTTTTTCAGCCGTTCAAAAAGAAAATTTCTTGAATTTTCCAGCAAAAAATCGTTTTTTATACCCTTGGAGAGGGTATATTAAAATTGTTCAGATGTTTGTAACGCATAGAAGGAAGCATCTCCGACCACATAAAGTATATATATTCTTGATCAGCATGACGAGCTGAGTTGATATAGCCATGTCCGTCTGTCCGTCTGTCCGTCTGTTTCTATCTCCTCCGTCAGTTTAAAAGCTATCTTAACCAAACTTTTGCACGAAGTCTTTTGGTACAAATGCACAGTACATTTGTCGGAATCGGTAGATCCGGACCGATAGATCCTATGGCAACTATAAGATATAGTCATCAGATCCGACCGGTTCCGACATTTTCGCAGCGCGCAGTAAAAAGAAGACTCTGTGCAAAGTTTCAGCTCGATAGTTTAAAAACTGAGACACTAGTTTGCGTAGAAATAGACAGACAGACGGACAGACAAAGCTCAATCGACTCAGCTCGTCGCCCACATCAAGAATAGTAGTAGTAGGAGTAGTGTGTCTTTATTATTTAGTTTTGAATGCCCTATTACAACATTTAGCTTATTATTTAACATTATTCAACTAAAAATAAAGTATACGAATTTTAATCGACTTGGTTTTGAACCGTCTGTCGATCACTAGGATCACTAGATCACCAGCAAAAAAGGCGTATAAATCGAAGGCGGTTGACTATGGAGGCGGCAAGCAGGGAAGACCACCACTAAGATGGGAAGACCAGGTGCGGGAAGACATTGCCAAGCTTGGTGTGACCAACTGGTTCCAGCTCGCACAGAACAGAAGCGAATGGAGATCGTTAATCGCAGAGGCCCAGACCGTCAAATGGTTGTGATGGCCAATAAAGAAGAAGAAGAATCATCTTCTTTGGCTTGTTTGATTACTCTTGTCGAGCTGATTAAGAATATCTTTGTCTTCTGGTCGTCAATGGTTCCTTTACTGCGGTATAAGCAAAAGACTTTTATTGTGTGACTCAAAAAATAAAAGTCTCTGAATAACTGTTATTGTGTGACAAAATTAAATAAAAATCAAAAAATAACTGTTAATTTCGGACTTTTTTAATAAAAATCACAAAATAACAGTTAATTTGAGGACTTTTAAAATAAAAGTTATAACTGTTACGGTCCCTGATATCCAGTACGAAAAGAGTGAGTCAATCATCTCCTGCAGTTTGTGGGGCGAGTCTGCCATTATCACCATGTCATCAGCATACATTAAAACTTTTATGGTATGATTGGCAAAGGAAATACCACCTGGGAGATCATTTGTTACGTCGTTTATATCAAGTAAAAAAAGGAGTGAGTAGACATCCTTGTTCCACCCCTGTGTTGTTGCCAAACCAATCTGAAAGCTGTTCTCCATTCCATACGGCAGCTATGTTGTTAGTGTTCAGATTCCGAATCAAGCTAAGAATTTTTGACGAGACACCTGCACAAGAATAGATCAAGAATATACTGTTTTCGGGGTCGGAAATGAATATTTCTATACACTGCAAACTTCTGGCCACAATTATAATACCCTTTGCAAGGGTATAAAAATCATATTTCAAAAACGGAGCTATTAAAAAAATAATTCATTCCATTTTTGAGATCAGCATTCCAAACAACTCAAGTACAAATTTACAGCAGAAATGGGTCTTTTTGGCTGTAATAGTTAGATAAAGCTAACATACGTAAAAATAATTAATTTTACAAGATTTCTGGCAGAATGTTTCATACGTCAAATGCTAATTTTCAATTTACGTTAAGTGATTCTCTTTCTGTGCGTAGCATTGTGTCAAACGATCATATGTGCAAAGAAGCAAACCTTAAGCATGCTTCCTTTTCTGTAAAATTGCGACGCCCCAGGAGGTCGCAACATTAGTTTTTTTTAATAATAGCACAGAATATCCGCATGTAGTCACACATTCTCACTATTGCTATTAGTATAATTATTATAATTCCCCCAGAACAACTAAGTTACATGGAGCCACATTTATAATTGCGTTAGAATTAGTTTAAACGCGCGCCCTCTATCGATCGCCAACAGCTGTTGATAGGCAGCCAGCTGATCACACGAGCCATCGTTATCGATATCGCGCACGCGGCTCGATCAGCTGCGAGCACTCCTACAGGGCGCCGCCTATAAAAGCAGAGGCTCAGCGCGCTGCCAAGACACTTAGTCCGCGGCTTCGGCCGAGTCGATACCTTGGAGTAGCAGATCAACAAGTAAGTACCAAAGGAATCACTGGTGCGGTTTCCGAATCGGCTCCAGGTGTGCGGTTTCCGAATCGGCTTCTGTGTCTGTACGGGATTCCCGGTTGAATAGCACCGTCGCTTGCCCGTCCAACTCCCACCCTGTTGTTTTCGACTCGGCGGTGCGGAGCCACAGGGTGTGCGGTTTCCGAATCGGCTTCCTGGCTGTGCCCAACAAGATTGACGCACTGCATCCGGTAGGGTACAGCCACGACACGCGCGGGTAGGCGCGATCCAACAAAGCGAAGCTTGAAACGACTTCCGTTCACTGGGGTGGTGCCCACGGCGCCTATCAAGACGGACCAGATCGGCCCCAAGTCTGTCAAGAGCGACGCACTGCATCCGGAGGGATACAGCCACGGCACACGCGGGTAGGCGCGTTCCAACAAAGCGAGGCTTGTTGGAGACAAACCGGCCACCGGCCCGGTCCTCCAAGAGTGACGCACTGCATCCGTCAGAGAAGAACCACGGCACACGAACACTCCAGCTCAAGAACCAAGTACATCCTCTGAGATCAATTTTAATTAATAAGCCAAGAATATCGAAACAACACGCCTTTTATTCATTTGGGCGGGTGAACGATTCCAGCAAACGAGAGAACCAAGCGTCCCAGAAACAAATAATTTCTGTGACGGATCCTGGCAACGCAGAGCTAAGCCCGTGCCACGAAAAGAGGTCGTTACAAAATTTATTTTACCAAAAATAAATTGAACAAACCAAAGCACCGTTTATGTGGGAGGTGAGCAATCAAAAGATACCAAAAGCACAAAAGCTAAGCATAAGCAAAAGATTAATACGGGATCTTCTCACAAAGTTTTTGCATTCTCTAGGCTCTGTGTAGGTCACTTTGCTATTACTGGCCTTTGACCCTTAGCAAAGGTAACTAGTTTGGACTCAGTTTTAATCAGCTGATCGCTCACAGGTGTGACATCAATTAAATAAATACTTTTAGTTCAAACTCACCCATCAGCAATTCCGAAGGCCTTCGTAGTTGCGATTATCGTTTTAAATGTTTGTGGCTGAACTTATTTTTGTCGCTTTTGGGGGGTTGGTTTGAGACTTTTAGCATTTTATTTTCGAGTACGAATTTATTAGAAAAGATAGAACAAGAGCTGCCAGAGGAGGGGGTACAGGTATATTGATGAGGATACACTTGAAAACAGATGTAGTACACCACAAAAAAATTGATCACCTGCTGTCCCTGGAAACCTGTATTGTGAAACTCCGAATGAGGCATAATACAAATCTATTTATTAAATCCATATACCAACCCCATGGTAACAATGATTTTAACTCTTAGCTTACACAAATGTTCGAATCTTGCAACCTTGATCAGCCCAATAGCTTCTATATTATGGGAGGTGATTTGAACAGCAAGCACATAAGCTGGAATAATTCAAACAACAACACAGCTGGAAACGCCCTTAACAGCTGGATAGACGACAAAAAAATTCAATTTAAGATAAAACTCAATGCATCTTCCAACCCCATGGTTTCCGCGGGGAAATTCCTTCCTAGATCTCTGTCTAATCGATAAAAGGACTCAAATTAAAGGGGAAAACAACACAACAAACTGTATTCCTTCCTTAGACTACGATGGTGACCACCAAGCCATAGAAATATTTTACTTTCTTAAAAATATTACAAATCCAAGACCAAGACTTAACTATATGCAAACTAACTGGAATACATTTAAAACTAAACTAACACATTAAATAGATTGAGAACCTAATATCCCAAGCAATAGAAATCTAAGCAATTCCGAACGAGATAGTCACTTTAATAGGATTTCACAATCAATCAAAAAAACCTTAGAGCACTTTGTACCCAAAATCAAAACAACAGACGGCCACGTTGCCATAACCTCCCCACTTATTAAGAAACTACAGCAAAAAAAAAGTAGTATACTAACAGCCATAAAAAAGCACAATAGACTAGAACACATCTTATCACTCTCTCAGCTTAACCTTCTACAAACTAAACTTAAACTAATCCGCAAACATATAACCGAAATCATTTTAATAGCAATAAACAATAAAATAAAATTAACCTAGAAATTCTTACCACAAAAAATCAGTCCGTTTTTTTTTAAACGGCCAAAAACTCCCAAATGCGAGAATTTTGCCGAGACATAAGCCTAATAAAAGTCCCAATAGACAATACCCAATTACTAGTTAAAGCAGGAATAGACCCCCAAACAACAGAAATAAATCTAACAGCAGATAGATACTTAATAAGAAGTAACGAAGATATACTAAACCTTATTGGAACCAGAGCTGTAAACTTGAATTACCATTACCATTACTATTACCATTACCATTTTTCACATAATTGAAAACAATTCCTGATTACGGTTTTTTAATAATCGTTATTGTAACTTGGAATTACGATTATAGAGTGAATATTCCAAAATTTAATTACTTTTACAATTACTTAGATAATTGTAGCCGTAAATGGTGATTATTCAGTAATTGTGCTAGAAATGTTGAATTGTTCATGAATTTTAAGGTGTCAAATTAAATTGGGCTTACCAATTATCAATTTCATGGTTCATATAACATGTTCTTGTGTAAAAATAATAACAAGTTACCCATTAAATTCAAGTTGGACGTCGGTCGATATCGATTCATCGAAACAAAGCGAAATTTTTTTAGCTGATCCGCGAAATATTAAATTTGTCGCCTTTTTTTTTTTATTTGTTGTTGGGGAGTGGTGCACCGCGACCAATTTTGGTCTATTGTGCCCCCTTACTGAATTTACAATTCCCCTAGCAGCCCTAATTCCTGTACAAAGGCCAGGATTTTTGTGGGTTCTAAGTTACTGATATTGCTTGGGTGTAGAATGTGTTTCCCAAATCTGCTGAGTCTGCGCCTCGCTAGGGCATCACAGTGTGCTAGTATATGCTCAGAGGACTCCTCCTTCTCTTCACAGTATCTGCAAAGCTGGGTGTTTGTTATTCCCAACTTGTACATGTGGCTCCTCAGTCTGCAGTGACCCGTGTAGAGCCCTGTCAGAATTCTGAGGGCATTCTTTCCTTGTTGGATTAACTTTTGGAACTTTTTGAGGTTTACTATGGTTTACTATTAATGCTTTAGCTTGTCTCATTCCCTTGGTGTTTACCCAGGAGGCTGTTCTAAGCGTATTCTCTTCCTTTCTTAGAAGTTCTTTTATTGTATGTTGGCCTATGCCGCAGTAGGGTTCTGGCCCTACCATTGCGGTGGCTGCACCCTTGCGTGCCAGTTCGTCGGCCAATTCGTTTCCGGGGATGTTGTTGTGTCCCGGTATCCATCGTAGGGTCAGGTTGTTCTTGCTGCCTAGTTGGTCCAATTTGTTCTTTGTCTCTAAGACTAGCTTAGAGGTGAACTTATTGCTACTGAGTGCTTTAAGCGCTGCTTGGCTATCGGAGAGGATAGCTATTTCTCTATTATGGTAGTTCTTCCCCATATTACGGTCTGCACAACGGGAGATGGCACATACTTCAGCTTGAAATATGCTTGTGAATTCTCCCATTGGTTCAGATATTTTCGTTCCTGGTCCTGCTACCCCAAGTCCGGTTCCTTGTGGCGTTTGGGACCCGTCTGTGTACCACATAATTGTGTGTGGTTTCATTTTATGTGTCTCTTCAAGTGAGATCCATTCTTTCTTATTACTTTGGTGTACAGTGAAATTCCTGTCTAAGTGATACTCGGCCACCATTTCGTCTCTGGGTTGGAGGATTAAAGGGATTTCCTTTTCCAGCTTTTCAGAGTCTCTGAGGCTTACTGTGTGGTTTCTACCCACTCCTTCTGCTGTTAGCCTGAGCAGTGTTGCTTTTTTCTTCAGGCCGATGGTATGGTGGAGTGGTGTTAGCTCCATCAAATCCTCGATTGCCGCTGTCGGACAGGTACGCATGGCTCCAGTCATGCATATACATGATAGCCTTTGCAGTTTTTGCAACTGCGTCCGTACAGTGAGGAGGTTTGCTCTATCTCCCCACACGACAGCTCCATAAGTGAGCATTGGTCTCACAACCATGAGGTATAGCCATCGGAGTATGTGTGGTGCCATGCCCCACGATTTTCCGGCTATGCTCCTGCATGTGAATAGTGCTCTAGTGCATTTACTGAGTGTATACTCTAAGTGCTTGTCAAACCTCAGCCTGTTGTCAAAGACAACGCCGAGGTATTTGACTTCTTTTTCTGGTGTAATGTGGCAGCCGGATAGGCGTATTGGCCTCATTCTGCTTAGCTTGTATTTCCTAGTGAATGGTACTATAAAGGTTTTCGCAGGGTTTAGGTTGAGCCCAACCTCCTTGCACCAATTAGACGTGACATTCAGACCCCTCTGGACTATGTCACATAGGGTTTCCTCGTATTTTCCTCTCGCAACGATGACAATGTCATCAGCGTATCCTTGGCATGTTATGCCCAGGGTGGCGAGTTTTTTTAGGAGCTCATCCACTAGTAGACTCCACAACAGTGGGGAGAGAACTCCCCCCTGAGGGCATCCTCTAGTTGTGGTGACTGTGATGGTTTCTTCACCTGCCACTGCAGAGGCTTCTCTGCATCGTAGGAGTGAATCTACCCATCTGCCTACTGTAGGGTTTATTCCTCTTCTGATCAGGGCATTCTTGACAGCACTATGGGATGTGTTGTCGAATGCTCCCTCAATGTCTAGGAAGGCGCATAGAGCCACTTCCTTGTCTTCTATTGTTTTCTCGAGTATCTTCCCGAGTTGATACAATGCCGTGTCGGTCGAACGGCCTGCTCTGTACGCGTGCTGTGTTGGTTGGAGGGGTGCCTCCTTTAACAGCGTGCTTCGTATGCTATTGTCCACTAGCTTTTCAATCGTTTTCAGTAAAAACGATGTCAAACTAATGGGTCTGAAGGACTTTGGGTTAGTTATATCCTTCTACCCTGCCTTGGGGATGAAGACTACCCTTGCTCTGCGCCAGGCACGTGGGATATACCCAGTTGCCAGACTGCTGGTGATGATCTTCCTGAGGATGGGTAGGAGTATGTCCTTTCCTTCCTGCAGGAATGCTGGATAAATGTTATCCGGTCCGGGGGATTTGAAGGGCTGGAATGTTCCAATTGCCCACTCAAGTCTGCCTGCGGACACCACTTTCTTGGCTTCTGCCCAGTCGGAGCTGCGCGGCTGGTAGCAGTGCTCTTGGTCGACACATTCTTCCGCGGGGATGTTTCCCGTTAAGTGGGTGTCCAACAAGAGACGTACTCTCTCCTCGCTGCTCACTGTATAGGCATCATTAGCCTTTTTGAGCGAGATGTTGCCATCCTGGCTTTTCTTGTCCAGGACTCTATGCAATCTCGCTCCTTCTTTCGTGTCTTCTATAGACTCGCAGAATTTCCTGTAATTCTTTCTTTTGGCTTTCCTAATCTCACTATTGTATAGTGTCAGGGCTTGCTTGTACTTATGCCAGTCCCCATTCTTTTTGGCTTCATTAAAAAGAATTCGGGTCTTCTTTCTGAGTTTCTCCAAGGTAGGATTCCACCAAGGGGCATCATTTTCTTTTCTCGATTCGCTAAGAGGGCAATTCTCTTCGTAAGCATCGATTATACTTTTATTTAGTTCGTCGACTAAGATTTCTAGTTCTAGGGGATGCTTCGGTGACCGAATCCTAGGCATATTATTTCCTAGCGTGGAATTGAAGCCTCCCCAATCTGTCTTACGGGGATCCCTGCTAGGGATACTCTGCTGTGTGCTTGCTTCCAATCTAAATTGGATAATTCTATGGTCCGACATAGATTCCTCTAGTGAAACCTGCCAATCCTTTATAAAAGGTTTAATTGACTTGCTGGAGAAGGTGAGGTCAAGGACTTCCTCCCTTACTCGAGTTACACCTCGATCGTTTACATCGGAGCTTCCCCATGCGACGTGGTGGGCGTTTGCGTCACATCCGACAACGAGCGGCAGGCTTTTGCTCCTGCAGTATTCTGCCAGGGCCGACACCTCTTGGGGGGGGACACATTCTATCTCCAGCGAAGTAGGCAGAGGCTATGACCGTGGTCTTTCCCTGCTTTGCTTCGGTGGTCGCTATCGCGACGCAGTCCCTGGAGAGAAATTCTGAAAGGATAGTATATTTAATATTCTTCCTTATCATTATACAGGCTCTGGGGAAGGCATGCCTTTGGTCCCAAGGGTTCCTGTATTAAAGCTAGTCCTAGGTGTTGTCGGGTGAACGTTCTAGCTAGGACGGCCGAGGCCGCCTTCGCATGATGAACGTTCACCTGGACTAGCTTGGTGCTTTTGATGACTGAGGGGGGAGTCATCATTGCGCCGAATTATCTGCGCTATCTGGCGGAGAGCCAGGACTGCTCTCAACGCCTCCGGACACCAATGTGGTGTCGGCTTCTTCGTCCTCATGGACTGCGAGCTCTGAGGCGAGCTCTTGTGAGGACATGGGTACCTCTGCTTCGTCCACTACCTCCATGTCCTCTACGGGGGATTCCCCGTCGAGCTCCTCGTCCTCAGCGACGTCCTCGTCATCTGTGAGGGGTTCCTCACACGGAGACTCGCTACTTTCCGCTTCGGCGGGGTGTTCTGCCTCCGTCCCTTGCTGATGGGTCTGTCCAGCCAGCTTCGCGGTCTTCTTGAGACCATGTACGGAAGTTAAGCTGGCGACCCATCGAGACGATGGCCTGCATCGAGACTTCGTCGATGCCAATGACCATGAGGGCTCCGCCCCCTTGGTCCTTTCGTGACTTGACCCGCCACATTTCTGTCACAATGTTGTTCTGGTTCCTCAGCATTGTGAGGGCCCATTCATCCGCTTTCGCGGCACTCCTTGGGAGGAAGACGGTAATGTAATGGGGCGAGGGGATATTCTCTCCCATTTTACCGAGAAGGGGTACTCCCTTCCATTCTGTCAACCTTGACACGTTGCTCATCAGCCACTCCGCGGTCGTCTCATCGTTGCAGTCGATGATTAGATGACCCGGCCGGAAATGGATTCCTGCGAAGCTGATGGGCGTATCCCAACATGCCAGGAAGACTTCCTCCTGTATTGCCTCCTCAAGTGCAGACAGCTCCTCATGATTGAGGTTGACCTGAGGGTATTCCTCAGGCACTACTGCTACCCTCACTTTTTTCGCAACGTCTGCATACGTTGCTTGGGGTGGGATGGGCACTGAGGGGGGAGTTACTGCCCTTACGTCACTGCCAGTTGCAGCAGCCTCTGCTGCAGCACTGGACGTACCGGGCCCGCCGTTTGCGTTTTCCTCAAAGGCTACTGCCTGTGAGGGGGTGCTGGCCGTTGCGTCTTTCGACGTCACGGCTGTGCACTGACGCTTCGGCGTAGCTGTTGGCGGAGTTATGTCCGCGCTGCTTCTCTTTGGGGCAGGGGTGTGTGGTTGCCCCTCTGATGCCCCAGTTCGAGGCTCCTTTGCCATCCGGAGGGCTTCCTCCGGTGTGTGGCCATGCCTGAGGTATCTCAGGTACCACTTTATTCTGGAGCCACAGAGGCCTCTACGATTTGGGTCGTCTAGGCCTCCTGGCTGTCCTCTTGCAGGGAAGGAGTCCTGCTTGAAACGTTTGTCCCCATTGGGAGGTGGCCTTTGTCCTCCAGAGGAGGCGGGGCGTGTTCCCTTTGGGGGGAGGGGATGGTCCCTCTTTGTTCCAGTGTTCTCCCCTACCGCAGGAGCTCCGTAGGGACCCCGTGGTGGGGTTCTGCGCACTGGTGCGCGTCTCTCGTCTCTCACGAGGCTTGGACGCTCCCGGTCCATCTGCCTCTCTTCAAACTGCCTTGCGACAGCGGTTGCAGGGAGATCCTGCTGAAACTTGACTTGGTTATTCTTCTTCATGCTTGAAGGTCCTTTTCTTGGGCTTCTGTACGGTCGACCACCGGCCGAGGCCCACCAGTGGCATGGCTACTTAGAACAGGCGGTCGCCACTTGCCTGAGCCCACCGTTCGAGACTGGACTATTTGTTACCCGGGCCTCCAGCCAGGCTGACTCTCGGCACGGTCCGAGTGACACCTTAGTCCGGCCCGGTGTGAGATGTGTGGGATAGGAGAGGGGTAGGTATTGTGTGGGAGTTGGGTGTGTGTGAGGCTACTTATGGAAGGCGGCAACACAAGCGCCTTGTCGGTGCACTACGGCGTGACACCCGCTGGCTGTCCGGGACTGCTTATTTGTGGGGTAAACCCACTTATTTGCAGTTAACCTCCATAAGAAGGCCTTTCGCTATCCGCAACCTGCGACCCGTCCGATGGCCCAAGAGCTAGGCCCCCCTAAAACCATCTCACAAGTTCTTTGGGACGGACGCAAATATAAAGTATTATTACATTAACACAGGTCAAGTTCGCCTACACCAAAGTGCTGTGCATTTAAGTTGGTATCTAACCAAAATCAGTCATTAAACACACACACACACCAATACAAATACAAACATATATCTCAATAGAAGGAGAAATTAAAGTTGACAAAAATCACACAACACATTACAAAACACATACAAGTAGTAGGGGAATGTTCATCCTAACTCACCGCGAAACCTGGGCACACTAGTTTTGGTAGTTTTCCCCTAACGAAGTCTGGTCACACTATTTTTGAAAACCCGGGCACACTAATTTTGGTATTTTATCACACTCTGGTCACACTAATATTTTTGGCAGTTTTTTTAAGTTTCGGCGGTTAAATTTAAATTTTAGCCGTTACTTTTAAATTATAGCCGTTAATTGCCAGTATTTTTAAATTGAAACCTTATTTGCCCGCTATTTTCCCCGTATTATTCCCCGCTATTTTGGGGCTCCGTAAGCAAGGTTTTTCAAGTTTCTTTTGTAGTCTGTGCACACTGTCTGGGGGGGTATTTTCCTCATGTCGTACTATGGTCACACTACGAATTCAAAGCTGGTTTGGTTTTTGTCTTGGGAAAAAGCTTCTCTGAATTGCCAGATCAGTGAACAGAGAGAGGGGTTTTTGTCTTGGGAAATAAAAGCTTTCAAATTTGCTTAAAGAACGATTTCTTTGCTTACAATGTGTAGAGGAAAGGGAATTCGCTGAATCATCGATATTTGATTCTCTAAGAGTATGCAACAGTGTGATTGAAATGGTACTTCGAATTTTATGTGATTTTGGTAATCAATTGTTTATATTAAAAAATTTTCAATTTCTGGACTCAGAGTGGTCAATGAAGAGAGGAGGGGGTTGGAGGCGGGGATTCTTGTGGATACTTAAAGAGTAGCAAAGTTGTAAACAATTTGATGTTGAGCTAAATTTCGAGGCTTAAGATCTGTGTGTGCGTATGTGCGGGTATCCGTGTGGAGATTTGATTTGTATAAATCAAGATTTTGAAATGCAAGGCCTTCAGTTTGACTTTATTCTTCAATAATTAAACTATGGCTTCGACAAGCAATCGCGTTTCTGAAGTGATATTTTGTGCTGCTTGCCAGCAAAATATCAGCAGCAAGCAGTGGCATTATCATGTACGGTCTTATAATCATAAGTGTCGTGCGTTTACTCAGATAAACGGTAGTAATCCGAAAGTAAAGTTGATTTCATCTGGTTTTAAAAATCGCTTATCGAGTGACGATGTGTTTACTCCTGAGGAGTTTCTGAGTGAAGCAGGATCAGCATTGATCCCGCTATTGAAAAATATTCTAAAAGTGCATGATTCATGTAAAGTGAATTTCGAGTTATTCGGAATGTACATGAAGATTATAGATGATGATGTTGAACTGTACCTGGATGTTAAATCACATCAAACCGAGATGAGTCTCTTATTATTATCAACGGATGTAGAGCAGCTTTTCGCGGAGCATTCGGTAATCATACGCACTAAAATGGATGAATTTCAAGAGAAGGATAGTGGATGGACTTTGTTCAAAATAATAAGAGTTGAAATGAACATAAACAAGTACACTCCACTAAAAGTGTCCAGTTACATCAAAAAACCAAATAAGTTGAGTGATAAAAAGGCGATCATCAACGTTAAGAACAAAGACCAGTTTTGCTTTAAATGGGCAATTATATCAGCCCTTAAACCATCTCGTCGAAACACTGAAAGATGTTCCAGCTACAATGTTGATTTGATTGAGGATCCATCCATCGAAATAAATGAGAATGTTACACTGAATTTTGAAAACATGGATTTTCCCTCTTCCTTGAAGCAGATTTCCATTTTCCAGAAGTAGAATCCATTCATCAGTGTGAATGTGTTTGGATATGATGACGAAAATAACCAGGTGATTGGTCCACTATATTTAACTCAGCAAGAGCAATCAAGACACATCAATCTAATGCTATTGGAAGAAGGTGATCGTACCCATTATGTCTGGATCAAAAAACTATCAGCGTAAGTATTTTAACTGTTTTGATTTCAAATCGAATTACACATATGATTCTCTCTTTGAATCGTGAACTCCCGTTCACTGATCCAAAAATATCTCAAGACAATATTAATAAAATTTTTATTTCTTTTCATATATATTTTTAGACTGGTACATAGTCAAGTTACATCAAACCACAGTCATCTACATTTTTGCAACCAATGTCTGAACTATTCGAGGGATGAGAAGTTAATTCAGCGACATAAGGAGCAGTGCGGCAAAGTGGTGACCACGCTTCCAACAGAGGCTGAGGCGACTCTAAGATTTAAGAGCTTTTCCCTTGGCTCAGATGTGCCATTTGTAGTTTATGCAGACTTTGAGTGTGCACTTCAACCAGAAAACAAAACAGTTACCGAAAAATTAGAGATTCTAAATCATCACGTTCCGATAGCCTTCTCATATTTTATTAAGTGTTCTTTTGCCTCCTCATTAGATAAATTCGTAATGGAAACTGGAGAGGATGCAGGTCTTAAATTTCTTAGTTCCTTATTTAGAGACGTTACTGAAGTTTGCTCCAAATACCTCACAACGCGTTACGGACTAGTTATGGCGACCTAAATAAAATCAAACAAATTGTTGTGGCATCACGGAGCATCACTATTTTTTTTAGAGATGCGCAGCATTGAGATATCGATGTATCGGTAGATTGGTATAGCAATGGCTTGGCGGAGATCGTATGTTATGGGGGAAAGAAATAGGGGAGGGGAAAATTCCCGTGGGTAGAAAATTTCCCAGCTTTTCAATTGGACTGTTCAAAGTGAGTCCGGAACTGAGGTCGAAGCCCAGGAAAGAGGAGAGAAAGATCAGTCGCTTTCAAGGGCAAAGAAAGTCAAGATGAAAATTTTTGGAAGTTTTTTTTTGAGAACAAAAATTTATATAAAAACGAGAGCGCAAGTTAAAATTGGCTCTAACCGACTTCGATATACCCGTTACTCATAAAAAAACATGTTTAACAGTGTTCCTGCGTTCCTTAGGGTGAACATCTGAAAAGTAAGCAACACTTTTTAAACTCGGCTATTTTTCACATTTTTGCTCATAACTGGAAGTGTATGAGTGGCCACTAATATTTTTGAGAATTTGTGCAGGTGTAGCCGACGAACATCAACTCAATTAAGACCAGACAAGCCACCGAGACGACAGGTCGCCGGGGGAAAGGGTAAAAAGGTCTTGAAAAAGCGCTCCATATCATAAAATATTAAAAGAAGAATATCAATTATGGTGAGGGTACTGATGGAGGATGGGTTGGTGTAGGAGGTATGGGAGGGGGATGGGTGAAGGGTGGGGAAAGTGGTGTGGAAAGGGTTGTGGAAGGGGGGAATGGTAGTGGGAGGGGTTTTGATAAGGTAAAGGGAGGGGGAAGGGAAGATGTTTAAGGGGAGTGGGAAGGGTTGACGGGAGGGCATAGTCTTCTTTCTGAAAAGCGTAAAACTTAAACTTTTTTATTTTTAATTACCTTTACTGGGATTCGAACTTAAGAATTCGGGCTCTTAATCACAAATGCCGGCGTTTTAGCCCATACGGCTATTCAGGGCTCGTGTGACGGCAGCAGCAAGTCTCAGTTAAAAACACAGATAAATGTTAATTATGTTCAACATACTTTTTGCACCATTTAAAAATTTCAATTTTAATTAACTCAACCTAGGGGGACTTAATTCAATAGCAGTCGTATTTTTAAGCTATCGACTTGAACTTTGGACTAAATGTTCAAATATTCCCCAAAGAAATTTTTGGACGAAAAGTTAAAATGGGCGTGGCACCTTAAAGTACGTTAAAACCAGAAAATTTTCACTTTTTTAACACACAATCCGCAACAAAAAACAGGAAACATTTTTTTTCAAAAAAGTGTCAGGTTAGTATTCTTTGTTCTGATTTTAGCCAATTTAAAAATATTTTTTTTAAATTAATAATGAAAAAAAAATTTTTTTAAATTTATTACTTATGTTAAATGTTCATGCTTTTGCTTGCAACTTCAAAAGTATTCGCCGTACAAATATAAAAATGGTTGGGTTTCAAAGGTTATTCATTTATTCAAAGAAAAAAGCGAATTTCATATTTTTCAGAATTTTTTTTTATTAAAAAAAAAAAACTCCAAGTTGATAAAAAGATTAGGCGATATTTTCTTTTGACAAATTTAATCAAAATCTGAATTTTAATCACAACTTTTTTCACTAGATTGATCAGAAAATAGTTTTATAGCTCTTTCGATGCGGTTTGAGGTTGAAGGCGCGACATCAATCCTATAAGCATCGCCTTTTATTTTGCCCTGAAGCCAACTTGCATTATCGGTCATAATTCTGGACTTATCCCTCCTAGTTTTAGTCCACCACAGCTCAAGTCCATGGCACATGATTGTTAAGTGCAACTTGAGCTTTTTATGTTCAATATCGATGCCAAAAATCATCGCTGCGTGCTCTAGGAGTGATTTAAGCTTACGTTAATTGAGCAAACTTGGAAAAACTCTGCCGGTTCTATTTCACTCATTGCTTAAATGAAGGTCTTTGTGCAAAATAATAGCAAATTTTTATTTCTGATCCTGACAGAATGGTTTTCTGCAAACAATGTATGTTTTGGTTGATTTGAATGTGATTGAACGTTGTTAGTTTTTTTCCACCAAAAACAAAATATTGTTAAAAATATACCTACTTTTTTGGCACTTATTTCCAAAAAATAGCAAAAATGTTGTATGAAGTCCCTTTATAGCGCTAAAAATCAATAATGCTACCACTATAATGGGAAAAATAAGTTCGACCGCTCACAGTGGCCACACGATCCAATTGAGAACACTAAACTTTCTCAACTGATGCTCGTTGTCCAATGTAATTTTGCATGCATTTCAAATGCACCGGTTTAAGTACCGTTATCTTCTAAACAAAATTGTTTGTTTTGTTTTGGGCTTGTTTTCGTAACACTTGAACATTTCTAAATTTACTTCTAAAAGCTCATTGACCTTAAAAATAATTTATTTTTCAATTAAGTTCCCCTAGATTGGCAAAATCATACACTGTGCACCGTGCAGAGCGTGCTATTCAAAGCAGAAACAAAAAGAACAAAATAAAGAAGAAAAAATGCACGCAGAAAATTTGTAAAATTACTGCTTTCGTGGAGCAGTATTTACAAGGAGAGTTGAGCACTACACTTGAGCGCTTTCGTGGAGCAGTACTTACAAGGAGAGTGGAGCGCTCCAATGGAGCGCTTCTGCAGTGCTCGTAGTTGAGCGCTTCGAAAAAATTTGCTGGGTACATGTACATATTTAAAAAGTTAATGTATTTATGTATTTATTAAGAACTTAAAAGAAACACCGAAAACTTATCCTCATACTACAACTTAAAACGTAAATTAACCTACCAAAAAAAGTTATGCACCCACATTAAATATTCCCTAGCTCTAAGTATCAGTCATATATTAATTTATTATTTATTTACTTACCTTGTATACGTCCCTGTGGTACCCAGTATAGGAAAAGAAATGTCTGTGAATGTTAGGGGTGAGATAGGCGTCGTACAACGTGAAGTGTAGGTTCGGGAGTTGGCCAGGAAATAATATAGCCAACTAAATGGTAGGGAGGGCAGAACACAGGCAAGCATCAACATCTGCTTGCACAATAACTCCACCAAACAGAGATGATAAAATTAATCCAGAAAATATAAATGAAAGATTTTTGTTATCCGATTGTCCATGTGTCGGGGTCGTGCTCACCCCTGAGCCAGCCGTTAGCTAGCCGGCAACCGATATATGGACGCAAGAGAAAAAGTCGGTTCATAACAAGAGGCGCCCAAATGGAAAATTTTTCGGAGTATCTTAAAAGCCAATAGTAGTGAAAAATTTGCAAATAAAAATCAGTTACCAAGAGGGAGCAGTCAATCAGCCAAATAAACTCAAACCGAATATTTATCCTGGTCCGTGAGAAGGATTTCTAAATCCCCCATAGTTGCCATAAGTAGTAGGTAAAGAGGAAGGGCGGGAATTGGCGGTCTCTCTTAGATCAATTAAACCATGGAGTTTAACACGAGCTGGTCCCAGAGCGGAGGGTAACTCGAATCCGCTGCTGCGTCGCCGTGAGTGGGTGATTCTGTGGGGAAATAGAGAAAACGTTAATAACACATTTAAAGAATTAGTAAATCACAAAATAGAAGTCTTGTTTTGCACAGACTGTGGTCCTGTGAAAATATCCAGCCAGGATAGCACAAGTTGTCTAGTCGATGCAAAATACGAATCGTGGGAAAAGCCATAGACCAAACTGTTGACGGCATAAGATAGTTTTCTGTAAAGAGCAGAAAAAAGTGTTCAGGAGTCTAGTAAGGAATTACAAGGACAGTATTACTTACCGAAATCGTAGTACGCTAATGTTTGTCTCACCCCATGCCTATATGTATGTAAAAAGTCAAAACAGAGAAAAAATTCGATTGAAATTAGCAAATTAAATAAGAATTAAAATAAACATAAAACTTCAAAATTAAAATAGCAATGAAAAAGAAAAATAAATAAAATCTTAAACAATTAAATAAAATATAAATTATAAACAAATAATAAATAATTAAATATATAGATAAATATTCAACTACTAAAAATACAATCATAGATATTATACATAAAATAAAACAAATTATAATATAATCAAAATAAATGTTAAAAAGATATAAAAATAATAGGCAACTAAAGATAGAGAAGATATTAGAACAATATAAAACCTCAGAGAAAGTAGTGACTCGTAGAGAGGGTATGAATCAGAGCCTGGGAGATGGGAAATCAGCAGAGAGGAAAATAAAGCGTGGAGTAGAGTATTTGAAAAACAGGGGAGTCGAGTTTTAAGGCCCAATGACCCGGTCACAATCCGCCAAGTCAACAGCAAACTCCGAGCCGAATGCGCAGGACATATCGCTGATGGACACATCACAGCTAGGAGCCCTTGGCGGCGCCATCGACAATATGCCAAACCGGGGAACAGTGTCAAAACAGCGACTCTCGTCAGCACTGGACACAAGAGATGCCTCTACTAGTCAACGAGAAAGTCTTCACGAGAAGCAGCAGAAACTCCCAGTGAATTGAAGTCGGCGATAAATCTAGCGTTGCTACAGGCCCATGAAACTTATCGTAGCTCACTGTCAAGCGAACTGACCAATTTTCAAGCCGAGATTCGCAGGGAAATGTTGGAGTTTATGTTGGAGATCCAACAAACCGTGCAGAAAGCACGAGCATCTGCTCCAAAACAGCCTGGTCCACCAGACTTGTCCAAACCGCCGGAATTACCCGCAGCACCAACCATAAGGCAGCCCGGACAAGCTGCTCAGCCGCCTCAGGCTATATTCCCAGCAACTGGATTGCCGCCGATGCATTATCCTCCACCTCCCATTGGAGGGACTACAGCAGCTCTGCGAGGTCAATGGACGGATATGAGAGCATTGGAAGCAGAGCAAATGGAAAGAGCAGAGCGTCTGATCAGGCGTCATGCGAACAGGAGTTCGAATGGTGTGGAATGAGGAGAAACAGTCCCGGGGACGAATAGAGGGCCAGAAACTCGGACAGATCCAAACCAAATTCGTAGATGGGGTATTTGTTTTGATGGAAGCCTGAAGGGAATGCCGGTGAATGAATTTATATTTCGCATAGAGCATATGCAGGCGTCTTACCAAGTGCCATGGGGAGACGTGGTCGGAGATTTCCATGTGCTGGTAGAAGGACGGGCTCGCGACTGGCACTGGACGCATGTGAGAACCGCAACGATTCTCGATTGGCCACATTTGCGATTCTATCTTCAACAGCATTTTCAGAGTCGCAAATTCAGTTTTGACCAGGAGCAGGAGCGGAGAGAGCGCAAGCAACGTCCGGGCGAAAGCGTGGATGAATATATCCAGGAGATGTTGGCTCTGCGTTCGAGATTAACATTCCATTTTTCGAATCAGGACGTGATCAAGACAATAAAAGTCAACATAAAGGACAGTATATCGCGAGTAATCTACCCGATGACTATTACTAACCTGGAGAAGTTGCGCGATGAATGCCACGATGCAGAAAGATGGATAGCGAGTCGATGGAGCAGAGCACCAGTAGCACCACAGCAGGGGAAGCCAATTCGTCATCACGTTCAGGAGGCTTTTGTTCCGGATCCTGATACGGGGGAAAGTGAAGACCAGGAAGAGGCAGGAGGGGGCGTTTTGACATGCTGGAACTGTTTGCTACCGGGACATACGTATTTTGATTGCGAATCAAAAGTTAGAAACATCTTTTGCTACAAATGTGGTCTCGCGGAAGTAGTTTTGCCGAAATGTCCCAAATGCCAGGAAAACCGCAAACGGAGCATGACCCAGTCGGAGGAGTCGCGCTCCAAAATGCCAGCACCAGGCCATTGAATACCTCCAGTAATTCGATATTAGATGTAAGCAATCTGCATAATATAAAACAAAAATTAAAAATTAGTATATTGAAGACAAATGAATCGAAAAATAATTGTGTTAAATGGTCACAGCGAAAACTAATAGAGATACGTCAAGCGGAATATGAAGAAGCCCGTGAACGGATATTCGCCCAGCCGCCATCAGTCTCACCGGGAGTCAAAAGAGCACGCAAGCGATTCCGACAGCGACAAGCAGGACGTCGAGCAGTCTGTGACGCGATCCGCTCCGCAAACAAAGACGACGATAGAGTTTTTGCGAATGTGATGATAGAGGATCATGAAGTATTCGGACTGTTAGATACAGGAGCATCAGTCAGCCTGCTAGGGGATGGTGGCCTACAATTAGTAGAACAGTTAGGATTAAACATACAAAGTACGAAGTCTACAGCACAGTCTGTAGGTGGGACACAACACCGTATCCTGGGTCGGATACCGGTGATGGTGACTTAAGAGAACCAAACTCACCCATTAACCCTGTATCTCTGTCCATCCCTTAAGCAGAAATTGTATCTCGGTGTGGATTTTTGGCGTAAATTTGGATTGGCGCCGGAAGTAATAGACGTAGACGAGATGGAGTATGTGGATTATGAGTTTAAAACCAAGAGCGAATTTATAGTGGCTCATGAGCTTAGCGCGACGCAACAGCAACAGCTAAAGGCGGCAGTAGAAGGATTCCTGACATATGAAGACCGTGGTTTGGGACACACAACTGTGGAGAAACACACCATACAGCTAGTGGAGGATGCAGTTCCAATCAAGGAACGGTTCTATCCTGTGTCTCCAGCAGTGCAACAGCTACTGTATGCCGAAGTGGATGAAATGCTCCGGTTGGGAGTCATCGAGCCAAGTGATAGTCCATGGAATAACCGCACGACGTTAGTCCGTAAGCCTGGGAAGAATCGAGTATGTTTGGATGCTCGCAAATTGAATAAGATGACGGTCAAAGACGCGTACCCTCTGCAAAATATTGAATCAATTTTAAGTAGAGTGGATGATACTATTTTTATAAGCAGCGTGGACCTGAAGCATGCGTTTTGGCAGGTGTAATTGGACAAGAAAAGCAGAGAGTATACTGCTTTTACCATCCCAGGTAGACCATTATACCAGTTTCGGATGATGCCTTTCGGACTATGCAACGCAGCTCAGAGACTTTGTCGACTGATGGACCGAGTGATCCCGCAGGATTTACGAAATCGCGTTTTCATATTCCTGGATGACTTATTAATTATATCCAGGACATTCGAAGAGCACTGCAAACTGCTGAAGGAGGTCAGCGATTGTCTGAGAAAAGCGAATCTCACTATGGGGTTACAAAAGTCCAAGTTTTGCTTCAAATACTTGAGATATTTGGGGTATATTATTGGAGACGGAGCCCTAAGAACAGACCCGGCAAAAGTGGAAGCAATTCTACAGATTTCTCTGCCAAAAACGACACGACAACTTCGCAGTTTCTTAGGTACAGCCGGCTGGTATCGCAGGTTCGTACGGAATTTCTCAGGGCTCACTGCACCCTTAACTGACTGCCTAAAATCAAAAAGCAAATTTGCTCTTTCGGAGGAGGCGATAACAGTATTTGAGGAACTGAAGAAAGCGCTCACGTGTGCACCCGTTTTGGCTCATCCGAGTTTTACATCCAGTGTGATGCCAGCCATGTCGGGATAGGGGCTGTCCTTTTTCAACTTGACAAAGAAGGAAATGAGAGACCGATCGCATTCTTATCGACCAAATTGCGAGAGGCGCAGCTAAACTACAGTGTGACCGAAAAGGAGTGTCTCGCGGCCATCAAAGCCATAGAACGTTTTCGTCCGTATGTAGAGCTCATGCCGTTTACAGTCATCACGGACCACGCGAGCCTGCAATGGTTGAGGACCTTAAAGAACTTAAACGACAGACTGGCGCGATGGTCACTCGCTATACAAGCGTTCGATTTTAACGTGGAGCATCGGAAAGGGAAGGACAACGTGGTTGCCGATTTGCTGTCGCGTCCCTTTGAGATAGAGGAGCTGAATTTACTGGAGTTTGAAACCACCGAGTTCGAGAGTGAAGAGTATCCGGATCGATTGAACTTGTGACGGATCAGGAAGATCAACTCCCGGATCTGAGAGTAGAGGACGGTCTCTTGCTTAAACGAATGCAGTTTGTTCGTGAAGATAATGAGGAGTTCCTGTGGAAATTGTGGATCCCGGAGGCGATAACCAGCACTCTTGTTCAACAGGCGCATGAAGGCGAGAAGCGTATGCATGGTGGAGTGGCCTAGACTCTCGCACGGTTGAAGCAGTTTTATTACTGGCCAAGGATGACGGTACAGGTCCGCGAATATGTGTTGAATTGTGACACCTGTAAGGAAACCAAGCACAGTACACATATAACAAGACCGAAGATGGGAAGCAAGGTACTCACAGATCGACCGATGCAGAAACTTTATCTGGACTTCTTAGGGAAATATCCGAGATCACGACAAGGAAACGCATATATGTTCATCGTTCTGGATCATTTGACGAATATTGTCTGGCTGAGGGCGTTACCACAAGCAACAGCCATAACAATCGTCAAAATCCTAAAAGACGATATATTTGCACATTTCGGAGTGCCAGAGAGAATACACACTGACAACGGACGGCAGTTCATCTCGCAGGAATTTGGGCAATTGATGCAGCACCTCGGGATAACGCACATTAAATCCGCAAACTATGCCCCACAGGCAAACGCGTCTGAACGAGTGAATCAGTCGGTCCTGGCCGCGATCCGTACACATGTCAGTGAAGACCAAACAACGTGGGATGAGAAATTAGCCGAAATCCAGGCAGCATTATGCAGCGCATTTCACGCCGGTACAGGGGACTCACCATATTTTGCGATGTTTGGACAGCATATGTTCCTCCACGGCAGCGACTACCAACTGGCTCGTAAGTTGGGTGCTCTAAATGACGCTGCCATTGCACCTTTGTCACATTCGGAGAAGCAGCAAATTTATAGAGCACGCGTCCAAGAGTCATTACATAAAGCCTATGAGAGAGCAGAGAGACGATATAACCTAAAATCGAGGTCAATCCAATACACACCAGGCCAAGAAGTGTTCAAACGGAACTTCGTGCTCAGCGACTTCCAGAAAAATACCTCCAAATTCTGCCGGAAATTCGTCAAGTGCCGGATAGTGAAACCTCTCGGAAACAGCCTGTACGAACTAGAAACACTTCAAGGGAGTCCACTTGGAATTTTTCATGCTAAGGACCTGAAGCAGTGAGGAAGAAAGAATTAGTGCCCGGCTAGCATGATCAGTATATGTATGTATTAGGTAGTATCTCAGGGTGTGGGCGATAGCCTACGTTGGCGCCTTGAATTCCCACGTGGCAGTCCGCTTTCCACTCCTGTTTATCCGGCCGAACCGTTCCAAACCGTAGTGTGTTGTTACGGACTAGTTATGGCGACCTAAATGAAAACAAACAAATTGTTGTGGCATCACGGATCATCACTATTTTTTTTTAGAGATGCGCAGCATTGAGATATCGATGTATCGGTAGATTGGTATAGCGATGGCTTGGCGGAGATCGTATGCCTCGGGGGAAATAGGGGAGGGGAAAATTTCCGTGGGTAGAAAATTTCCCAGCTTTTCAATTGGACTGTTCAAAGTGAAAGAAAGATCAGTCGCTTTCAAGGGCAAAGAAAGTCAAGACGAAAATGTTTGGAAGTTTTTTTTTTGAGAAAAAAATGTATATAAAAAAAAACATCCAGCGGCCAAATTTATAAAATATATCAAATTTAAAGTTTTAAGTGAAAGATTTCCCGGCTCGGTGAGTTAGTCAAGTGAAGTGTATGAGTGGCCACTAATATTTTGGGAATTTGTGATTTAAGACCAGACAAGCCACCGAGACGACAGGTCACCGGGGGAAAGGATTGGCCACCACCTCCAGGTGGCCCAGGTTTTTATACCCTCTATTATTTTTATATTGGCTAAACATATAAAAGGAAAATCAGCAGCGGTTATAAGGCTGTCTGGGCCTTAAGCTTTTTGGCAGAGCAGGCAACAGAGAATTTTTTTTGCTTGTCAAAAGAGGCTGAATAATACATCATACCAATCCTACATACATATCATACAATTTGCCCGAATGCCAAAATTAAAATAATCACGCAGTACATACATGTACATTAGGTCGGACATTTCATATATGGAAAAATGTAACGTTATACTGATACCCGATTAAACGATGCGTATTTGTGTATAAAACGCAAAGCAAAAAAAATTTTGCGACTTGGACTTAAAGTTTATCACTCATACGTACTGTTGCCCATGCCTACATTTTGAATTTTTTAGTAGTTGGCGTAGACTTGATTTGAAGTCATAACATTTGACAAAAAAGTACCATGACCAATAAAAAATGTTTTTTAGTAGTAGTAGTAGTAGTGTTGTTTTTATTGAGTAAGGGTAAAATATCAACAGAGTTATTACATATTTTTGCTGGCTTTACAATAATAAAAACGGTAAGTGTTATACAACAATGGTTTATTTAAAACCGTCAGTTGATTCTTGGTGTATTTTCCATATAAAAAAATATAAATATATGCTTGTCTGAGAGTCGCCTTTCATTTGACTACTCCACCCACCTTCCCCGTTCGTCACGAGATAGTGGATCTTCCGTCAATAAGGGCGGCTCTACAGACTATTTTAGATAAATAAAAAAATAAAAATAAAAATAATAATAAAACGAGAAAGGCAAGGCTAACTTCGTCCGTGCCAAAGTTTGTATACACTTGAAATCGCTTGTCTCAACGGTTAGCGACTTAGACCAAACTTCGCAGATCAGCTTAAAAACATTTAATATTACCCATGAACGTGATTGAGAGCAGTAATATTAAGAAAAAACAGTTTTTCCCATTAAAATCCATTTTTCGACCTATCATTTGTATGGCAGCTACAAGAAGTAGCGATCCGATCCGGTTGGTTCCGACATATTAGCAGCGTGCAGACAAAAGAAGACTCTGTGCAAAATTTCAGCTCGCTAGCTTCAAAACTGAGGGACTAGTTCGCGTAGAAACAGACAGACGGACAGACGGACGGACGGACAGACGGACAGACGGACGGACAAAGCTTAATCGACTCAGCTCGTCACGCTGATCAAAAATATATATACTTTATGTGGTCGGAGATGATTCCTTCTATGCGTTGCAAACTTCTGGGCAAAATTATAATACACTTTTTAAGTGTATAATAAAAACTTAAAAATCTTCGTTTACAATTTGTCTCCGATATTTTGTGGCTTCTGTTAAAAAGGATGCTAGGGTGCTCCAATTTTCTCCATTTAAAATTCTTTGTAGTTCAAACTCGGTTAAAGTGATGCGATGGAAGTGCTGATATCGAACCTCTTTAAGGATAGGACAAATACCGATAAAATGTCCCACATTTTCCTTCTCGCGCATATTACACAGGCTGCAGGTTTCATCCAAGTCCCTTCTGTATGGCCTAAAGTTTAATGCAATCATTTCGCATCTCGCTTTAAAAATATTGCTAATACAGTTTGTTCCTAGGCTATCTTGAAAATAGTTAGATTGACCCAGGTTGTGATTTAGCTTATTATATGAGGTCCTTTCGGTGCTCTGTCTAGCTCGGCTTATAAAGAGTTCACGCTCATCTTCACAAAGCCTTTTTATGACTTCTGCTTGAGTATGACGCCATCCTTGTATATTGTCCCAGTCAAAGTTAAGCCCGCAGTTGTTTGAAATGATGGTCCAATCATCAAAAAACTGACTTTTCTCAAGAAGCAGTTTTTATATAACAGACAAAATATGTAGGTACATATATTTGGTACTTAATATATTTGGTAAAAATTTTTTATTACGGCAAAATTTCTACTATTTTGCGCTGTTTACTTCTAGATGAAAGCAAGTTTTAGCCGTTCATTAAGAGGCTATCAAGATATATTTGAAGTCAGGTCCCACACTGAACTGAAGTGCTGCGCATCACGGTTGCAGCCGTTCCTGCAAATAGTCTACTTTTACTGGGCTGCTTATAAATAAGCTTCTTCAGAATCGAAAAATAATGCGGATTTCTATACTACTGTGGGCAAAAAATACAGGGAAATTATTCATAAATCAAAAACTCTTTATTAAATATTGTCAATTCATTTCATTCCCTTGAAAGTAACTTCCCCCTACTGCATTACACTTGTGCCAACGTGTTTTACAATTTTGTTTGTGTTTGTAGGACAATTTTAAGAACATGCTGCAAAGTCTTCTTCTGGTATAGTCTTTAATTTCTTCTTCGTTTGGGGCTCTGTCTCTTTATCGATTCAAATCGGTGTCCACGGAGCGATCTCTTGAGTTTAGCGAATTGCCCATAGTAGCCAAAATGGTTTTTACTGTTATGTCTGTAGTATCTGACTAGAAAGACAGTGCGTTCATGCGACATGGCCCTTTGTTGAAACCCCGCTCGTAGACCATGCTGACTTCAACTTGCGAGCCACACTAGTCGCACTTTTTGAAATGGGCCGTTTTAAGAATTTAGTCCCATATAAAAGCGTTGAAAAACGCATCTCTTCGTTGGAAATGGGCTCGCTTCGTCAAAATTTGGTCCTAGTCTACCAACCAAAAATACATTCGATTCCTGCTCCATTTTTATTTGTTGTTCGATTAAATTCAAATTTGACAACTTTTAAAATGATACGACGAATTCGTCTACAGAATTTCGATTCGGTGAACGCTTCGTATACGTAATATTTGTGGAAACTTTGAAGGCTATTCGCAGAGGTTGAAACATGATATAAAATTTTTTGATTATTTAATTCATTATGTACACCCCAAAAGGAATCGTTTAAGATGGTATCAGTTATATTTTTTATCGGCGTCCACCCTAATGTACATATTTAAAAAGTTAATTTATTTATTTATTTATTAAGAACTTAAAGGAAACACCGAAAACTTATCCTCATACTACAACTTAAAACGTAAGTTAACCTACCAAAAAAAGTTATGCACCCATATTAAATATTCCCTAGCTCTAAGTATCTGTCATATATTAATTTATTGTTTATTTACTTACCTTGTATATGTCCCTGTGGTACCCAGGATAGGAAAAGAAATGTCTGTGAATGTTAGGAAAGTGTTTAAATATATATATGTCTGAAAGTGAGAAAGAATCATGATGGCTTAAAGTATTAATGATGGTTTGAGATAGGCGACGTACAACGTGAAGTGTAGGTTCGGGAGTTGGCCAGGAAATAATATAGCCAACTAAATGGTATGGAGGGCAGAACACCGGCAAGCATCAACATCTGCTTGCACAATAACTCCACCAAACAGAGATGATAAAATTAATCCAGAAAATATAAATGAAAGATTTTTGTTATCCGATTGTCCATGTGTCGGGGTCGTGCTCACCCCTGAGCCAGCCGTTAGCTAGCCGGCAACCGATATATGGACGCAAGAGAAAAAGTGGGTTCATAACAAACGATAGAGCCATTGGTCATGAGTGATGAAGACTTAAATGAATTTAAAAACGCAACAAAATGTCATATTTGTAAAAAAGATTTAGAAGAGAATGATTGTGTAAAGGATCATGTCATTTAACTGGCAAGTTTAGAGGGTTGTGTTTTTTCACAATTTTTCTTGGTACGATGCTCACTTATTTTTTTTTTAAAAAAAAAAAGATGTAAATATTAATTTTTTAAATTTTTTGGTAGGTACTCTTACATTTTAAGCCATATCTCAGTTCATAATTGTCAGATAGAGTCAAGTAAGAAATAAATCGAAAGGTAATGAAGCTGCCAATAATTGCGTGGAGCATTGTTTTTAAATCGGTTCAGTAGTTTGAATTCAACAACCAAGAATATTTCAAAAAAATCGATTTTTTGCTCGAAAATCCAAGAAATTTCATTTTTAAACGACTAAAGAAAAAAAAATACAAAAAATTATTTTATTTTTCTACTTAAGAATCGCACTTTTACGAAGAAAATAAGGTATTTGTGAGGAAAATCGTGTAACACGTACCATAGATGGATCAAATTGAGTAGAGGAACTAACAGTCAAATTTGAGTATATTGTGTGTTTCCAAAAATTAACATTGTACTTTTCTTCGTTTTTGGTCAAATTATGAAGTGAACGAAAAGCCAGAACAAAAATAAAAATTAAATACGGAACAAAAGTCGAAGCAAACGAAAATTTATTTTTAAAATATTAAAGGTAAATATCACATTTTTTTGCACTAAATTGCTTACAGCTCCTGTGTTTGTTCACAGATTTTGGTCATCGATATCTGTTTTCTTCGTAGATGTGCGATTCTTATGTAAAAAAAATAAAAATAATTTCTTTGGATTTTTTTATATATTTTCCAGGCGACCAAAAATGAATTTTCGAGCAAAAAATTGATTTTTTAAAAATATTTTTGGTTATTGTATTCAAACTAATGAACCGATTTAAAAACAATGTTCTACTCGATTACCGGCAGCGAAATAACCTTTCGATTCTTATCTTGCTTGACTCTATCTGACAATTATAAAGTGAGATATGGCTTAAAATGTAAGTGCCCCTACCAAAAAATAAAAAAAAATTATATATCAAAAACGGAGCCATGAAAAAATTTTTGAAATTGATTTTTGAGAACACCATTCCAAACTACACTAAAAAAAATTTTCAGTAGAATTGGGTCTTTTTGGCTGTAAACTAGTGTTATCAAAGACCGAGGGGGAAATTAAAGTGTTACCTCAAAACAAAGAATTGTACATATCAATTTCAAAATATATCCATATTGATGGTAATCAATCAAACTTGGAAATTCGATTTTTGGATTCTTTTAGATTTATGCCTGCTAGTTTGGATAATTTGTCTTCAAACTTGAAACTGGAAAGCTTAGAGACTATCAGAAAGTACTTTCCTGAAGATCAGCACTTCAATCTCGTACGCAACAAGGGAATTTTCCCATATGAATATATAGATACTCTAGAACGCTTAGATGAAACTTCCCTTCCTCCAAGAGAAAACTTCTTTAACACATTAACTAATCAGGAGTGTACTATAGAGAATTATGAGCATGCACAAAAAGTGTGGAACGTTTTTAATTGCGAAAACTTAAAGGAGTATATGGAAATATACCTGAAGACTGACGTCCTTTTGCTGACAGATGTTTTTCAAAACTTTCCAACGATTTGCAAGAAAATTTATACCCTAGATCCTGCTCATTACTATACTACTCCGGGCTTATCTTGGGATGCGATGTTAAAAACCACTAAAATTTAATTACAATTGTGTACGGATATTGACATGTATAGGTTTATCCAGAGTGGAATTAGAGGTGGCTTAGTTCAGTGCTGTAAAAGGTACTCAAAAGCTAATCACCAATACCTAACTCATCATGATCCGACTAAAGAATCTGAATTTTTAATGTATTTGGACGCAAATAACCTGTGTGGATGGGCAATGTCTCAGTATCTCCCATGTGGTGGTTTCCAATGGCTAACAGATGAAGAAATTCATTCACTTGATTTTACCTCTATCTCTCCTACCTCCGATTTCGGGTACATTCTTGAGGTTGATTTGTCATATCCAGATGATCTTCACGATAAACACAATGACCTACCTTATTGCCCCAGCAACCAAAAACCCACAAAAAACGCAAAGGTTGAAAAACTTATTGCCGATCTTAGGCATAAAGAGAGGTATCCAATACACTATAGAAATCTGCAGCAGTGTATAAAGCAGGGATTGAAACTAAAAAAAAAATACATCGTGTCTTACGGTTTAAGCAGTCTCCTTGGCTAAAATCCTATATCGATCGCAACACTAAGCATAGAACAGAAGCGAAAAATAAGTTCGAGAAAGACTTTTTCAAGCTGTTGAACAATGCTGGAGACAACAAATATAAATCACCTGGGCGCAGGCGCACTAATTGCAAAGTCAAATTTTCATAGCTCAGCTAAATTTGCGGAAGATATGTACGCTATTCAAATGAAACGATTGGTGACATGACATAACCCCCAAGGACTTATCGCCCAAATTTTTTTCGGGCGATATGGCCGAAATGAAAACGGACTTATCACCCAAATTCATTTGGGCGTTAAGTCCGAAATAAAAACGGACATAAAGCCCAAAAAATTTTCGGTCATTTCGCCCAAATTTTTAAAAACTAAATTAAAGTAAGTACAATTAGTAGTAGTAGTGCCAAATTTAGCTGTACAGAGGTTTTAGGAATGATATTTATTTTATATATTGTTTAAATTTTATTTTTTGAGATTTAAAAAATTGAAAGACTTTTAGTTGGAAAAGTCTGCTTTTTTCCTCTTATCTCTTTGCGCTTATTAAAACAGAGCTTAGCACGAACGTATTATGTAAACTGTTTTTATCCATGCTTAAGCGATTTAGTTGTTCATCCACTAATAAAGTCAAGTAAATGCTGTTCCAGTCATATAGTTCAAGTTCATTGTTAAGTCTAACATGCACAGTAAAAAAGCAACCTAAAATGAAGCTAAAAACAAAAATGAATTTTTTTGCGTTTGACCTTCGGAATGAAATTTCAAGTACAAGTCGTAATAGACTCTACTTGAATCAAGTTTATTTTCTAATAAAATAGATATATACATACAAAAGTATATACAATCAATAGAACAATTGTTTCTAATTCACTGACTAATTTCCACTATACACGAAGGTTGTAAGTTGGTCCTGAACATCTTTGAAACGGGATGGTTGGGGTTTTTGTGTAAATCGATTTGAACTACGAATCTTCAAATTTATAACCTCCCGAACCAAGCACCAACTATTTTAAAAACGATTTTTCTTAACTTAAGCTTGGTATGGAGATACCCGCGAAATACCCGCGAAATGAAAAAGTCCATATAAAAAAAATGATTTCGCACGGATTTCGCAAGTTGCTGTTTCGTGAGTTGGTATGGAGTTCACGCGCGAAATTGGCATATCGATATCATAGCGGTGCCACCCGACGTCAACGTGTCACGCGATAGTCACCCGATATTCAGCGATGAGAGATGATTTCGAAGGTGTGAAAAATATGTAAAACATATTTTTCGTACTCTACATGGCGGTAGATACTCATATACATACAAGTGTTTTTAAATGGGACAACTACACAAAAACATTAAAAAGGCTGAACATCTTTTCATTGGAGGAAAAGGTGATGGCGGCTTGACAAAAAAGATCTGTAAATGTATAGATATTTATTGAGTTTAATTATGCTATTCACAATTGATTATTTTTGCTAGGAGATCATTGCAACGCGGCTTGGGCTTCGTTAAAGGACAGCGCCACCGTTCGCTGGCGGCGTTCTAAGCACGCCAAGAGTGAAAGCGGTGGTGGAGTATCCATCGCAACGATGTGAAGTGGCGGTTAGCTCCACTTGTTTCGTTTTGAGCCGGATGAGCCGCAGAACTTTTTAATGGTCAGACTTGGGATTTCTTTGTCGCCGCAAGTCGTGGACAACATCTTCTAATCCATGATATTGCATTATAAGTACATAACGTCGAGATGAAATGGCCACAACAGTCGATTCTGCCATTTCCCTAGTCGTGTCCAAAGAGCACCAATTGCTAATTGGAGCAAATGATTGAAAAGTTACACATAAAGGTAACGATGAACCTACAAACGATTTTTTTTCGCGATTTATTTAAGTTATACAACTGGCTCCACATGGATCTTTACAGGAAGTAAGGAATAAACAAACACTGCCGAACCCTAGGTGCCTTCACTAAAGCTTCTTACAAATCACATAAAGCTATTGCTGCACAACTATTGCATCATTAAAGGCCACCATAAAAATTCGCTGTTAATTATTTTAAATTGTCCCGCCAAATTAAATTTGAAAACAAAGCGACTAGAGATGAACGACTTATTTCGCACTTGCTATAGACGAAATAATGTACAGAGATTTCGTACACTTTTCGCAAGTATCTCCATACCAAGCTTTAAGTCGAGAATGATTTGATTTATAACTAAACTGGGACTTTATATGGGCTAATCCGAACATTTTTAATCCAAGGGCAGAAAATTAAACTTGTCCAAAATCCATATGTTTGTAATTGGAATAATAGGATACATTTTCAAGCTTCAAAATATCTAAGTAATTTTGTTCTACAGTGGTTTATACATACCTACCTACCTCTTGCTTGTATCAATTCTTGAAAAAAAGGCTTTTGTATGGCTCAAAAATGGTAAACACAGTCGTTTCACTATTTTGCGCATAGCAACACTTAAAATTTGTTTCATTTTCTTAAAGGTACTCATTATATTTGTAAGATGTCTAATATATATTAAACATTTGAACTAAAAATCGCTTTACTGTGTGTAACGTTGACAACGGAAAATAGGGGTTTTTTAATTTAACAGAATAAGTTTCAATAATTTGGTCTTCCAAACTTGCATTACAAACAGAGTTTTTCATGCGTTGAGTTGAGATGCATGAGTTTGAAGCCAGTCGGATGAAAAAAAATTTTTTTTCGTGCGGAATTTTCCGGCCATTTTTCTCGTGGGCGGATTTTCCAAAATCGGGAAAACACATGTTGAATTATTTCGCGTACTATGCTTTCAAACCAAGTTTGAAGACTATCGGATGAAAAATAAAATATTTTTTCCCAAAGTTTAGCTTTATTGCAAAAGTGTAACGTGCGCAACGTAACGTCCGCAACAGACCAAAATTTAAGATATTTTAATAAAGGGACGACTTATCATTCTTTTGAAAGCTGGGCTGCAGTGGTCGTTTATTCCACAAAATTTTTTGTATTGATCATTTTTTTTGTTTATTATGCAAAATTCGCTAAAAATGCACTATGTTGAATTTGACCCGTTTCCGTGGCAAAAACTCATTTTTTGCGAGTATTAGAATCTCCGTTTTTTTAATGTTACCATGTTAAGAAATGATCAAAATGCTATGTTACATACCTAAAATGTTAACTTAACAGTTTAGTGTTAAGATTACAGCTGTTAAAGTCAGCTGTTGCAAGCGAACAACACGTGCTGTCTTAAAGGTTAAATTTGCGGTGCAATTTCAAATTCTCTGACAAAAAATCATTAAATAATCAAATTAAAAATGAATATTAATTCTTCAGGTTAGTACTATGTGTTGATACTAATATGTTGCGTGTTTTGTTTGTATTTTTCTAACAATTTGTATATTTAGCAAGTGGTGTTCCCTTGTCACTTTTAGAAAGAAAGTTGAACTTTCCAAAGAGTTTAAAAACAAATTTCAAATTATTTCAATGAGTGTCTATATACATGTTGTAGAGTTGTCAATTCTGAATTCAGAACTAAAAAGCACATTGTGTGCTTTTTGCGCCTTTTTGCGTTATTTGATTTATTAGGAAGCAACATCTTAATCAGCAATGCAGATCTGCTAGAAGTGTGGCGTAAACAAAGGAGCTTTTGTGAGAAACAAAATGCTATATACAATTTTATTAGTGACAAAATTGATGGCAGCGTTTTGAAAGAAAATCATCGTTATTTAAAAGATAAAGTCCGAAATTTTTCTGCAAATTTATGGCGAAATTGGCAAAAATGCTGTAGGAAGGTGGAAAGGTTCAAAAAAACATATTCAAATTGGATGGAAGGTTATATGAGCCTTAATTTAACTAGAGAAGAAGCCAATGGAGAGGAAATAAAAAAACCAGTTGGACGTCCAAAAATGACATTCAATATAAAAGGTAGAAGAGCTCAAAGAAGGCAAGCAGCCGATCTCTCCGCGGGACAAAAACATAACGCAAGATTACTGACTCAAGCGGCAAGCATAGCTGCTCGTAGGCGCGGGCTAGTTGATCTTGCTGTCCTATTAAGATTACTTGCATTAAACCCTGCAAAAGCCGTCACTATTTGCAAAATGATAAACAAGCCCGTGGTACAGCCTTTGCGATCTTCCGCTGGCTTTGATTCTGGATCAAGGTTTCACAACTGAACAATATTGCTCAATTCGATAGGATGCAAAATGCAGGAAAGCTAATTTTTTCTTATTGAATAACTTCTATATTTATTATGCGATCTGGACCAAATTTGCAGGCCACATTATAAAAAGGACATTCATCCTGTGTTCCAAAATTGGGGTCTCTAACTTTATAATTGCTTAAAATTTTCGTTTTTTTCCGATTTCTGTGGGCGGAGGGGGCGTTGACACGCCCACTTTTCTAATATACCTTCCTATAGTCATAACCATCATTATACAAGAAACCTGCAGTGAAAAATCTTGTTAATTTTAAAAATTTTAATTTTGGCCACGGAAACGGGTTAAATTCAACATAGTGCAATGTGGGCGCCAGCTGTATCCATTTTAACAAACAAATTCGCCCATATGTAAAGTGAGAAAAATTAGGTCTGCTACTAGATCATAGAGAAGTAAAACTGTAAGCATTAAATCTGCTTGGCCTTGAGCAGTCAATTTAAAACCGTTTTAATTTGAAATGCAAGCGATTGAAAGAAAATTTCTTCATTACTTACGGTCCATCGAGGAAAAATAGTTCGGCCAAGTGTACATATTTTTAGCAAGGACTTCTATATACATTTTTTCCCCAACTTTATTCAATTTTAAAATACTTCGTTATTCGCCCTAAACATTTGAGTATTTTTACTTATTTAAGGTCGATTTTTGAACTCGTCGTTCCAAAATACTTTAAAAACAGGTATTAAATTCAATGAGAAGTTTCTTTATTCAATTTTGTTGACTATTGTTATTTAAGGGGGTATTCTACATGTGCAAAATTTTTTCGTTTTAATTTTTGCATGTTTCTATAGCTCGGATATTTAAGAATATCGCCCCAGAAGGATTTTTTGAAGTTCGAAATACTTTAGAAGATATAGCCTTTTTAGTCAAATAATGTCTTTGAAAAAAAGCAGACTTTTCCAACTAAAAGTCTTTCAATTCTTTAAATCTCAAAAAGTAATTTTTACATTATTTCAAACGCATTTATCCCGAAACCACGTTTTTCGAGCTGGCGGCCATGATATCTCTAGTTACACTGACCCGATTTTGATGTTTTAAAGTGGAATCGACGCAGAGTTGTCACCATTCTGGTCTGACTCTCAATCTTAATATAAGAATATTTTTTATCATTTATTTTTTCACTTAACTCCAAAAAATGGGCCCAAAATCGAATTTTTATTTTACAGTGGCCGCCATTTTGTAAAAAGAATTACAACATTTTTTCCAGGGTCAGACCAGAATGACATCTGTTCTCATTATCTTCTTCTTTATTGGCCCGATGCTTGCATCACAACCGTTTGACGGTCTCGGCCGCTGCAAATAATGTCCGCCAGTCGCTTCTGCTCCGTGCGAGCTGGCACCAGTTTTTCACGCCAAGCTTAGAAATGTCTTTCCGCACCTGGTCGTCCCACCTTAGAGGTGGTCGTCCCATCTTTCGCATTCCTCTTGTAGACCATTTTTGCTGGAGCTTGATCATCCATACGGGTAACATGTCCCAGCCAGCGCAGTCGCTGTTGCTTTATGCGCTTGACCAGACTAGTATCCCCATAGAGCTCATATAGTTCGTCATTCCTTCGGATGCGAAAGTCCTTGCCAACTTTCAAAGGTCCATAAATCCTGCGAAGGATCTTTCGCTCGAAAACGCCAATCGCCGCCTCATCCGCTGATGATATTGCCCATGCTTCTGCGCCGTATTGCAGGACTGGGATTATAAGCGACTTATATAGCGCTATTATTGTTCTTCGCTTGAGGTTTCTGCTCTTGAGCTCCCTACTTAGCCCGTAATAGCATCGGTTTGCGAGCGTGATTCTTCTTCGGATTTCCAGGCTGATGTTGTCGCCGGTTATCATCGTTCCGAGGTAGACAAAGTCCTCTACAACTTTAAAGTTGTACTCTCCCATTGCAACAGATTGCCCAAGTTGTGTGTCGTTCCTATTTTGACGGAGCTTTGAGTGCTTCTCAACGTCATCATGCAAAGTCGAACGTACTTTGCTGGAATACCTAAAGTAGACAGGGCTTCGAAAAACCTTGACCTTATCGGCGTGTCGAAAGCGGCTTTGTAATCGATAAAAAGATGGTGATTTTCGATGTTTCTCTCAGAAGTCTACTCCAGGATTTGGCGCAATGTGAATATCTGGTCTGTGGTGGATTTACCAGGTCTAAAGCCACACTGATAAGGTCCAATCAGTATATCAACAAGCGGCTTTAGACGTTCACAAATAATGCGGGACAGAACCTTATATGCGATGGGGAGGAGACTAATCCCGCGGTAGTTGGCGCAAACTGCAGGGTCTCCTTTTTTAAAGATTGGACAGAGAACACTTAGATTCCAATCGTCGGGCATGCTTTCGTCAACCCATATACGGCACAGAAGTTGGTGCATGCACCTTACCAATTCATCGCCTCCAGCCTTGAACAATTCAGCGGGCAACTCA
The DNA here is from genome assembly GCA_018904275.1 of Lordiphosa clarofinis. NCBI lineage: Eukaryota > Metazoa > Arthropoda > Insecta > Diptera > Drosophilidae > Lordiphosa > Lordiphosa clarofinis. The sequence goes on along the minus strand of JAEIGQ010000325.1, from coordinate 5,323 downwards.
TCAGCGCCTGGCGACTTGTTGTTCTTTAGCCTTCGTATGGCTAAACAGACTTCCTGTTGGGTCGGGGGGTCTATCTCAATATTGTCGATTGGTGGCATCGTTACTTCTCTAGAGGCGGCATCATGTTCGTCAACGCCTCCCAGTAGGTTGGAAAAGTTTTTTTTGTTTACTTTAATCTGTTTGTGACATAATACAAAAGAACAAAACTGGAAAAGCTCTTTGCGTTTGAAAATAGGATTTTTTTTACTAAGGTCCAAAAAACAGCCTCGACATGGAGATCACCCCCTTAGGCTGCGATACACTCAGTATTAGTTTGTCGGCCGGTCACAACGCCCAAAAACTTTTTTGGGGGTTGTGTCCAATTTTTGAACGGACTTATCGTCCAAATTAGTTTTGGGCGATAAGTCCGAAAGAAAAACGGACATATCCCCCAAATTGGGGGATAAGTCCGAAATGAAAACGGACTTAACGCCCAAAAAAAATTTGGGCGATAAGTCCTTGGGGGTTATGTCATGTCACCGAAACGATTACACAGTTCAACAGTGAAAAGTATCCAGAGCATCGTTAACTAATTCCAACGTGCCTACTCATGCTGATTACGAGATGGTATGTCAAAGCCATATCTTAGTTTCCGTTTCCAAGATATTCGCGAAAAACTAAATTTCCGACTTTTTGCCGTTCTAGAATTTTTGTAGGCCACACTAAGCAATAATTGTTGAAATTGTATAACTCTATTTCATAGTAAGCATCATATGATCTGCCTAGCATTGTAGAATAACATTATAAGAGAGTAGGGAGCATCTCTGTTATCTCAACCGCTCTCACTCTCACTAGATTTAAGCACTTGCATTGTCATTCTTATGTTCAGTTCTTCTATACCAATTAAACCATTAACTTGCACTCGCTGTGTTGTTCTTTGCAGTCTGGTTATCCACTCCGACACGTGGATATTCCAACAATAGGTTATGGGCCCAGACACCCTAACTGTAAAGCACATGGTTTTATATTTTTGACCAGAAAAAGTCAATGCGAAGAACTCCAAATATATTTTGTTAAACTGCAGTAATTCGTGTACCCGCAAAAAAGTAACGTGGACGGTTAACAAAATGAGTGTGTCTCTCCAAATCGAAAAACTCGGTGAAGACAATTACGATGTATGGAGTATGTCTATGCGTAGCGTACTAATAACTCAAGATTTGTGGAATGTAACATGTGGCAAATTAGAAAAACCCACAGATCCGGCTGAGTCCGATCGTTGGGATATAATTGACCAAAAGGCTTTGGCATGCCTTATACTGAACGTGAAACCGACGCAATTGATGCACATAAAAACGTGTGTTTTGGCCGCCCAGGCATGGAGAAAGCTTCGAGAAATTCATGTGTCGGTCGGTCCAATAAAAAAGGTTCAGTTGTACCAGAAACTTCTACGATTAAACATGAGTGAAGGTGATAACGTGGTCCAGTATATAAATTCATTTGTTGAAATTACGGACAAGTTGGCTGAAATAGACATACGGCTCAACGACGAGTTAAAAGTGATCATGATACTGTCCAGTTTGCCAAACAGCTGGGAAAATTTTGTTGTGGCAATAGAAACTCGTGACAAGTTACCGCCGTTTGAAATCATAAAAGTGAAGCTTCTAGAAGAAGGAGCAAGGAAAGCAGAAAAAGATGATCGCGAGCGTGCTGTGCAAGCGGTATATGCACATAGAGACGTACAAACGAATAAAGCTCAAAATCAAAGTGAATATCTCCAAGACAATAGAAAAAGAGGTAATAAAAACGGGAAATTTCCATTCGTTGGAAAGTGTTTCAATTGTAAAAAACCTGGTCATCGTGCGAATGAGTGCCGAAATAAGAGATATAATGAAAATGAAAATAAAGAACAATCCAACTGTTTAATGCACAGCGGCATCTGTAACCAAAGAGAATATACATGGTGTCTCGACTCGGGTGCGACTTCTCACATGTGTTGTAATAAAAGTATGTTCGAGACGTTTGCTGAGAAAAAGGCAAAGATAATGTTAGCAGCTGATAAATATGTAGAGTCACCCGGTAATGGCACAGTGAAGTTTAAAGCTGGAAATGTAAACATTGAACTTAAAGAAGTTTTATATGTTCCAGAGCTGCATATGAATTTTTTGTCAGTAAGTAAAGCGGCAGAATATGAAAAGTTTGTAACTTTTGGAAACAAAGAAGCGTTAATAAAGAATAAACAAGGCGAAATAATGCTGCGAGCAGTGAAAGAAAACAATTTGTATGTGTATAATATGCCCTCCGAAAACAGTGCGGTACATATGCTAAACGATTTTTCGCAAGCCACAAGGTGGCACGATCGGTACGGACATCTAAATTTTCAAAGTTTGAGAAAACTCGGCGAGAAAAAGCTGGTGATCGGAATGAACATTAAAGACATGTCCGGGAAAATAAATTGCGATACGTGCAATAAGGCAAAGATATGTTCAATGCCATTTCCGCAAAAGTCGGAAAGTGTTACGAAAGGCTTATTAGAATTGATTCACACCGACGTTTGTGGACCAATGAACGTGAAGTCGTTGGCAGGGAATCGGTATTTCGTTACCTTTATAGACGATTACTCGAGAAAAATACACGTTTATCTCATGCGCGCGAAAAACGAAGTTTTGGAAAAGTTTAAAATGTTTAAAAACTATGTGGAGTGCCAAACGAACAGAAAAATTAAAGCTTTGCGAAGCGACAATGGCACAGAGTATGTGAACAAAGATTTCACAGAGTTCTTGATCAAGTGCGGAATAAAAAGACAATTAACGGTTCCGTACACACCTCAGCAAAACGGTGTGGCTGAAAGAGCAAATCGTACCATTGTGGAAATGGCCAAGAGTTTGCTAATTCATGCTAGATTGAATGAGTTTTTGTGGGCCGAAGCAGTGCATACAGCAGCCTATTTAAGGAATAGGTGCCCGACAAAAGCATTGGATGGATTGACACCGTTCCAAATGTGGAAAGACCGCAAGCCATCAGTAAAGCATCTACGAGTGTTTGGATCAAGAGCCTTTGCCCTGGATAAGACTAAAAAAGGAAAGTTCCAGCCAAAGGGGAAGGAGTATATTTTTGTTGGCTACTCCTTTGCAGCAAAAGCATACCGATTGTATGATCCAGAGAAGCGAAACGTATGTGAGCGTCGAGATGTTAAGTTCGTCGAAGGTGAGTTTTCTTCAAAAACAAATGAGATTCACCAAAACGAAGAAATAAATAATAATTTTGCAACAAACATCATTCGCCTTGAGTCCAATACAGATTCTACCATTATGGCTCCAGAGGAGGAGTCTAATGCATCAGTCCAGTGCCAGGACGAGGGTGAGCAGCATGTTGAGCTGCAAAGCAGCGGCAGCAGTAGTATGGACAGCGGCGATGAGGAGGAGCTGTTTGTCAGCGCAAGTGATCCAGAGGCGGAATCAGATGATGACATGCAGGTTCGACGTGGCCCAGGTAGACCAAAAATTATTCGCACAGGGCAACCTGGTAGGCCCAAAAAGCAGCATCATGTCCTAAATAATTTGAACAGTCTGGAAGATACAGAGACGCCCCAAAATGTAGAAGAGGCGTTAAGTGGTCAATATGGAAATGACTGGCGAAGATCGATGCAGACAGAGTTCGAAGCCTTAATAGCGAATGACACGTGGTCATTAGTTGATCTACCGAAAGGGCAAAAGGCCATAGGCTCGAAATGGGTATTTCGAATCAAGAGAAATAAATTGGGTAAGATCGAAAGGTTTAAGTCTCGACTCGTTGCCAAAGGCTGTGGGCAACAGTTTGGCGTCAACTATTGGGAGACGTATTCCCCAGTAATACGTTACGAGACGATCAGGATGCTGTTTGCAGTGGCTGCAGAAAAACAGTTGCACATTCATCAAGTGGACATATCAAACGCATACCTGAATAGCGTGCCTCAAGAAGACGTTTATATGAAGCAACCTGAGCATTTTGTTGATGAAAAGAATCGCGGCAAGGTTTTGAAACTACAAAAGGCGATTTATACTTAAGCAGTCTGGGCGTATCTGGAACAACACATTGGACGAGATCCTGCAAGGAATGGGTTTCAAAAGGAGCAAGAACGAGGCTTGCCTTTACGTCAACGAGCATCAACATAAATTCCACTACATAGCTGTATATGTGGATGACCTGATCATTATTTGTCCTACCGAGGAGGACATCACTGCGATCAAGCAAAAGATCGCATCAGCATTCGATATGCAGGACGGTGGTCAGCTGAGCTTTTTCCTTGGGTTGGAGATACAAAGAGAAGGCAACCAAGGTCCAATTTGGCTGAGTCAGAAGAATTATATCCGAGGCCTTTTGGACGTGTATGGGATGCAGAAATGCCGGCCAGTGGCAACGCCACTAGACCCTGGCTTCCACATTGGTTGCAAAGATGAAAAATGTGTAAAGGTAAATATGACACATTAACAGTCACTAATTGGTTCGCTTATGTATTTAGCAGTCTTGAGCCGACCAGATATTTTGCATGCAGTGAGCAAACTGTCACAGCGAAATACAGATCCACACGTGGAACACGAGACTGCAGCGAAGCATGTGTTGCGATACCTTTCCGGTACAATGGGTCTGAGCATTGTCTATCGGAAGTCTGGCGATCCAGTAAAAGGCTTTGCAGATGCAGATTGGGCCAACGATCAGTTGGACAGAAAGTCGTATTCTGGTTATGCATTCTTCTTGGGCGGAAGTGCGTTTTCCTGGACTTCATCGAAGCAGAGCGTCGTCGCACTTAGCAGCACTGAAGCTGAATACATCGCTTTATCAACAGCTGCTAGGGAAGCAGTGTATCTAAGAAGGCTACTGAAAGATATTGGGTGGTCAAACCTGGATCCGATGACCATCTATGGTGACAACATCAGCGCGCAGCATATAGCTAGAAATCCAGTACATCACAAACGAACAAAACACATAGACATAAAGTATCACTTTGTGAGAGAGAAAATTGATTGTAATGAGATTATTTTGGAACATATATTCAGTGAAAGTAATGTTGCAGATGTGTTAACAAAAAGTTTAAGTAAGCAAAAGCACTGCGGTTTTGTCAAGGATCTTGGGTTAATACATTATACAGATAATATGTAGCTTAAGCAAAAGTGTTGAAATTGTATAACTCTATTTCATAGTAAGCAACATATGATCTGCCTAGCATTGTAGAATAACATTATAAGAGAGTAGGGAGCATCTCTGTTATCTCAACCGCTCTCACTCTCACTAGATTTAAGCACTTGCATTGTCATTCTTATGTTCAGTTCTTCTATACCAATTAAACCATTAACTTGCACTCGCTGTG
>JAEIGQ010000324.1:0-210002 GCA_018904275.1 Lordiphosa clarofinis | reverse complement strand
TGTCCCAAGTACGTGTCCCAAGTATGTCCCAAGTATGTCCTGTGCAAGTATGTCCCAAGAATGTCCCAAATATGTCCCAAGTATGTCCCAAGTATGTCCCAAGTATGTCCCAAGTATGTCCCAAGTATGTCCCTCGAAGTATGTCCCAAGTCCCAAGTATGGTCCCAAGTATGTCCCAAGTATGTCCCAAGTATGTCCCAAGTATGTCCCAAGTATGTCCCAAGCATGTCCCAAGTATGTCCCAAGTATGTCCTGCAGTCCCAAGTATGTCCCAAGGATGACCCAAGCATGTCCCAAATATGTCCCAAGTATGTCCCAAGCATGTCCCAAGTATGTCCCAAGTATGTCCCAAGTATGTCCCAAGTATGTCCTGGGCATGTCCCAAGTAGGTCCTAAGCATGTCCCAAATATGTCCCAAGTATGTCCCAAGTATGTCCCAAGTATGTCCCAAGCATGTCCCAAGTATGTCCCAAGTATGTCCCAAGTATGTCCCAAGTATGTCCCAAGTATGTCCCAAGTATGTCCCAAGTATGTCCCAAGTATGTCCCAAGTATGTCCCAAGTATGTCCTAAGCATGTCCCAACATGTCCCAAGTATGTCCCAACTATGTCCCAAATGTCCCAAGTATGTCCCAAGTATGTCCCAATGTCCCAAGTATGTCCCAAGTATGTCCCAAGTATGTCCCAAGTATGTCCCAAGTATGTCCCAAGTATGTCCCAAGTATGTCCCAAGTATGTTCCAAGTATGTCCCAAGTATGTCCCAAGTATGTCCCAAATATGTCCTAAGTATGTCCCAAATATGTCCCAAGTATGTCCTAAGTATGTCCCAAGTATGTCCCAAGTATGTCCCAAGTATGTCCCAAGTATGTCCCAAGTATGTCCCAAGTATGTCCCAAATATGTCCCAAGTATGTCCCAAGTATGTCCTAAGTATGTCCCAAGTATGTCCCAAGTATGTCCTAAGCATGTCCCAAAGTATGTCCCAAGTATGTCCCAAGTATGTCCCAAGTATGTCCTAAATATGTCCCAAGTATGTCCCAAGTATGTCCCAAGTATGTCCCAAGTATGTCCCAAGTATGTCCCAAGTATGTCCCAAGTATGTCCCAAGTATGTCCCAAGTATGTCCCAAGTATGTCCCAAGTATGTCCCAAGTATGTCCCAAGTATGTCCCAAGTATGTCCCAAGTATGTCCCAAGTATGTCCCAAGTATGTCCCAAATATGTCCCAAGTATGTCCCAAGTATGTCCCAAATATGTCCCAAGTATGTCCCAAGTATGTCCCAAGTATGTCCCAAATATGTCCCAAATATGTCCCAAGTATGTCCAAAGTCCCAAATCCCAAGTATGTCCCAAGTATGTCCCAAGTATGTCCCAAGTATGTCCCAAGTATGTCCTAAGTATGTCCCAAATATGTCCCAAGTATGTCCCAAGTATGTCCCAACATGTCCCAAGTATGTCCCCAAGTATGTCCCAAGTATGTCCCAAGTATGTCCCAAGTATGTCCCAAGTATGTCTCAAGTATGTCCCAAGTATGTCCCAAGTATGTCCCAAGTATGTCCCAAGTATGTCCCAAGTATGTCCCAAGTATGTCCCAAGTATGTCCCAAGTATGTCCTAAGTATGTCCCAAGTATGTCCCCAAGTATGTCCCAAGTATGTCCCAAATATGTCCCAAATATGTCCCAAGTATGTCCCAAGTATGTCCCAAGTATGTCCCAACTATGTCCCAAGTATGTCCCAAGTATGTCCCAAGTATGTCCCAAGTATGTCCCAAGTATGTCCCAAGTATGTCCCAAGTATGTCCCAAGTATGTCCCAAGTGTGTCCCAAGTATGTCCCAAGTATGTCCTAAGTATGTCCCAAGTATGTCCCAAGTATGTCCCAAGTATGTCCCAAGTATGTCCCAAGTATGTCCCAAATATGTCCCAAGTATGTCCCAAGTATGTCCCAAGTATGTCCCAAGTATGTCCCAAGTATGTCCCAAGTATGTCCCAACTATGTCCCAAGTATGTCCCAAGTATGTCCCAAGTATGTTCTAAGTATGTCCCAAGTATGTCCCAAGTATGTTCCAAGTATGTCCCAAGGATGTCCCAAGTATGTTCCAAGTATGTCCCAAGTATGTCCCAAATATGTCCCAAGTATGTCCCAAGGATGTCCCAAGTATGTCCCAAGTATGTCCCAAGTATGTCCCAAGTCCCAGAGTATGTCCCAAGTATGTCCCAAGTCCCAAAGTATGTCCCAAGTATGTCCCAAATGTCCCAGGATGTCCCAAGTATGTCCCAAGTATGTCCGGTAAGTATGTCCCAAAGTATGTCTTCCAAGTATGTCCGAAGTATGTCCCAAGTATGTCCCAAGTATGTCCCAAGTATGTCCCAAGTATGTCCCAAGTATGTCCCAAGTGTCCCATATGTCCCAAGTATGTCCCAAGTATGTCCCAAGTATGTCCCAAGTATGTCCCAAGTATGTCCCAAGTATGTCCCAAGTATGTCCCAAGTATGTCCCAAGTATGTCCCAAGTATGTCCCAAGTATGTCCCAAGTATGTCCCAAGTATGTCCCAAGTATGTCCCAAATATGTCCCAAGTATGTCCCAAGTATGTCCCAAGTATGTTCCAAGTTATGTCCCAAGTATGTCCCAAGGATGTCCCAAGTATGTCCCAAGTATGTCCCAAGTATGTCCCAAGTATGTCCCAAGTATGTCCCAAGTATGTCCTAAGATGTCCCAAGTATGTCCCAAGTATGTCCCAAGTATGTCCCAAGTATGTCCCAAAATATGTCCCAAGTATGTCCCAAATATGTCGCAAATGTCCCAAGTATGTCCCAAGTATGTCCCAAATATGTCCCAAGTATGTCCCAAGTATGTCCCAAGTATGTCCCAAGTATGTCCCAAGTATGTCCCAAGTATGTCCCTAAGTATGTCCCAAGTATGTCCCAAGTATGTCCCAAGTATGTCCCAAATAATGTCCCAAGTATGTCCCAAGTATATCCCTACTATGTCCCAAGTATGTCCAAAGTATGTCCAAGTATGCCCAAGTCCCAACTATGTCCCAAATATGTCCCAAGTATGTCCCAAATATGTCCCAAATATGTCCTAAGTAATGTCCCAAGAATGTCCCAAGTATGTCCCAAGTATGTCCCAACTATGTCCCAACTATGTCCCAAGTATGTCCCAAGGATGTCCCAAGATGTCCCAAGTATGTCCGAAGTATGTCCCAAGGATGTCCCAAGTATGTCCTAAGTATGTCCCAAATTATTTCCCAAGTATGTCCCAAGTATGTCCCAAGTATGTCCCAAGTCATGTCCTGCAATATGTCCCAATATGTCCCAAGTATGTCCCAAGTATGTCCCAAGTATGTCTCAAATATGTCCCAAGTATGTCCCCAAGCTATGTCCCAAGTAACTAGTCCAAGTATGTCCCAAGTATGTCCCAAATATGTCCCAAAGTATGTCCCAAGTATGTCCCAAGTATGTCCCAAGTATGTCCGGAGTATGTCCCAAGTATGTTCTAAGTATGTCCCAAGTATGTCCCAAGTATGTCCCAAATATGTCCAAAGTATGTCCCAAGTATGTCCCAAGTATGTCCGAAGTATGTCCCAAGTATATCCGAAGTATGTCCTGATGTCCCAAGTATGTCCCAAATATATCCCAAGTATGTCCCAAGTATGTCCCAAGTATGTATACTTGGGACAAACTTGGGACTTACTTGGGACATATTTGGGACATACTTGGGACATACTTGGGACATACTTGGGACTTATTTGGGACATACTTGGGACATACTTGGGACATACTTGGGACATACTTGGGACATACTTGGGACATACTTGGGAGATATTTGGGACATACTTGGGACATATGTGGACATACTTGGGATATTCTTGGGACATACTTGGGACATATTTGGGACATACTTGGGATATACTTGGGACATACTTGGGACATACTTGGGACAAACTTGGGACTGATTTGGGAGTTACTTGGCACATACTTGGGACATACTTGGGACATATTTGGGACATACTTGGGACATACTTGGGACATACTTAGGGACACACTGGGACATACTTGGGACATACTTGGGAGATACTTGGGACATACTTCGGACATACTTGGGACATACTTGGGACATACTTGGGACATACTTGGGACATACTTGGGACATACTTGGGACATATTTGGGACATACTTGGGACATATTTGGGACATACTTGGGACATACTTGGGACATATTTGGGACATACTTGGGACATACTTGGGACATACTTGGGGACATACTTGGGACATACTTGGGACATACTTGGGACATATTTGGGACATTCTTGGGACATACTTTGGACATACTTGGGACATACTTGGGACATACTTGGGACATACTTGGGACATACTTGGGACATACTTGGGACATACTTGGGACATATTTGGGACATACTTGGGACCTACTTGGGACATACTTGGGACATACTTGGGACATATTTGGGACATACTTGGGACATATTTGAGACATACTTGGGACATACTTGGGACATACTTGGGACACACTTGGGACATACTTGGGACATACTTGGGACATACTTGGGACATACTTGGGACATACTTGGGACATATTTTGGACATACTTAGGACTACTTGGGACATACTTGGGAGATATTTGGGACATACTTCGGACATATTTTGGACATACTTGGGACATTCTTGGGACATACTTGGGACATACATGGGACATATTTGGGACATACTTGGGACATACTTGGGACATACTTGGGACATATTTGGGACATATTTGGGACATACTTGGGACATATTTGGGACATATTTGGGACATACTTGGGACATATTTGGGACACACTTGGGACATACTTGGGACATACTTGGGACATACTTGGGACATACTTGGGACATACTTGGGACATATTTGGGACATACTTGGGACATACTTGGGACATACTTGGGACATACTTGGGACATACTTGGGACATATTTGGGACATACTTGGGACATATTTGGGACATACTTGGGACATACTTGGGACATATTTGGGACAGACTTGGGACATATTTGGGACATACTTGGGACATACTTGGGACATATTTGGGACATACTTGGGACATACTTTGGGACATACTTGGGACATACTTGGGACATACTTGGGACATACTTGGGACATTCTTGGGACATTCTTGGGACATACATGGGACATACTTGGGACATACTTGGGACATACTTGGGACATACTTGGGACATATTTGGGACATACTTGGGACATATTTGGGACATACTTGGGACATACTTGGGACATACTTGGGACACACTTGGGACATACTTGGGACATACTTGGGACATACTTGGGACATACTTGGGACATACTTGGGACATACTTTGGACATACTTGGGACATACTTGGGACATACTTGGGACATACTTGGGACATACTTGGGACATACTTGGACATATTTGGGACATACTTGGGACATACTTGGGACATACTTGGGACATACTTGGGACATACTTGGGACATACTTTGGACATATTTGGGACATACTTGGGACATATTTGGGACCTTGGGACATATTTGGACCATACTTGGGACATACTTGGGACATACTTGGGACATACTTGGGACATACTTGGGACATACTTGGGACATATTTGGGACATACTTGGGACATATTTGGGACATACTTGGGACATATTTGGACCAGTTTGGGACATACTTGGGACATTCTTGGGACATACTTGGGACATACTTGGGACATACTTGGGACATATTTGGGACAAACTTGGGACATACTTAGGACATACTTGGGACATACTTAGGCCATACTTGGGACATATTTGGGACATACTTGGGACATATTTGGGACATCCTTGGGACATATTTATGACATTCTTGGGACATTCTTTGGACTTATTTGGGACTTATTTGTGACCTATTTGGGACATATTTGGGACATACTTGGGACATACTTGGGACATACTTGGGACGTACTTGGGACATACTTGGGACATACTTGGGACATACCTGGGACATACTTGGGACATACTTGGGACATATTTGGGACATACTTTGGACATACTTGGGAGATATTTGGGACATACTTCGGACATATTTTAGACATACTTGGGACATTCTTGGAACATACTTGGGACATACATGGGACATATTTGGGACACACTTGGGACATATTTGGGACATCCTTGGGACATATTTATGACATACTTGGGACATTCTTTGGACTTATTTGGGACTTATTTGTGACCTATTTGGGACATATTTGGGACACACTTGGGACATACTTGAGACATACTTGGGACATACTTGGGACGTCATTGGGACATTCTTGGGACATACTTGGGACATACCTGGGACATACTTGGGACATACTTGGGACATATTTGGGACAAAATTGGGATATACTTGGGACATTCGTGGGACATATTTGGGACATACTTGGGACATATTTGGGATATACTTGGGACATTCTTAGGACATACAAGTTACAGACATGGGACATATTTGGGACATACTTGGGACATATTTAGGACATACTTAGGATATACTTGGGACATACTTGGGGCATTCTTGGGAGATATTTGGGACTTACTTCGGACATATTTTGGACATATTTGGGACAAACTTGGGACATACTTAGGCCACACTTGGGACATACTTGGGACATATTTGGGACGTACTTGTGACCTACTTGGGACATATTTGGGACATACTTGGGACATACTTGGGACATACTTGGGACATACTTGGGACATACTTGGGACATACTTGGGACATACTTGGGAGATACTTGGGAGATACTTTGGACATACTTGGGGCATTCTTGGGAGATATTTGGGACTTACTTCGGACATATTTTGGACATATTTGGGACAAACTTGGGACATACTTAGGCCACACTTGGGACATACTTGGGACATATTTGGGACGTACTTGGGACCTACTTGGGACATATTTGGGACATACTTGGGACATACTTGGGACATACTTGGGAGATACTTGGGACATACTTGGGAGATACTTGGGAGATATTTGGGACATACTTCGGACATATTTTGGACATATTTGGGACAAACTTGGGACTTACTTAGGCCACACTGGGACATACTTGGGACATACTTGGGAGATATTTGGGACATACTTCGGACATATTTGAGACATACTTGGGACCTTCTTGGGACATATTTGGGACATATTTGGGACATATTTGGGACAAACTTGGGACTGACTTGGGACATATTTGGGACATACTTGGGACTTACTTGGGACATACTTGGGACATAATTGGGACTTACTTGGGACATACTTGGGACATACTTGGGACATATTTGGGACATAATTGGGACATACTTGGGACACAATTGGGACATACTTGGGACATGCTGCTCCTTGGGAGATATTTGGGACATACTTGGGATATATGTGGGACATACTTGGGATATTCTTGGGACATACTTGGGACATATTTGGGACATACTTGGGATATACTTGGGACATACCTGGGACATATTTGAGACAAACTTGGGACTGACTTGGCAGATACTTGGCACATACTTGGGACATACTTGGGAGATATTTGGGACATATTTCGGCCATACTTTGGACATATTTGGGACAAACTTGGGACTTACTAAGGCCACACTGGGACATACTTGGGACATACTTGGGAGATATTTGGGACATACTTCGGACATATTTGAGACATACTTGGGACTTTCTTGGGACATACTTGGGACATACTTGGGTCATACTTGGGACATACTTGGGACATACTTGGGACATGCTTTGGACATACCTGGGACATACTTGGGACATACTTGGGACATACTTGGGACATATTTGGGACATAATTGGGACATACTTGGGATACAATTGGAACATACTTGGGACATTCTTGGGACATATTTGGGACATACTTGGGACATATTTGGGATATACTTGGGAAATTTTTAGGACATACAAGTGACAGACATGGGACATACTTGGGACATATTTAGGACATACTTAGGATATACTTGGGACATACTTGGGAGATATTTGGGACATACTTCGGACATATTTGAGACATACTTGGGACATTCTTGGGACACACTTGGGACATACTTGGGACGTACTTGTGACCTACTTGGGACATATTTGGGACATACTTGGGACATACTTGGGAGATATTTGGGACTTACTTCGGACATATTTGAGACATACTTGGGACAAACTTGGGACATACTTGGGCCGCACTTGGGACATACTTGCGACATACTTGGGACATACTTGGGACATATTTAGGACATACTTAGGATATACTTGGGACATACTTGGGAGATATTTGGGACATACTTCGGACATGTTTGACACATACTTGGGACATTCCTGGGACTTACTTGGGACATACTTGGGACATACTTGGGACATACTTGGGAGATATTTGGGATATGCTTGGGACATACCTGGGACATACTTGGGACATACTTGGGATATATTTGGGACATTCAAAAAAAATTTTTTGAAGCATACTCTTAGGCTGATACTTATTTGTTAGACACAAAAGCAACAGCGATCAGCAGGACCATTAAAGAAATTATGTTTGGAGGGCGCACACCACCGAAAGCACCGTTAATATCTTCAATAGAACCCAGTAAATCCACTATAGGAAGCACTCCGAAGGCTTCGGATATAGCCCAAAGCGCAAAAAGAAGCAGACCAACCATCACACCGGAAAGGGGCGATCACAGCAAAGACATGGAGATGGTGGCAGTGGCAGACCTAAAAGCCATACTTTCAGATATGTTCGACGCCAAACTAAAAGAAGTCTCAACAAAAGACGATCTGGCAGTGGTGTCGGCAAAAATTGATGCTATTCAGATGAAGAACGCGGTACTGGAAGAAAAGCTAGAAACAGTAGAAAAGCGATGCTATGACTTGGAAAATGCACTGGCGAAATCGGAAACGGAAATGGTACAGAAATGTGCTGCATTGACGGTGGAGGTGGAGAGACTAGCAAGGAAAGTAAATGAGGACAACATAATTATGCATATACCCCAATCTCCGAATGGAAATCCTGTCCAGCAAGCAAAGCAAGCGTGTTTGAAGTTGCTCAAAACTGATAACGAAGGTGTCATCGTAGCAGTTCGACAGCTTGGTAACCAGGTCAACAAGAGTTCGAAGCATTGCGTGCTTGTACGTATGAAGAGAAACGAAGATGCGGCAAAGGTCCTACGAGCATGGTCTATCCCAAAAGAACAAGGCATAGCAGTACACAGAGATCATACCATGGCAGCCAGGCAGAGAAGGAGGCGAATGTTTGAACTTCGAGCGGAAATTACTAAGAAAAACCCGGAAATCGAAACCAAACTAATGGGAGAGCAGCTCAAAGTTGGAGAATCTCTATTTAATTTTAATGCCGAAAATAAAATAATGTGTAACGGGCAACCAGGAGACTTAATGTTAAAGAAGCTTTTGCAAAATGAGGCAGGGCCTGCTTGTAGCTCCAGCAACCTAAATAATCAAACCCTGTGTAGTTTTTAGTAAAAGCGCCGTCAGTCAGATTAATAATAAGATAGCTATATGTCACTCTGAAGAAATCAGTTATAATTTTAAAATACTTTCGTACAACATTGCTGGCCTAGCCAATAAACAACTGATGAATAATTTTTATACGTTTGTAAATGCGTTTAAGGTTTTCTTGCTGTACGAAACTTTTGTCGATAAAAATTTCGAATTTTATGAGCCTTTTTTCCCCAATCACGAGCTATATTGGATACCAGCCACCAGATCAGCAAGCAGAGGGCGTGCAATTGGAGGGGAGCTATTCGGAATCAGGAAAGACCTCAAAAACAACATAAAGTGGAAGCTCGAAAAATCACAAAACAGAATGTCCATCACTTTTAATTTTGGTAATGATATATTTAAAATATTTCCAACGTATTTAAACTGTAACAAGTGGAATGATGATTATGATGACCTATTCGATACTCTGACTGAAAGCGAAACAACCAACATGATGGTAATCGGTGACCTAACTGCTCGAATAGGAAACCATAAATTCGGAAATGGATATGTAGCCGGAGCGACCGCTATAGTACAGACACAGCGATCAACAAGGGATAAAAAAACTGATGCCAAAGGAATCAAACTGGCTGATCTATGCAATTTATTCGATTTGGAAGTACTCAACGGGCGAACTAAGGGAGATGCAGAGGGAAATTATACCTTCATTCGTGGACAATCGTGCTCTACGATCGACTACTGTGCAGCTGGGGGAAAATGGAACGAGGTAATCAGCGAATTTGAAATTAAAGAAGAAATTTTTTCTGACCACATGCCGATAATCGTAGCTCTCACGGTAAAACCCTTAGCCCAGGTACAAGACGCTGAAAACTGCTTATTGCCAAAACTGAGGTGGAACAATCGGTTTGTGCACAGGTATCAATCAGAGCTGGACCGGTGCTTAGCTCAACAGCAACAAGGTGAAATGAGACTGACCATGGATATGCTCACAAGGAGCATAACAGAAGCCGCAAATTGTATGCAGACTGGAAAGCAAAGCCCTTTTCGACAAGCTTGGTATGATGCAACAATTAAGAAAAATTAGAAACTCAGAAACTAGAGAAGGCCGCTTAAATTACCAAACCGCAAATTCAAAATATAAGATACTTTGCAGGAAAAAGCAACGGCGCTACTATCAGCAGCTGGAAGTGGAAATATGTAAAATAAATGATAGCAAGAGCTTCTGGGCAATAGCCAGAAAGTTGAATGGTAGCGCTGCGTCGAAAGGTATTAAAGCAAGCCCACAAGTGCTAGCAACACATTTCAAATCTCTCCTCCAAGTACCTTGTGAATCGGAAATTAGCTTCGCACTTCCATTGATAATAAATGAAGAACTTGATGCTCAAATTACCAAATCAGAAATTCTGGAGGCATTACGTAGCGCTAAGGACAACAAAGCCCCAGGGATAGACAGAATACCAGCGGAATTTTTAAAAAACTCATCAGAAACCTTCATAGAGCAACTATTGATAGCCTACAATACCATCCTTAATGAAGGAAAATCGCCAACAAACTTTCTCTCTAATATCATCTTCCCAATTTTCAAAAAAGGAGACCCCACCGAAGCAAGTAACTATAGAGGAATTTCATTCCTGAATAGCACACAAAAAGTATTCGCTTCTATTCTGCTAAATAGATTAACGACTTGGGCCAATAGTCATCACATTTTAAGCGAGTATCAGTCGGGTTTTCGTAAAGGATACTCAACCGTCGACAGCATTTTTGTGTTAACCGCCATTGCGAATGAGTTCCTGCGGCGAAAGGAAAAAATGTATATTTTTTTCATAGACTTCAAGGCCGCGTTTGACACAATTGATCGAAGAGCTCTATTTCTAAAGCTTAGCAACTGCGGAATTTCGACAAAAATACTCAACGCAATAAAAGCTATGTACACAGATAACAAAACAGCAGTTTGGGATGGCAAGCAAAGATCGGAATTTTTTGATTCCAGTATGGGTGTCAAACAAGGCTGCCTTTTAAGCCCCTTCCTTTTTTTCGATTTTTGTGGACGACATCATCACTGTTCTACCAGGAGGCGTGTCTATCGGCACAGAAGTTGTAAAAGCCCTTATGTATGCGGATGACATGGTGCTGCTGGCGGATTCCCCTAAAAAATTGCAAGACATGATAAACTGCGTACAAGACTATTGCAAACTATGGAATCTTCGGATTAACACCGAGAAATCAAAGGTCATGGTGATTAAAGACACGAGAGGACGCCCCTCGAATAGTGAAACATGGTCCATAAACGGTTGCTTAATTGAAAATGTTAAGGAATATAAGTATCTGGGAGTACTGCTAACGCCGAATATGACTTTCGAAAAGCACGTATTACAACGACTCCACGACTCCAGGGTAGCGATAAATACCACATGGAATACCTTTTTGCAAAAAAGGATGTAAAGTGCAGTACAAAATATAAGCTCTTCGAGGCCACAGCGAGAGCAGTAATGTGCTATGCAGCCCCGGTTTGGGGACACTTACAGCTAGAAGACGTGGAAAGACTTGTACCCACTTTCCTGAAAAGGATTTTCAAATGGCCAAGGAACACGCCACACTACGCTATTTACCTTGAAACCGGCCTCGCTCCGCTTTATATAAAGACTTTAGAAATGCATTTCTGTTATATTAGAAAAGTCATGAACCTCAGCCCTCATAGACTCCCAAAAATTGTAGCACTGCATCTCTTGCATAGTAGATCGCAATTCTTTGATAAGTGGGACAGCCTAGCGCATGAAGTCGGAGTACAATTATCCTTGGATGATCCAAACTCTTGGAATGACAAGCACAAACAGATACTGGAAGGCCTGGCAGCAACAGCAAGAACTAAATTTATAGATCAGGCAAGAAAAAGTGAAACCCGAGCGTTCTACAGGAGCTTGATATATGACATGGGAGTCAAAAACTATTTCTCTGACACTCTCGGCTCACAGGCAATATCCTTGATATTTAAAGCGAGAAC
Organism: Lordiphosa clarofinis; assembly: GCA_018904275.1. NCBI lineage: Eukaryota > Metazoa > Arthropoda > Insecta > Diptera > Drosophilidae > Lordiphosa > Lordiphosa clarofinis. The sequence goes on along the minus strand of JAEIGQ010000324.1, from coordinate 197,494 downwards.
AGAGGTGTTACATCTCAACTATCTTCTTCTTCTTCTTCTTTATTGGCCCGATGCTTGCATCACAACCGTTTGACGGTCTCGGCCGCTGCAACTAATGTCCGCCAGTCGCTTCTGCTCCGTGCGAGCTGGCACCAGTTTTTCACGCCAAGCTTAGAAATGTCTTTCCGCACCTGGTCGTCCCACCTTAGAGGTGGTCGTCCCACCTTGCCTTGTCCCAGTTCTTTCGCATCCCTCTTGTAGATCATTTTTGCTGGAGCTTGATCATCCATTCGGGTAACATGTCCCAGCCAGCGCAGCCGCTGTTGCTTTATGCGCTTGACCAGACTAGTATCCCCATAGAGCTTATACAGTTCGTCATTCCTTCGGATGCGAAAGTCCTCGCCAACTTTCAAAGGTCCATAAATCCTGCGAAGAATCTTTCGCTCGAAAACGCCAATCGCCGCCTCATCCGCTGATGATATTGCCCATGCTTCTGCGCCGTATTGCAGGACTGGGATGATAAGCGACTTATATAGCGCTATTTTTGTTTTTCGCTTGAGGTTTCTGCTCTTGAGCTCCCTACTTAGCCCGTAATAGCATCGGTTTGCGAGCGTGATTCTTCTTCGAATTTCCAGGCTGATGTTGTTGTCGCCGATTATCATCGTTCCAAGGTAGACAAAGTCCTCTACAACTTTAAAGTTGTACTCTCCCATTGCAACAGATTGCCCAATTTGTGTGTACTTCTGTTTCGAGGACACTAGGTACTTCGTCTTGTCCTCGTTTACCGCTAAACCCATTAGCTCAGACTGCTTCTCAATCTCTGAAAACGCATTGCTTACTGCCTGTTCGGTTTTGCCGATAATGTCATCTCAACTATAGGCCATACATTACGGGAGTAAATACCGAGTGCAGCATGTGTAACCTACACGAAAGGGAAGACACTTTCCATTTTATAGCACTATGCCCGGTGCTTAAAGAAATCAGGCAAGCACACTGGGGAACCCAATTAATAGACATGGAGAAATTTGAGAAAATACAGAACGGTGAAAATTGGGTTGTGTTAGCAAACTACCTCAGGGAAGCACTTCAATATAGGCATCAAATCATTACTGAAGATTTTTAAAATAATGAATTTAAAAAGAAAAGAACAATTAATAATCCTAAGTCTTATATTACATTACATTAGATTTAATCAATTAATTTTGTAACTGGCTGACGGCATCTCTTGCCAATCGCTAAATATGGCACACGAAAAGAAATAAAACCTACCTACTACTACTACTACTACTACTATTTGGGACATAATTGGGACATTCTTGGGATAGAATTGGGACATACTTGGGACATATTTGGGATATACTTGGGAAATTCTTAGGACATACAAGTGACAGACATGGGACATATTTGGGACATACTTGGGACATATTTAGGACATACTTAGGATATACTTGGGACATACTTGGGAGATATTTGGGACATACTTCGGACCTATTTGAGACATACTTGGGACATTCTTGGGACACACTTGGGACATACTTGGGACATATTTGAGACATACTTAGGACGTACTTGTGACCTACTTGGGACATATTTGGGACATACTTGGGACATACTTGGGAGATATTTGGGACTTACTTCGGACATATTTGAGACATACTTGGGACAAACTTAGGACATACTTGGGCCACACTTGGGACATACTCGGGACATACTAGGGAGATACTTGGGACATACTTGGGAGATATTTGGGACTTACTTCGGACATATTTTGGACATATTTGGGACAAACATGGGACATACTTAGGCCACACTTGGGACATCCTTGGGACATACTTGGGACATATTTGGGACGTTCTTGTGACCTACTTGGGACATATTTGGGACATACTTGGGACATACTTGGGACATACTTGGGACATACTTGGGAGATATTTGGGACATAATTGGGACGTACTTGTGACCTACTTGGGACATATTTGGGACATACTAGGGACATACTTGGGACATACTTGGGAGATACTTGGGACATACTTGGGACATACTTGGGACATACATGGGACATACTTGGGACATACTAGGGACATACTTGGGAGATATTTGGGACATACTTCGGACATATCTTAGACATACTTGGGACATTCTTGGGACATACTTGGGACATACATGGGACATATTTGGGACATACTTGGGACATATTTGGGACATACTTGGGACTGATTTGGGACATACATGGGAAATACTTGGGACATTCTTGGGACATATTTGGGACATAATTGGGACTTATTTGGGACATTTTTGGGCGATACTTGGGACATACTTGGACATACTTGGGACATACTTGGGACATACTTGGGACATACTTGGGACATGCTTGGGACATACCTGGGACATATTTGGGACATACCTGGGACATATTTGGGATATACTTGGGACATTCTTAGGTCATACAAGTGACAGACATGGGACATATTTTCGACATACTTGGGACATATTTAGGATATACTTAGGATATACTTGGGACATAATTGGGACATACTTGGGTCGTACTTGGGACATACTTGGGACATACTTGGGACATACTTGGGACATACTTGGGACATACTTGGGACATACTTGGGACATACTTGGGACATACTTGGGACATACTTGGGACATACTTGGGACATACTTGGGACATACTTGGGACATTCTAGGGACATACTTGGGACATACTTAGGACATACTTGGGAGATATTTGGGACATACTTCGAACATATTTTAGACATACTTGGGACATTCTTGGGACATACTTGGGACATACATGGGACATATTTGGGACATACTTGGGACATATTTGGGACATCCTTGGGACATATTTATGACATACTTGGGACATTCTTTGGACTTATTTGGGACATATTTGGGACTTATTTGTGACCTATTTGGGACATATTTGGGACATACTTGGGACATACTTGGGACATACTTGGGACATACTTGGGACATACTTGGGACTTACTTGGGACATACTTGGGACATACTTGGGACATACCTGGGACATACTTGGGACATACTTGGGACATATTTGGGACAAAATTGGGACATACTTTGGATACAATTGGGACATACTTGGGACATTCTTGGGACATATTTGGGACATACTTGGGACATACTTGGGACATATTTGGGATATACTTGGGACATTCTTAGGACATACAAGTGACAGACATGGGACATATTTGGGACATACTTGGGACATATTTAGGACATACTTAGGATATACTTGGGACATACTTGGGAGATATTTGGGACATACTTCGGACATATTTGAGACATACTTGGGACATTCTTGGGACATACTTGGGACATACTTGAGACATATTTGAGACATACTTGGGACATACTTGGGAGATACTTGGGACATACTTGGGAGATATTTGGGACTTAATTCGGACATATTTGAGACATACTTGGGACATACTTGGGACATACTTGGGACACACTTGGGACATACTTGGGACATACTTGGGACATACTTGGGACATACTTCGGAGATACTTGGGACATTCTTTGGACATATTTGAGACATACTTGGGACAAACTTGGGCCACACTTGGGACATACTTGGGACATACTTGGGACATACTTGGGACGTACTTGGGACATAATTGGGACATACTTGGGACATACTTAGGCCACACTTGGGACATAATTGGGACATACTTGGGACATACTTGGGACATATTTGGGACGTACTTGTGACTTAATTGGGACATATTTAGGACATACTTGGGACATATTTGGGACCACTCTTGGGACATACTTGCGACATACTTGGGACATACTTGGGACATACTTGGGACATACTTGGGACATACTTGGGACATACTTGGGACATACTTGGGACATACTTGGGACATACTTGGGACATACTTGGGACATACTTGGGACATATTTGAGACATACTTGGGACATTCTTGGGACATACTTGGGACATACTTGGGACATACTTGAGACATACTTGGGACATTTTTGGGACATACTTGGGACATACTTGGGAGATATTTGGGACATGCTTGGGACATACCTGGGACATACTTGGGACATACTTGGGACATATTTGGGACATTCTTGGGATAGAATTGGGACATACTTGGGACATATTTGGGATATACTTGGGAAATTCTTAGGACATACAAGTGACAGACATGGGACATATTTGGGACATACTTGGGACATATTTAGGACATACTTGGGATATTCTTGGGACATACTTGGGACATATTTGGGACATACTTGGGACCTATTTGGGACATACTTGGGACATTCTTGGGACATACTTGGGACATACTTGGGACATACTTGGGACATACTTGGGACATACTTGGGACATACTTGGGACATACTTGGGACATACTTGGGACATACTTGGGACATACTTGGGACATACTTGGGACTTACTTGGGACATATTTGGGACATACTTGGGACATACTTGGGACATACTTGGGACATACTTGGGACATACTTGGGACATACTAGGGAGATACTTGGGACATACTTGGGACATATTTGGGACTTACTTCGGACATATTTTGGACATATTTGGGACAAACTTGGGACATACTTAGGCCACACTTGGGACATACTTGGGACATACTTGGGACATATTTGGGACGTACTTGTGACCTTCTTGGGACATATTTGGGACATACTTGGGACATACTTGGGACATACTTGGGACATACTTGGGACATACTTGGGACATACTTGGGACATACTTGGGACATACTTGGGACATACTTGGGACATACTTGGGACATACTTGGGAGATATTTGGGACATACTTCGGACATATCTGAGACATACTTGGGACATTCTTGGGACATACTTGGGACATACATGGGACATACTTGGGACATACTTGGGACATTCTTGGGACATACTTGGGACATACTTGGGACATACTTGGGACATATTTGGGACATACTTGGGACATACTTGGGACATACTTGGGACATACATGGGACATATTTGAGACATACTTGGGACATTCTTGGGACATACTTTGGACATACTTGGGAGATATTTGGGACATGCTTGGGACATACCTGGGACATACTTGGGACATACTTGGGACATATTTGGGACATTCTTGGGATAGACTTGGGACACACTTGGGACATATTTGGGATATACTTGGGACATTCTTAGGACATACTTGGGACAGACTTGGGACATATTTGGGACATACTTGGGACATACTTAGGACATACTTAGGACATTCTTGGGACATACTTGGGACATATTTGGGACATACTTGGGACCTATTTGAGACATACTTGGGACATACTTGGGACATACACTTGGGACATACTTGGGACATACTTGGGACATACTTAGGACATACTTGGGACCTACTTGGGACATACTTGGGACATTCTTGGGACATACTTGGGAGATATTTGGGACTTACTTGGGACATATTTGGGACATACTTGGGACAAACTTAGGACATACTTGGGCCATACTTGGGACATACTTGGGACATACTTGGGACATACTTGGGACATACTTGGGACATATTTGGGACTTACTTGGGACATATTTGGGACATACTTGGGACATACTTGGGACATACTTGGGACATACTTGGGACATCCTTGGGACATACTTGGGACATATTTGGGACATACTTGGGACCTACTTGGGACATATTTGGGACATACTTGGGACATACTTGGGACATACTTGGGACATACTTGGGACATACTTGGGACATACTTGGGACATACTTGGGACATACTTGGGACATACTTGGGACATACTTGGGAGATATTTGGGACATACTTCGGACATACTTGGGACATACTTGGGACATACTTGGGACATACTTGGGACATACATGGGACATATTTGGGACATACTTGGGACATATTTGGGTCAACTTGGGACTGATTTGGGACATACATGGGAAATACTTGGGACATACTTGGGACATATTTGGGACATAATTGGGACATTATTTGGGACATTTTTGGGCCATACTTGGGACATACTTGAGACATATTTGGGACATACTTGGGACATACTTTGGGACATACTTGGGACATACTTGGGACATTCTTGGGACATATTTGGGACATACTTGGGACATACTTTGGGATATACTTGGGACATACTTGGGACATACTTGGGACAGACTACTTGGGACATATTTGGGACATACTTGGGACATATTTGGGACATACTTGGGATACTTGGGACATACTTGGGACATAGGTTAGGTTAGGTTGTGATGGCTGAGAGCGACGAGCCGCTCTCCCACTTAGGCCACTTTGGGCCCATTGCGATGCCATATTTATTCCCTATTAACCCTTTTTAATACTGAGGTGGGTCCTCGTTACTGAACCATTGTGTGGACAGAATAAATTTGAGTAGAGCTGGGATCTCTAGCCCGGATGTCTCCGAGAGGTTGAGTAGCAGAGGTTGACCAAGTGTCCTGAGTCTCCTTCCACTCAAGGCGGGGCAATGGCACAAAAGGTGTTGTACCGACTCCTCCTCTTCTTCGTGTCCGCAACTTCTGCAAAAATCAAAGTAATTGACGCCTAGGCGTGCTGCATGTCTGCCAATAAGACAGTGACCCGTGAGGGTCCCCACCAGAAGTGATATGTGGTCCCTTCTGTGACGTAAAAGTGTGTTAGTACGTTTTTGGTCGAATGTTGGCCACGTAAGCCTCGCTACTGCACAGGAAGAAAGGTTTTTCCACCGGTTCGTAGCGAGACGAAGTGTTTCTGCTTTTTTATGAAGTTTATAAGTCGCCATAGGCATTCCTATCGTGCTCCTCTCTGAAAGGAGCTCGATGGTGGTTCCTATTCTGGCCAGTTTGTCCGCAGACTCGTTACCTTCTATGTTGCGGTGTCCAGGTACCCATATCAGGTGTATACTAAAATGTCGTGCGATCTCGTTGAGAGATAAGCGACATTTAGTAAGTGTTTTAGCATTGTTGGTGTGTGAGTCAAGTGCTTTAAGGGCGGCTTGACTATCTGAGTATATAAATACATTTCCTTCCTTGACCGTGAGTGTGCTAAGGTAGGTGGCAGCTTCCTGGATGGCTACCACCTCTGCTTGGTACACACTACAGTGGTCAGGAAGGCGGAACGATAAGTTCAAATCTAGGTTGGGAGAGAAAACTCCCCCTCCAACTTTTTTGTCGAGCTTAGAACCATCAGTGTAGATGTTAATGGCGTTAGCTCTGCTGTGGGGCAGGTTGTCCCAATCGTTTCGGCTTGGGATATAGACGTCGTAAAATTTGTCGAACGTCGTTTGTGGTATACAGTAGTCTGTAATTAATGGTATACCCGTTTGGTCTTCGAGTATGGTAGGCGTGTCCCGAATTGCCCCTGTTCCAGGTATCGGATTCTCGTAGTCTTAAGGCTGTTGTGGTAGCCATTTGCTTAGCTATGAGGTCTAGTGGTAGTAGGTGAAGAATAGTATTGAGCGCTTCCGTTGGTGTCGTTCGGAGAGCGCCGCTAATACAAATTTCCGCACTTCTTTGTACTTTGTGCAGATTGTTCAGGGCTGATTGTTTCCCAAGTGCTGGCCACCATACTAGAGCTCCGTAGAGAAGTATAGGGCGTATTACGGCTGTGTAAAGCCAATGTACAATGGATGGGGAAAAACCCCATCTACGGCCAATGGCATTTTTACAAGAAAAAAGAGCAATGGTTGCCTTTTTTATACGTTCATTTATATTGTCATTCCAGAGCAGTTTCTTATCCAGAATGACACCCAAGTATTTGGCATTGTCACCAAATACGAGGCTTACTCCGTTGATTTTAGGCGGGATAAGATCAGGAATTTTGTACTTTCGGGTGAAAAGCACTAATTCCGTCTTAGCCGGGTTTACGCCCAAGCCACAAGATTTTGTCCACTGAGCAAGTGTTGTCAGTGCGGTCTGCATGAGGTCACACAGCGTTTGAGGAAACATTCCACATTTGTAGATGGCAATATCATCCGCGTAAGCCACCACTTCATGTCCCTCCGCCTCCATTAGCCGCAGCAGTTGGTTAACTGTTACAACCCACAGCAGCGGAGAGAGAACACCTCCTTGCGGAGTGCCTCTGTTTACACATCTGCGAGCAGTTGCACCGCCAAGTTGGGAGTACACCGTTCTGCTGGTTAGCAGTTGTTCGATGAATCTTACTAGCGGCACATCTGCTCCCACATATGTCAAGGCAGAGGTGATGGCGTTAGGTTGGACGTTATTGAAGGCACCCTCTATGTCGAGAAATGCTACTAAAGAGAAGTCTCTTACTTCAAGTGATCTTTCAATCCTTGAGACCAGGGAGTGTAGGGCGGTTTCAGTAGACCTACCCTTGCTGTATGCATGTTGGGTGTGTGCTAGATGAGCGGGACTAATAGTTTGCCTCAGGTGTGCATCTATAAGTCTCTCGAGAGTTTTAAGGAGAAACGAGGATAGGCTGATTGGCCTATAATCGTTTGGTTTCACATGTGAAGCTTTGCCAGCTTTCGGTATGAATATTACTTTAGTTTCTCTCCACCTAGTGGGGATGTAGTTTACCTTGAGACAGCTTACATAGATTGTGTAAAGCCATGTCATTGTGTACCCAATGGTTTGTTGTAGTTGGGCAGGATATATGTTATCGAGACCTGGCGACTTAAATGGTTCGAACGAATCGATAGCCCATTTAATTCTGGTCTCCGTGACAATGGTTTTGTCGTATTGCATAGAAAGGTCGGTTGGCCTAACCTGAGGTATTAAGTTTAGGGAGCATTCAGGGAAGTGAGTGCTTAGCAGAAGATTTAGAGATTCTTCGCTCGAGTCGGTCCAGGTTCCGTCGGTTTTTTGTAAGAGTCCTGGCGGGGTAGCCAGGATCTTTCTGAGCCGTGATGCATCAGAAGTAGATTCAATATTACTACAGTAATGGGTCCAGGAGGAGCGTTTTGCCCTCCTGATAGCTTTCTTATAAGTAGCTAGCTTTTGTTTATATAACTCCCATGCGGTTGTTTGGTCGTTATATTTGGCTACGTTAAATGTATGACGACATTCCTTACGGAGCTTATCCAGCTCTGCAGACCACCAAGGTGGTTTAAAGGTGGATTTTATTTTTCTAGGGGGCAGGCCCTATTAAATGAACTCGAATACGCGATGGTAAGCGTATCGACAAGCTCATCTATCTGTTTTCCCGAACTTGGTGTGTATGGTGGGGACGGTCCAAGTTTTTTACAGAGAAGTTTGTTGTGCACTTCCCAGTTGGTCTTTTTGGGTTCTGTATCCTTTTGGGTGAGGGACACTTATTTGTTAGTACGACCTCTATGTATCGATGATCAGAGAAGGAGTGCTCTGGGAGCACCTTCCATGATATCACTTGGTCATAGAGGTCTGCGGAGATGAGGGTTATATCTAAAACCTCTCTTCTATTTTTGATAACAAAGGTGGGGTCATTCCCTTTATTGGCAATATGCAAATCTGTCTGTAATAGGTAGTTGTACAGTGATTCGCCGCGCTCATTTATGTCTGAGCTGCCCCATTGTGTGTGGTGTGCGTTGGCATCGCCACCTAGAATAAGGCTTGTATAAGTGTGACTGTTGCTTCCAGTTAGGTCCCGGAAAATTTTTGGTGGTGGAGGGCTCTCAGTGTCGTGAGCCAGATAAAAGGAGGCCAGCCTGATTGTGGAACTCCCCAGTTCCAGGCTGACTGTAGTGATGTCGCCATCACTGAATTGAGGAAGAAGTAGTGTTTTGTAATGTATTTTGGATAAAATACATGTACGAATTTTTCCCTTTCCCTTGGTATGGTAAAGGTTGTATTTGGATGTCCGTAAACCATTGATTCTGTCACCAGAAATCCATGGCTCTTGAACAAAAACAATGTCTACTTCGCCTGAGGATAGGCGAAGTAAAAGTTCAGCGGTTGCTGCTTTGGAGTGATGCAGGTTTATTTGTATTTGTTTCTGGTTTTAGCCATTGGAACCTCCAGACACCCACTTTACACAAATCCCCATCATTTGCCTTTGCTTCCGTTTGGGTGTAACGGAAAACAGAGCAAAACGGTGGGCACTCGAACTAAAGTGAGGTTCCGGCTGTAAATCGGCCAAAATCAAAATTAAAGTCTGTAGCTTAAAAAGTGTCAGCACTAATTGGTTGTCAGCACTAACACCTTTAGAGTTAAACGTAGAACGTAATAAAATGACGTAAAACGTAATGTGGCGCTTACGTCGTCAACCAAAACCACTGAATTTATATGTAAAATAATAACAATGGCTAATGGCTAAAATGGTAATTATTCACAATGCAAACACTTGCGTGAAAACTCCTCGTGATGCTCTGCACGTCAATGTGCGGGTGGGAGGATCACTTAGTGGGTGGGCATCAGGTGCAGCACCTGACTACTGGCGGCGGCTGGCGGCGGCAACCAATTGGTTTTGCTGATTGCAAAATCGGCAACTCAATTCGACGGGGCCCCAAGTTGAAACACACTCGTATATCACTTGGCAAAAACGTTTGACAACTTTTTGCTGTCTGCCGAACGATTTTAAAAACATAAATTTAATTAATACGCGGAGCGCCAAAACAAAAACAAACCGCACGATCAGTGTGACCAGAGCAGTTTTTCCTGGGACATACTTGGGAGATATTTGGGACATACTTCGGACATATTTGAGACATACTTGGGACATTCTTGGGACATACAGGGGACATATTTGAGACATACTTGGGACATACTTGGGAGATACTTGGGACATACTTGGGACATACTTGGGAGATATTTGGGACTTACTTCGGGACATATTTGGGACATACTTGGGACAAACTTGGGACATACTTGGGCCATACTTGGGACATACTTGGGACATACTTGGGACATACTTGGGACATACTTGGGACATTCTTGGGACATATTTGGGACATACTTGGGACATACTTGGGACATACTTGGGACATACTTGGGACATACTTGGGACATACTTGGGACATACTTGGGACATATTTGGGACATACTTGGGACATACTTAGGACACACTTGGGACATACTTGGGACATACTTGGGACTGATTTGGGACATACTTGGGACATACTTGGGACATACTTGGGACATACTTGGGACATACTTGGGATACAATTGGGACATACTTGGGACATACTTGGGACATATTTGGGACATACTTGGGACATATTTGGGACATACTTGGGACATACTTAGGACATACAAGTGATAGACTTGGGACATATTTGGGACATACTTGGGACATATTTGGGACATACTTAGGATATACTTGGGACATACTTGGGAATTACTTGGGACATACTTGGGACATACTTGGGACATACTTGGGACATACTTGGGACATATTTGGGACATACTTGGGACATACTTGTGACATACTTGGGACATATTTGGGACATACTTGGGACATATTTGGGACTTACTTCGACATATTTGAGACATACTTGGGACATACTTGGGACATACTTGGGACATACTTGGGACATACTTGGGACATACTTGGGACATACTTGGGACATACTTGGGACATACTTGGGACATACTTGGGACATACTTGGGACATACTTGGGACATACTTGGGACATTCTTGGGACATACTTGGGACATACTTGGGACATACTTGGGACATATTTGGGACATACTTGGGACATATTTGGGACATACTTGGGACATACTTGGGACATACTTGGGACATACTTGGGACATATTTGGGACATACTTGGGACATATTTGGGACATACTTGGGACATATTTGTGACATACTTGGGACATACTTTGGACTTATTTGGGACATACTTGGGACATACTTGGGACATATTTGGGACATATTTGGGACATACTTGGGACATACTTGGGACATACTTGGGACATACTTGGGACGTACTTGGGACATACTTGGGACATACTTGGGACATACTTGGGACATACTTGGGACATACTTGGGACATACTTGGGACATATTTGGGACATACTTGGGACATACTTTGGACATACTTGGGACATACTTGGGACATACTTGGGACATATTTGGGACATACTTGGGACATATTTGGGATATACTTGGGACATTCTTAGGACATACTTGGGACAGACTTGGGACATATTTGGGACATACTTGGGACATATTTGGGACATACTTGGGACATTCTTGGGACATACTTGGGAGATATTTGGGACATACTTGGGACATATTTGAGACATACTTGGGACATTCTTGGGACATACTTGGGACATACTTGGGACATATTTGGGACATACTTGGGACATACTTGGGAGATAATTGGGACATACTTGGGACATACTTGGGACATATTTGGGACTTACTTCGGACATATTTGGGACATACTTGGGACATACTTGGGACATACTTGGGACATACTTGGGACATACTTGGGACTTGACATACTTGGGACATACTTGGGACATACTTGGGACATACTTGGGACATACTTGGGACATATTTGGGACATACTTGGGACATATTTGGGACATACTTGGGACATACTTGGGACATACTTGGGACATACTTGGGACATATTTGGGACATACTTGGGACATACTTGGGACATACTTGGGACATACTTGGGACATACTTGGGACATACTTGGGACATACTTGGGACATATTTGGGACATACTTGGGACATATTTGGACCACTCTTGGGACATACTTGGGACATACTTGGGACATACTTGGGACATACTTGGGACATACTTGGGACATACTTGGGACATACTTGGGACATACTTGGGACATATTTGGGACATACTTGGGACATACTTGGGACATACTTGGGACATATTTGGGACATACTTGGGACATATTTGGGACATACTTGGGACATACTTGGGACATACTTGGGACATACTTGGGACATATTTGGGACATACTTGGGACATACTTGGGACATACTTGGGACATACTTGGGACATATTTGGGACATACTTGGGATAGACTTGGGACATACTTGGGACATATTTGGGACATACTTGGGACATATTTGGGATATACTTGGGACATTCTTGGGACATACTTGGGACATACTTGGGACATACTTGGGACATATTTGGGACATACTTAGGACATACTTGGGACATACTTGGGACATATTTGGGACATACTTCGGACATATTTGAGACATACTTGGGACATTCTTGGGACATACTTGGGACATACTTGGGACATACTTGGGACATACTTGGGACATACTTGGGACATACTTGGGACATATTTGGGACATACTTGGGACATACTTGGGACATATTTGGGACATACTTGGGACATATTTGGGACATACTTGGGACATACTTGGGACATACTTGGGACATACTTGGGACATACTTGGGACATACTTGGACATACTTGGGACATACTTGGGACATATTTGGGACATACTTGGGACATATTTTGGACATATTTGGGACATACTTGGGACATACTTAGGCCATACTTGGGACATATTTGGGACATACTTGGGACATACTTGGGACATATTTGGGACATACTTGGGACATACTTGGGACATACTTACTTGGGACATATTTGGGACATACTTGGGACATACTTGGGACATACTTGGGACATATTTGGGACATACTTGGGACATACTTGGGACATACTTGGGACATACTTGGGACATACTTGGGACATACTTGGGACATACTTGGGACATACTTGGGACATACTTGGGACATACTTGGGACATACTTGGGACATACTTGGGACATATTTGGGACATACTTGGGACATATCTTGGACATACTTGGGACATTCTTGGGACATACTTGGGACATACTTGGGACATATTTGGGACATACTTAGGACATATTTGGGACAAACTTGGGACATATTTGGGACATACTTGGGACATACTTGGGACATTCTTGGGACATATTTGGGACATACTTGGGACATATTTTGGGACATATTTGGGACTACTTGGGACATACTTGGGACATACTTGGGACATACTTGGGACATACTTGGGACATACTTGGGACATACTTGGGACATATTTGGGATATAATTGGGACATACTTGGGACATACTTGGGACATATTTGGGACATACTTGGGACATATTTGGGACATACTTGGGACATTCTTAGGACATACTTGGGACATACTTGGGACATACTTGGGACATACTTGGGACATACTTGGGACATACTTGGGACATACTTGGGACATACTTGGGACATACTTGGGACATACTTGGGACATATTTGGGACATACTTTGGGACATACTTGGGACATACTTGGGACATATTTGGGACATACTTGGGACATATTTGGGACATACTTCGGACATATTTGAGACATACTTGGGACATACTTGGGACATACTTGGGACATACTTGGGACATACTTGGGACATACTTGGGACATACTTGAGATACTTGGGACATACTTGGGACATACTTGGGACATACTTGGGACATACTTGGGACATTCTTGGGACATACTTGGGACATACTTGGGACATACTTGGGAGATATTTGGGACATACTTGGGACATATTTTGACATATTGGGACATACTTGGGACATTCTTGGGACATACTTGGGACATACTTGGGACATATTTGGGACATACTTGGGACATATTTGGGACATACTTGGGACATATTTGGGACATACTTGGGACATTCTTTGGACATATTTGGGACATATTTGGGACTTATTTGGGACATATTTGGGACATATTTGGGACATACTTGGGACATACTTGGGACATACTTGGGACATACATATTGGGACATACTTGGGACATACTTGGGACATACTTGGGACATACTTGGGACATACTTGGGACATACTTGGGACATATTTGGGACATACTTGGGACATACTTTGGATATAATTGGGACATACTTGGGACATTCTTGGGACATTCTTGGGACATATTTGGGACATACTTGGGACATATTTGGGACATACTTGGGACATTCTTGGGACATACTTGGGACAGACTTGGGACATATTTGGGACATACTTGGGACATATTTGGGACATACTTGGGACATACTTGGGACATACTTGGGACATATTTGGGACATACTTGGGACATATTTGGGACATACTTGGGACATACTTGGGACATATTTGGGACATACTTGGGACATACTTAGGACATACTTGGGACATACTTGGGACATACTTGGGACATACTTGGGACATACTTGGGACATACTTTGGACATACTTGGGACATACTTGGGACATACTTGGGACATACTTGGGACATATTTGGGACATACTTTGGACATACTTGGGACATACTTGGGAGATATTTGGGACATACTTGGGACATATTTGGACATATTTGGGACATACTTGGGACATACTTAGGACATACTTGGGACATACTTGGGACATATTTGGGACATACTTGGGACATACTTGGGACATATTTGGGACATACTTGGGACATACTTGGGACATACTTGGGACATACTTGGGACATACTTGGGACATACTTGGGACATACTTGGGACATACTTGGGACATATTTGGGACATACTTGGGACATATTTTGGACATATTTGGGACAAACTTGGGACATACTTAGGACATACTTGGGACATACTTGGGACATATTTGGGACATACTTGGGACATATTTGGGACATACTTGGGACATACTTGGGACATATTTGGGACATATTTGGGACATTCTTGGGACATACTTGGGACATTTTTGGGACATACTTGGGACATACTTGGGACATACTTGGGACATACTTGGGACATACTTGGGACATACTTGGGACATACTTGGGACATACTTGGGACATACTTGGGACATACTTGGGACATATTTGGGACATACTTGGGACATACTTGGGACATACTTGGGACATATTTGGGACATACTTGGGATATATTTGGGACATACTTGGGATATTTTTGGGACATACTTGGGACATATTTGGGACATACTTGGGACATACTTGGGACATACTTGGGACATATTTGGGACATATTTGGGACATACTTGGGACTTACTTGGGACATACTTGGGACATACTTGGGACATACTTGGGACATATTTGGGACATATTTGGGACATACTTTGGACATATTTGGGACATACTTGGGACTTACTTAGGCCAATGGGACATACTTGGGACATACTTGGGAGATATTTGGGACATACTTCGGACATATTTGAGACATACTTGGGACATTCTTGGGACATACTTGGGACATACATGGGACATATTTGGGACATAATTGGGACATACTTGGGACATTTTTGGGACATATTTGGGACATACTTGGGATATTATTTGGACATGCAAGGGACACCCATGGGACATATTTAGGACATACTTGGGACATTCTTGGGACATGGGACATATTTGGGACTAACTTGGAATATACTTGGGACATACTTGGAACATACTTGGGACATATTTGGGACATACTTGGGACATATTTGGGACATTCTTGGGACATACTTGGGACATATTTAGGACATACTTGGGATATATTTGGGTCATACCTGGGACATATTTGGGACAAACTTGGGACATACTTGGGCCAATCCTGGGACATACTTGGGACATACTTGGGACATACTTGGGACATACTTGGAGCATACTTGGGAGATATATGGGACATACTTGGGACATATTTGGGACATACTTGGGATATTCTTGGGACATACTTGGGACATATTTGGGACATACTTGGGATATATTTGGGACATACTTGGGACATACTTGGGACTTATTTGGGACATACTTAGGACATATTTGGGACATACTTGGGACATTCTTAGGACATACAAGGGACAGACTTGGGAAATATTTGGGACATACTTGGGACATACTTAGGACATACTTGGGACATACTTGGGACATACTTGGGACATACTTGGGACATACTTGGGACATACTTGGGACATACTTGGGACATACTTGTGGCATATTTGGGACATATTTGGGACGTACTTGTGACCTAATTGGGACATATTTAGGACATACTTGGGACATATTTGGACCACTCTTGAGACATACTTGCGACATACTTGGGACATACTTGGGACAAACTTGGGACATACTTTGGACATACTTGGGACATACTTGGGACATATTTGGGACATACTTTGGACATACTTGGGACATTCTTGGGAGATATTTGGGACTTACTTCGGACATATTTTGGACATATTTGGGACAAACTTGGGACATACTTAGGACATACTTGGGACATACTTGGGACATATTTGGGACATACTTGGGACATACTTGGGACATATTTGGGACATACTTGGGACATACTTGGGACATACTTGGGACATACTTGGGACATACTTAGGACATACTTGGGACATACTTGGGACATACTTGGGACATATTTGGGACATACTTGGGACATATTTTGGATATATTTGGGACATACTTGGGACATACTTAGGCCAACTTGGGACATACTTGGGACATACTTGGGACATATTTGGGACATACTTGGGACATATTTGAGACATACTTGGGACATTCTTGGGACATATTTGGGACATATTTGGGACATTCTTGGGACTGACTTGGGACATATTTGGGACATACTTGGGACATACTTGGGACATATTTGGGACATACTTGGGACATACTTGGGACATACTTGGGACATATTTGGGACATACTTGGGACATACTTGGGACATATTTGGGACATACTTGGGACATATTTGGGACATATTTGGGACATACTTGGGATATTCTTGGGACATACTTGGGACATATTTGGGACATACTTGGGACATATTTGGGACATACTTGGGACATACTTGGGACATATTTGGGACATACTTGGGACATATTTGGGACATACTTGGGACATATTTGGGACATACTTGGGACATACTTGGGACATACTTGGGACATACTTGGGACATACTTGGGACATATTTGGGACATACTTGGGACATATTTGGGACATACTTGGGACATATTTGGGACATACTTGGGATATTCTTGGGACATACTTGGGACATATTTGGGACATACTTGGGATATATTTGGGACATACTTGGGACATACTTGGGACATTCTGGGACATACTTGGGACATACTTGGGACATACTTGGAGCATACTTGGGAGATATTTGGGACATACTTGGGACATATTTGGGACATACTTGGGATATTCTTGGGACATACTTGGGACATATTTGGGACATACTTGGGATATATTTGGGACATACTTGGGACATACTTGGGACATACTTGGGACATATTTGGGACATACTTGGGACATATTTGGGACATACTTGGGACATACTTGGGACATACTTGGGACATACTTGGGACATACTTGGGACATACTTGGGACATACTTGGGACATACTTGGGACATACTTGGGACATACTTGGGACATACTTGGGACATACTTGGGACATACTTGGGACATACTTGTGACATATTTGGGACATATTTGGGACATACTTGTGACATACTTGGGACATATTTGGGACATACTTGGGACATATTTGGACATCTTGAGACATACTTGGGACATACTTGGGACATACTTGGGACATACTTGGGACATACTTTGGACATACTTGGGACATACTTGGGACATACTTGGGACATACTTTGGACATACTTGGGACATTCTTGGGAGATATTTGGGACTTACTTCGGACATATTTTGGACATATTTGGGACATACTTGGGACATACTTAGGACATACTTGGGACATACTTGGGACATATTTGGGACATACTTGGAGCATACTTGGGACATATTTGGGACATACTTGGGACATATTTGGGACATACTTGGGACATACACTTGGGACATATTTGGGACATACTTGGGATATATGTGGGACATACTTGGGATATTCTTGGGACATACTTGGGACATATTTGGGACATACTTGGGACATACTTGGGACATACTTGGGACATATTTGGGACATATTTGGGACATACTTGGGACTTACTTGGGACATACTTGGGACATACTTGGGACATACTTGGGACATATTTGGGACATATTTGGGACATACTTTGGACATATTTGGGACATACTTGGGACATACTTAGGCCAATTGGGACATACTTGGGACATATTTGGGACATACTTGGGACATATTTGAGACATACTTGGGACATTCTTGGGACATACTTGGGACATACTTGGGACATACTTGGGACATACTTGGGACATACTTGGGACATTTTTGGGACATATTTGGGACATACTTGGGATATTATTTGGACATACATGGGACATACTTGGGACATATTTGGGACATACTTGGGACATACTTGGGACATACTTGGGACATACTTGGGAGATATTTGGGACATACTTGGGACATATTTGAGACATACTTGGGACATTCTTGGGACATACTTGGGACATATTTGGGACAAACTTGGAACATACTTGGGACATACTTGGAGCATACTTGGGACATATTTGGGACATACTTGGGACATATTTGGGACATTCTTGGGACATACTTGGGACATATTTAGGACATACTTGGGATATATTTGGGACATACTTGGGACATATTTGGGACATACTTGGGACATACTTGGGACAATCTGGGACATACTTGGGACATACTTGGGACATACTTGGAGCATACTTGGGACATATTTGGGACATACTTGGGACATATTTGGGACATACTTGGGACATATTTGGGACATACTTGGGACATACTTGGGACATATTTGGGACATACTTGGGATATATTTGGGACATACTTGGGACATACTTGGGACATACTTGGGACATATTTGGGACATACTTGGGACATATTTGGGACATACTTGGGACATTCTTAGGAGATACTTGGGACATACTTGGGACATATTTGGGACATACTTGGGACATACTTAGGACATACTTGGGACATACTTGGGACATACTTGGGACATACTTGGGACATACTTGGGACATACTTGGGACATACTTGGGACATACTTGGGACATACTTGGGACATATTTGGGACATACTTGGAGCATACTTGGGACATATTTGGGACATACTTGGGACTTATTTGGGACATTCTTGGGACATACTTGGGACATATTTGGGACATACTTGGGACATATTTGGGACATATTATGGGACATATTTGGGACATACTTGGGACATACTTGGGACATACTTGGGACATACTTGGGACATACTTGGGACATACTTGGGACATACTTGGGACATATTGACATACTTGGGACATACTTTGGGACATACTTGGGACATATTTGGGACATACTTGTGACATACTTGGGACATATTTGGGACATACTTGGGACATATTTGGACATTTGGGACATACTTGGGACATACTTGGGACATACTTGGGACATACTTGGGACATACTTTGGACATACTTGGGACATACTTGGGACATACTTTGGACATACTTGGGACATACTTGGGACATATTTGGGACTTACTTGGGACATATTTTGGACATATTTGGGACATACTTGGGACATACTTAGGACATACTTGGGACATACTTGGGACATATTTGGGACATACTTGGAGCATACTTGGGACATATTTGGGACATACTTGGGACATATTTGGGACATACTTGGGACATACTTGGGACATATTTGGGACATACTTGGGATATATTTGGGACATACTTGGGACATATTTGGGACATACTTGGGACATACTTGGGACAATCTGGGACATACTTGGGACATACTTGGGACATACTTGGAACATACTTGGGAGATATTTGGGACATACTTGGGACATATTTGGGACATACTTGGGATATTCTTGGGACATACTTGGGACATATTTGGGACATACTTGGGATATATTTGGGACATACTTGGGACATACTTGGGACATATTTGGGACATACTTGGGACATATTTGGGACATACTTGGGACATTCTTAGGACATATTTGGGGCATACTTGGGAGATATTCGGGACATACTTGGGACATATTTTGGACATACTTGGGACATACTTGGGACATACTTGGGACATACTTGGGACATACTTGGGAGATATTTGGGACATACTTGGGACATACTTGGGACATATTTAGGACATACTTGGGACATATTTGGGACATACTTGGGACATATTTGGGACATACTTGGGAATTGGGACATACTTGGGACATACTTGGGACATAATTGGGACATACTTGGGACAGTTTTGGGACATACTTGGGATATTCTTTGGACATGCAAGGGACAGACATGGGACATATTTGGGACATACTTGGGACATATTTAGGACATACTTAGGACATACTTGGGACATACTTGGGATATATTTGGGACATACTTGGGACATATTTGAGACATACTTGGGACATTCTTGGGACATACTTGGGACATATTTGGGACAAACTTGGATATACTTGGGACATACTTGGAGCATACTTGGGAGATATTTGGGACATACTTGGGACTTATTTGGGACATTCTTGGGACATACTTAGGACATACTTGGGACATACTTGGGAGATATTTGGGACATACTTGGGACTTATTTGGGACATTCTTGGGACATACTTGAGGACATACTTGGGATATATTTGGGACATACTTGGGACATATTTGGGACATACTTGGGACATATCTGGGACATACTTGGACATACTTGGGACATACTTGGAACATACTTGGGACATATTTGGGACATACTTGGGACATATTTGGGACATACTTGGGACATTCTTGGGACATACTTGGGACATACTTGGGACATATTTGGGACATACTTGGGACATACTTAGGACATACTTGGGACATACTTGGGACATACTTGGGACATACTTGGGACATACTTGGGACATACTTGGGACATACTTGGGACATACTTGGGACATACTTGGGACATATTTGGGACATACTTGGGACATACTTGGGACATTTTTGGGACATACTTGGGACATATTTGGGACATACTTGGGACATTCTTGGGACATACTTGGGACATACTTGGGACATATTTGGGACATACTTGGGACATACTTGGGACATACTTGGGACATACTTGGGACATACTTGGGACATACTTGGGACATACTTGGGACATACTTGGGACATACTTGGGACATACTTGGGACATACTTGGGACATACTTGGGACATATTTGGGACATACTTGGGACATACTTGGGACATACTTGGGACATATTTGGGACATACTTGGGACATATTTGGGACATACTTGGGACTGACTTGGGACATACTTAGGACATACTTGGGACATACTTGGGAGATATTTGGGACATACTTCGGACATACTTGGGACATTCTTGGGACATACTTGGGACATACTTGGGACATACTTGGGACATACTTGGGACATACTTGGGAGATATTTGGGACATACTTCGGACTTATTTGAGACATTCTTGGGACATACTTGGGACATATATGGGACAAACTTGGAACATACTTGGGACATACTTGGAGCATACTTGGGAGATATTTGGGATATACTTGGGACTTATTTGAGACATTCTTGGGACATACTTAGGACATACTTGGGACATACTTGGGACTTATTTGAGACATTCTTGGGACATACTTAGGACATACTTGGGACATACTTGGGAGATATTTGGGACATACTTCGGACATACTTGGGACATTCTTGGGACATATTTGGGACAAACTTGGAACATTTTGGGACATACTTGGAGCATACTTGGGAGATATTTGGGACATACTTGGGACTTATTTGGGACATTCTTGGGACATACTTGGGACATTCTTGGGACATATTTGGGACAAACTTGGAACATACTTGGGACATACTTGGGACATACTTGGGAGATATTTGGGACATACTTGGGACATTCTTGGGACATATTTGGGACATACTTGGGACATACTTGGGACATACTTGGGACATACTTGGGACATACTTGGAGCATACTTGGGACATATTTGGGACATATTTGGGACATACTTAGGACATATTTGGGACATACTTGGGACATACTTGGGACATATTTGGGACATACTTGGGACATACTTGGGACATACTTGGGACATACTTGGGACATACTTGGGACATACTTGGGACATACTTGGGACATACTTGGGACATACTTGGGACATACTTGGAGCATACTTGGGACATATTTGGGACATACTTGGGACATATTTGGGACATTCTTGGGACATACTTGGGACATACTTGGGACATATTTGGGACATACTTGGGACTTATTTGGGACATTCTTGGGACATACTTGGGACATATTTGGGACATACTTGGGATATATTTGGGACATACTTGGGACATATTTGGGACATACTTGGGACATACTTGGGACATATTTGGGACATACTTGGGATATACTTGGGACATACTTGGGACATACTTGGGACATACTTGGGACATACTTGGGACATACTTGGGACATACTTGGGACATACTTGGGACATACTTGGAGCATACTTGGGAGATATTTGGGACATACTTGGGACATATTTGGGACATTCTTGGGACATACTTGGGACATACTTGGGACATACTTGGGACATATTTGGGACATACTTGGGACATATTTGGGACATTCTTGGGACATACTTGGGACATATTTGGGACATACTTGGGACATACTTGGGACATACTTGGGACATTCTTGGGACATACTTGGGACATACTTGGGACATACTTGGGACATACTTGGGACATATTTGGGACATATTTGGGACATACTTGGGATATATTTGGGACATACTTGGGACATACTTGGGACATATTTGGGACATACTTGGGACATACTTGGGACATACTTGGGACATAATTGGGACATACTTGGGACATATTTGGGACATACTTGGGATATACTTTGGACATACTTGGGACATACTTGGGACATATTTGGGACATACTTGGGACATACTTGGGACATACTTGGGACATACTTGGGACATACTTGGGACATACTTGGGACATACTTGGGACATACTTGGGACATACTTGGGACATACTTGGGACATATTTGGGACATACTTGGGACATACTTGGGACATATTTGGGACATACTTGGGACATTTTTGGGACATACTTGGGATATTCTTTGGACATCTGGACATGGGACATATTTGGGACATACTTGGGACATACTTAGGACATACTTGGGACATACTTGGGACATACTTGGGACATACTTGGGACATACTTGGGACATATTTGGGACATACTTGGGACATACTTGGGACATACTTGGGACATTCTTGGGACATACTTGGGACATACTTGGGACATACTTGGAGCATACTTGGGACATATTTGGGACATATTTGGGACATACTTGGGACATATTTGGGACATACTTGGGACATACTTGGGACATATTTGGGACATACTTGGGACATACTTGGGACATACTTGGGACATACTTGGGACATACTTGGGACATATTTGGGACATACTTGGGATATTCTTTGGACATACATGGGACAGACTTGGGACATATTTGGGACATACTTGGGACATACTTAGGACATACTTGGGACATACTTGGGACATACTTGGGACATACTTGGGACATACTTGGGACATACTTGGGACATACTTGGGACATACTTGGGACATATTTGGGACATACTTGGGACATACTTGGGACATATTTGGGACATACTTGGGACATATTTGGGACATACTTGGGATATTCTTTGGACATCTTGGACATGGGACATATTTGGGACATACTTGGGACATACTTGGAACATACTTGGGACATACTTGGGACATACTTGGGACATATTTGGGACATACTTGGGATATTCTTTGGACATACTTGGGACAGACTTGGGACATATTTGGGACATACTTGGGACATACTTGGGACATACTTGGGACATACTTGGGACATACTTGGGACATACTTGGGACATACTTGGGACATACTTGGGACATACTTGGGACATACTTGGGACATGACATATTTGGGACATACTTGGGACATACTTGGGACATATTTGGGACATACTTGGGACATTTTGGGACATACTTGGGATATTCTTTGGACATCATGGACATGGGACATATTTGGGACATACTTGGAACATACTTAGGACATACTTGGGACATACTTGGGACATACTTGGGACATATTTGGGACATACTTGGGATATTCTTGAGACATACTTGGGACAGACTTGGGACATATTTGGGACATACTTGGGACATACTTGGGACATACTTGGGACATACTTGGGACATACTTGGGACATACTTGGGACATACTTGGGACATACTTGGGACATACTTGGGACATACTTGGGACATGACATATTTGGGACATACTTGGGACATACTTGGGACATAATTGGGACATACTTGGGACATACTTGGGACATACTTGGGATATACTTGGGACATACTTGGGACATACTTGGGACATATTTGGGACATACTTGGGACATACTTGGGACATACTTGGGACATACTTGGGACATACTTGGGACATACTTGGGACATACTTGGGACATACTTGGGAGATATTTGGGACATACTTGGGACTTATTTGGGACATTCTTGGGACATACATGGGACATACTTGGGACATACTTGGGACATATTTGGGACATACTTGGGACATACTTGGGACATACTTGGGACATATTTGGGACATACTTGGGACTTATTTGGGACATACTTGGGACATACTTGGGACATACTTGGGACATATTTGGGACATACTTGGGACATACTTGGGATATTCTTGGGACATACTTGGGACATATTTGGGACATACTTGGGACATACTTGGGACATACTTGGGACATATTTGGGACATACTTGGGACTTATTTGGGACATTCTTGGGACATACTTAGGACATACTTGGGACATACTTGGGACATATTTGGGACATACTTGGGACATACTTGGGACATTCTTGGGACATATTTGGGACAAACTTGGAACATACTTGGGACATACTTGGAGCATACTTGGGAGATATTTGGGACATACTTGGGACTTATTTGGGACATTCTTGGGACATACTTGGGACATACTTGGGACATACTTGGGACATACTTGGGACATATTTGGGACATAATTGGGACATACTTCGGACTTATTTGAGACATTCTTGGGACATACTTAGGACATACTTGGGACATATTTGGGACATATTTGGGACATACTTGGGACATACTTGGGACATACTTGGAGCATACTTGGGAGATATTTGGGACATACTTGGGACATATTTGGGACATTCTTGGGACATACTTGGGACATACTTGGGACATACTTGGGACATACTTGGGACATACTTGGGACATACTTGGGACATATTTGGGACATACTTGGAACATACTTGGGACATACTTGGAAGATATTTGGGACATACTTCGGACTAATTTGGGACATTCTTGGGACATACTTGGGACATATTTAGGACATACTTGGGATATATTTGGGTCATACCTGGGACATATTTGGGACATACTTGGGACATACTTGGGACATACTTGGAGCATACTTGGGAGATATTTGGGACATACTTGGGACATATTTGGGACATACTTTGGATATTCTTGGGACATACTTGGGACATACTTGGGACATACTTGGGACATACTTGGGACATACTTGGGACATACTTGGGACATACTTGGGACATACTTGGGACACACTTGGAGCATACTTGGGAGATATTTTGGACATACTTGGGACTTATTTGAGACATTCTTGGGACATACTTGGAAGATATTTGGGACATACTTGGGACTTATTTGGGACATTCTTGGGACATACTTGGGACATATTTAGGACATACTTGGGATATATTTGGGTCATACCTGGGACATATTTGGGACAAACTTGGGACATACTTGGGCCAATCCTGGGACATACTTGGGACATACTTGGGACATACTTGGAGCATACTTGGGAGATATATGGGACATACTTGGGACATATTTGGGACATACTTGGGATATATTTGGGACATACTTGGGACATACTTGGGACATTATTATTTGTTGTTGGGGAAGTGGTGCACCGCGACCAATTTTGGTCTATTGTGCCCCCCTACTGAATTTACAACTCCCCTAGCAGCCCTAACTCCTGTACAAAAGTCAGGATTTTTGTGGGTTCTAAGTTACTGATATTGCTTGGGTGTAGAATGTGTTTCCCAAATCTGTTGAGTCTGCGCCTCGCTAGGGCATCGCAGTGTACTAGTATATGCTCAGAGGACTCCTCCTTCTCTTCCCTTTTTTTAAAAAGTTGGGTGTTTGTTATTCCCAACTTGTACATGTGGCTCCTCAGTCTGCAGTGACCCGTGTAGAGCCCTGTCAGAATTCTGAGGGCATTCTTTCCTTGTTGGATTAACTTTTGGAACCTTTTGAGGTCGTGGTTCACTATTAATGCTTTAGCTTGTCTCATTCCCCTGGTGTTTACCCAGGAGGCTGATCTAAGCGTATTCTCTTCCTTTCTTAGAAGTTCTTTTATTGTGTGTTGGCCTATGCCGCAGTAGGGTTCTGGCCCTACCATTGCGGTGGCTGCACCCTTGCGTGCCAGTTCGTCGGCCAATTCGTTTCCGGGGATGTTGTTGTGTCCCGGTATCCATCGTAGGGTCAGGTTGTTCCTGCTGCCTAGTTGGTCTAATTTGTTCTTTGTCTCTAAGACTAGCTTAGAGGTGAACTTATTGCTACTGAGTGCTTTAAGCGCTGCTTGGCTATCGGAGAGGATAGCTATTTCTCTATTATGGTAGTTCTTCCCCATATTACGGTCTGCACAACGGGAGATGGCACATACTTCAGCTTGAAATATGCTTGTGAATTCTCCCATTGGTTCAGATATTTTCGTTCCTGGCCCTGCTACCCCAAGTCCGGTTCCTTGGGGTGTTAGGGACCCGTCTGTGTACCACATAATTGTGTGTGGTTTCATTTTATGTGTCTCTTCAAGTGAGATCCATTCTCTCTTATTACTTTGGTGTACAGTGAAATTCCTGTCAAAGTGATACTCGGCCACCATTTCGTCTCTGGGTTGGAGGATTAAGGGGATTTCCTTTTCCAGCTTTTCAGAGTCTCTGAGGCTTACTATGTGGTTTCTACCCACTCCTTCTGTTGTTAACCTAAGCAATGTTGCTTTTTTCTTCAGGCCGATGGTATGGTGGAGTGGTGTTAGCTCCATCAAAACCTCGATTGCCGCTGTCGGACAGGTACGCATGGCTCCAGTCATGCATATACATGCTAGCCTTTGCAGTTTTTGCAACTGCGTCCTTACTGTGAGGAGGTTTGCTCTATCTCCCCACACGACAGCTCCATAAGTGAGCATTGGTCTCACAACCATGAGGTATAACCATCGGAGTATATGTGGTGCCATGCCCCACGATTTTCCGGCTATGCTCCTGCATGTGAATAGTGCTCTAGTGCATTTACTGAGTGTATACTCTAAGTGCTTGTCAAACCTCAGCCTGTTGTCGAAGACAACGCCGAGGTATTTGACTTCTTTTTCTGGTGTAATGAGGCAGCCGGATAAGCGTATTGGCCTCATTCTACTTAGCTTGTATTTTCTAGTGAATGGTACTATAATGGTTTTCGCAGGGTTTAGGTTGAGCCCAACCTCCTTGCACCAATTAGACGTGACATTCAGACCCCTCTGGACTATGTCACATAGGGTTTCCTCGTATTTTCCTCTCGCAACGATGTCAATGTCATCAGCGTATCCTTGGCATGTTATGCCTAGGGAGGCGAGTTTTTCTAGGAGCTCATCCACTAGTAGGCTCCACAACAGTGGGGAGAGAACTCCCCCCTGAGGGCATCCTCTAGTTGTGGTGACTGTGATGGTTTCTTCACCCGCCACTACAGTAGGGTTTATACCTCTTCTGATCAGGGCATTCTTGACAGCACTATGGGATGTGTTGTCGAATGCTCCCTCAATGTCTAGGAAGGCGCATAGAGCCACTTCCTTGTCTTCTATTGTTTTCTCGAGCATCTTCCCGAGTTGATACAATGCCGTGTCGGTCGAACGGCCTGCTCTGTACGCGTGCTGTGTTGGTTGGAGGGGTGCCTCCTTTAACAGCGTACTTCGTATGCTATTGTCCACTAGCTTTTCAGTCGTTTTCAGTAAAAACGATGTCAAACTAATGGGTCTGAAGGACTTGGGGTTAGTTATATCCTTCTTCCCTGCCTTGGGGATGAAGACTACCCTTGCTCTGCGCCAGGCACGTGGGATATACCCAGTAGCCAGACTGCTGGTGATGATCTTCCTGAGGATGGGTAGGAGTATGTCCTTTCCTTCCTGCAGGAATGCTGGATAAATGTTATCCGGTCCGGGGGATTTGAAGGGCTGGAATGTTCCAATTGCCCACTCAAGTCTGCCTGCGGACACAACTTTCTTGGCTTCTGCCCAGTCGGAGCTGCGAGGCTGTTAGCAGTGTTCTTGGTCAACACATTCTTCCGCGGGGATGGTTCCGCCTGTTAGGGGTGTCCAACAAGAGACGTACTCTCTCCTCGCTGCTCACTGTATAGGCATCATTAGCCTTTTTAAGGAGACTTTTGATCGGGGTTTTCTTGGCCAGGACTCTATGCAATTTCCCCTCTTTTTTTCGTGTCTTCTATAGACTCGCAGAATTTCCTGTAATTCTTTCTTTTGGCTTTCCTAATCTCACTATTGTATAGTGTCAGGGCTTGCTTGTACTTATGCCAGTCCCCATTCTTTTGGCTTCATTAAAAAGAATTCGGGTCTTCTTTCTGAGTTTCTCCAAGGTAGTACAAAATTTTTGGTTTTTATATTAAATTTAAAAGGGGGTTATCTTGGCATGTCATATGAAAATATTTGACTAAACACACAATTCAAATGATTTTAAGCATGCCATTGGGAACCTAGTAAATTTAAAAGCATTAAATCATTTTGAGAAAGCGTTCAAAAAAACCTCTATAGAAGTGGGGTCTCTCGTGGCATGTCATATGAAAAGGTTTGACTAAACACATATTTCATATGATTTTAAGCATGCCATGGGAGCTTAGTGAATTTATAAGCATTAAATAGAAAAAAAAGTATTTTTAAAATACAAACAAATATTCCATACGTCAGTGGTAGGTCTGATAATAAATGCCCGATTTTGAGAAAGCGTGTCAAAAAACCTCTATAGGAGTGGGGTCTCTCGTGGCATGACATATGAAAAGATTTGACTAAACACATATATCATATGATTTTAAGCATGCCATGGGGGACTTAGTAAACTTATAGGCATTAAATTAAAATAGTAAAGTATTTTTAACATACAAAAATACGACTTTGAAAAGCGTTTCAAAAAACCTCTATAGGAGTGGGGTCTCTCGTGGCATGTCATATGAAAAGATTCGACTAAACACATATTTCATATGATTTTAAGCATGCCATGGGGGACTTAGTAAACTTATATGCATTAAATGAAATAAGTAAAGTATTTTTAACATACAAAAAAATTATACATTACGTCATATTTTTAACATACAAAAAAATTATACCTTACGTCAGTGGTAGGTCTGATCATAAAAGCCCGATTTTGAGATAGCGTGTCAAAATACCTCTATAGGAGTGGGGTCTATCGTGGCATTTCATATGAAAAGATTTGACTAAACACATATTTCATATGATTTTAAGCATGCCATGGGGGACTTAGTAATCTTATATGCATTAAATTAAAAAAGTAAAGTATTTTTAACATACAAACAAATTATACCTTACGTCAGTGGTAGGTCGGATCATAAAAGCCCGATTTTGAGATAGCGTGTCAAAATACCTCTATAGGAGTGGGGTCTCTCGTGGCATGTCATATGAAAAGATTTGACTAAACACATATTTCATATGATTTTAAGCATGCCATGGGAGCTTAGTGAATTTATAAGCATTAAATAGAAAAAAAAGTATTTTTAAAATACAAAAAATATTTCCTTACGTCAGTGGTAGGTCTGATCATAAATGCCCGATTTTGAGAAAGCGTGTCAAAAAACCTCTATAGGAGTGGGGTCTCTCGTGGCATGTCATATGAAAAGATTTGACTAAACACACAATTTCATATGATTTTAAGCATGCCATGGGGGACTAGTAAACTTATAGCATTAAATGGTAAAATATTTTTAACATACAAAAAAATTTACCTTACGTCAGTGGTAGGTCGGATCATAAATGCCCGATTTTGAGAAAGCGTGTCAAAAAAACCTCTATAGGAGTGGGGTCTCTCGTGGCATGTCATATGAAAAGATTTGACTAAACACACAATTTCATATGATTTTAAGCATGCCATGGGGGACTTAGTAAACTTATATGCATTAAATGAAAAAAGTAAAGTATTTTTAACATACAAAAATATATACCTTACGTCAGTGGTAGGTCGGATCATAAATGCCCGATTTTGAGAAAGCGTGTCAAAAAACCTCTATAGGAGTGGGGTCTCTCGTGGCATGTCATATGAAAATATTTGACTAAACACACATTTCATATGATTTTAAGCATGCCATTGGGAACCTAGTAAATTTAAAAGCATTAAATCGTAAAAAAATGTATTTTTAATATACAAAAAAATATACCTTACGTCAGTGGTAGGTCGGATCATAAATGCCCGATTTTGAGAAAGCGTGTCAAAATACCTCTATAGGAGTGGGGTCTCTCGTGGCATGTCATATGAAAAGATTTGACTAAACACACAATTTCATATGATTTTAAGCATGCCATGGGGGACTTAGTGAATTTATAAGCATTAAATAGAAAAGAAAAGTATATTTACAATACAAAAAAAAATACCTTACGTCAGTGGTAGGTCGGATCATAAATGCCCGATTTTGAGAAAGCGTGTCAAAAAACCTCTATAGGAGTGGGGTCTCTCGTGGCATGTCATATGAAAAGATTTGACTAAACACATATTTCATATGATTTTAAGCATGCCATGGGGGACTTAGTAAATTTATAAGCATTAAATAGAAAAAAAAATATTTTTAAAATACAAAAAAATATTACCTTACGTCAGTGGTAGGTCGGATCATAAATGCCCGATTTTGAGAAAGCGTGTCAAAAAACCTCTATAGGAGTGGGGTCTCTCGTGGCATGTCTTATGGAAAGATTTGACTAAACACATATTTCATATGATTTTAAGCATGCCATGGGAGACTTATTGAATTTATAAGCATTAAATAGAAAAAAAGTATATTTAAAATACAAAAAAATATACCTTACGTCAGTGGTAGGTCGGATCATAAATGCCCGATTTTGAGAAAGCGTTCAAAAAAACCTCTATAGAAGTGGGGTCTCTCGTGGCATGTCATATGAAAAAATTTGACTAAACACACATTTTCATATGATAATCATGCCATAAAGTAAAGTATTTTTAACATACAAAAATATATACCTTACGTCAGTGGTAGGTCGGATCATAAATGCCCGACTCTGAGAAAGCGTGTCGAAAAACCTCTATAGGAGTGGGGTCTATCGTGGCATGTCATATGAAAAGATTTGACTAAACACATATTTCATATGATTTTAAGCATGCCATGGGGGACTTAGTAAACTTATATGCATTAAATGAAAAAAGTAAAGTATTTTTAACATACAAATATATTATACCTTACGTCAGTGGTAGGTCGGATCATAAATGCCCGATTTTGAGAAAGCGTGTCAAAAAACCTCTATAGGAGTGGGGTCTCTCGTGGCATGTCATATGAAAAGATTTGACTAAACACACATTTCATATTATTTTAAGCATGCCATGGGGGACTTAGTAAACTTATATGCATTAAATAGAAAATAAATAAAAGTATTATTTTTAACATACAAAAATATATACCTTACGTCAGAGGTAGGTCGGATTATAAATGCCCGACTTTGATAGAACGTGTCAAAAAACCTCTATAGGAGTGGGGTCTCTCGAGGCATGTCATATGAAAATATTCGACTAAACACATATTTCATATGATTTTAAGCATGCCATGGGGGACTTAGTAAACTTATATGCATTAAATGAAAAAAGTGAAGTATTTTTAACATACAAAAATATATACCTTACGTCAGTGGTAGGTCGGATCATAAATGCCCGATTTTGAGAAAGCGTGTCAAAAAACCTCTATAGGAGTGGGGTCTCTCGTGGCATGTCATATGAAAAGATTTGACTAAACACACATATTTCATATGATTTTAAGCATGCCATGGGGGACTTAGTAAACTTATATGCATTAAATGAAAAAAAAGTATTTTTAACTAATTAATATTTTACAAAAAAAAATATACCTTACGTCAGTGGTAGGTCGGATCATAAATGCCCGATTTTGAGAAAGCGTGTCAAAAAACCTCTATAGGAGTGGGGTCTCTCGTGGCATGTCATATGAAAAGATTTGACTAAACACACATTTTCATATGATTTTAAGCATGCCATGGGGGACTTAGTAAACTTATATGCATTAAATTAAAAAAAAAAAATTTTTAACATACAAAAAATTATACCTTACGTCAGTGGTAGGTCGGATCATAAATGCCCGACTCTGAGAAAGCGTGTCGAAAAACCTCTATAGGAGTGGGGTCTCTCGTGGCATGTCGAAAGATATGAAAAGATTTGACTAAACACACATATATTAAGCATGCCATGGGGGACTTAGTAAATTTATAAGCATTAAATAGAAAAAAAAAAGTATTTTTAAAATACAAAAAAATATACCTTACGTCAGTGGTAGGTCGGATCATAAATGCCCGATTTTGAGAAAGCGTGTCAAAAAAACCTCTATAGGAGTGGGGTCTCTCGTGCGATGTCATATGAAAATATTTGACTAAACACACATATCATATGATATTAAGCATGCCATGGGGGACTTAGTAAATTTATAAGCATTAAATAGAAAAAAAAGGATTTTTTAAATACATAAAAATATACCTTACGTCAGTGGTAGGTCGGATCATAAATGCCCGATTTTGAGAAAGCGTTCAAAAAAACCTCTATAGAAGTGGGGTCTCTCGTGGCATGTCATATGAAAAGATTTGACTAAACACATATTTCATATGATTTTAAGCATGCCATGGGGGACTTAGTAAATTTATAAGCATTAAATAGAAAAAAAAGTATTTTTAACATACAAAAAAATATACCTTACGTCAGTGGTAGGTCGGATCATAAATGCCCGATTTTGAGAAAGCGTGTCAAAATACCTCTATAGGAGTGGGGTCTCTCGTGGCATGTCATATGAAAAGATTTGACTAAACACACATTTTCATATGATAAGCATGCCATAGGGGACTTAGTATACTTATATGCATTAAATAAAAAAAGTAAAGTATTTTTAACATACAAAAATATATACCTTACGTCAGTGGTAGGTCGGATCATAAATGCCCGACTCTGAGAAAGCGTGTCGAAAAACCTCTATAGGAGTGGGGTCTATCGTGGCATGTCATATGAAAAGATTTGACTAAACACATATTTCATATGATTTTAAGCATGCCATGGGGGACTTAGTAAATTTATAAGCATTAAATGGAAAAAAAAGTATTTTTTAAATACATAAAAATATACCTTACGTCAGTGGTAGGTCGGATCATAAATGCCCGATTTAGAGAAAGCGTTTCAAAAAACCTCTATAGAAGTGGGGTCTCTCGTGGCATGTCATATGAAAAGATTTGACTAAACACATATTTCATATGATTTTAAGCATGCCATGGGGGACTTAGTAAACTTATAAGCATTAAATCAAAAAAAATAAAGTATTTTTAACATACAAAAAAATATACCTTACGTCAGTGGTAGGTCGGATCATAAATGCCCGATTTTGAGAAAGCGTGTCAAAAAACCTCTATAGGAGTGGGGTCTCTCGTGGCATGTCATATGAAAAGATTTGACTAAACACACATTTCATATGATTTTAAGCATGCCATGGGGGACTTAGTAAACTTATATGCATTAAATGAAAAAAAAAAGTATTTTTAACATACAAAAAAATATACCTTACGTCAGTGGTAGGTCGGATCATAAATGCCCGATTTTGAGAAAGCGTGTCAAAAAAACCTCTATAGGAGTGGGGTCTCTCGTGGCATGTCATATGAAAAGATTTGACTAAACACACATTTCATATGATTTTAAGCATGCCATGGGGGACTTAGTAAACTTATATGCATTAAATGAAAAAAGTAAAGTATTTTTAACATACAAAAATATATACCTTACGTCAGTGGTAGGTCGGATCATAAATGCCCGATTTTGAGAAAGCGTGTCAAAAAACCTCTATAGGAGTGGGGTCTCTCGTGGCATGTCATATGAAAAGATTTGACTAAACACACATTTTCATATGATTTTAAGCATGCCATGGGGGACTTAGTAAACTTATATGCATTAAATGAAAAAAGTAAAGTATTTTTAACATACAAAAAAAATATACCTTACGTCAGTGGTAGGTCGGATCATAAATGCCCGATTTTGAGAAAGCGTGTCAAAAAAACCTCTATAGGAGTGGGGTCTCTCGTGGCATGTCATATGAAAAGATTTGACTAAACACACAATTTCATATGATTTTAAGCATGCCATGGGGGACTTAGTAAACTTATATGCACTTATAAGCATTAAATAGAAAAAAAAAGTATTTTTAACATACAAAAAAATTTACCTTACGTCAGTGGTAGGTCGGATCATAAATGCCCGATTTTGAGAAAGCGTGTCAAAAAACCTCTATAGGAGTGGGGTCTCTCGTGGCATGTCATATGAAAAGATTTGACTAAACACACATTTTCATATGATTTTAAGCATGCCATAGGGGACTTAGTAAACTTATAAGCATTAAATAGAAAAAAAAATGTATTTTTAAAATACAAAAAAATATACCTTACGTCAGTGGTAGGTCGGATCATAAATGCCCGATTTTGAGAAAGCGTGTCAAAAAACCTCTATAGGAGTGGGGTCTCTCGTGGCATGTCATATGAAAAGATTTTACTAAACACATATTTCATATGATTTTAAGCATGCCATGGGGGACTTAGTAAACTTATATGCATTAAATGAAAAAAAAAAAAGTATTTTTAACATACAAAAAAATTTCACCTTACGTCAGTGGTAGGTCGGATCATAAATGCCCGATTTTGAGATAGCGTGTCAAAATAACTCTATAGGAGTGGGATCTTTCGTGGCACGACATATGAAAAGATTTGACTAAACACATATATCATACTAGCAAATAACCCGTCGCGCTTCGCTGCGCCTTCAATAGACAACAACGCACTCTCACTTCCCCATTTCCCACCCACATTCCCACCCACATCCCACCCACTTCCCGCCCACATACCACCCGCTTCCCGCTCATTTCCCGCCCACATCCCACCAACATCCCTCCCACATCCCACCCACATCGCTCCTAATTCCCGCTACATTCCACACACTTTACATCCACTTGCCACCCACATCCCATTCACTTCCCAACCACTTCCCAGTGGGCATCCCGGAGGTATTTCCAACATCGGAAAGTAAAAACAAAAATGAATTCTCATTATGACATTACAAACCGAGTTTCAAGCCAATCGGATGAAAAATATTTTTTTGCATGCAGCATTTTCCGACCATTTTCCTCGTGGGCGAATTTTCCAACATTGAAAAATCACATTTCAAATTATTTCGCATTTTGTCCTTACAAACCGAGTTTCAAGCCAATCGGATGAAAAATAGTTTTTTTTCATGCAGAATTTTCCGGGAATTTTCCGACCGTTGTGTCAAATTTTCCTACTTCGGAATATCACATTTCAAACTATATCGTATTCTGTCCTTTCAAACCGAATTTCAAGCCAATCGCACGAAAATAGTTTTTGGCATGCAGAATTTTCCGACCATTTTCCTCGTGGGCGGATTTTCCGACATTGAAAAATCACATTTCAAATTAATTCGTATATTGTCCTTAAAAACCGAGTTTCAAGCCAATCGAATAAAAAATAGTTTTTTTCATGCAGAATTTTCCGGGAATTTTCTGACCGTTGGGTCAAATTTTTCCAACTTCGGAATATCACATTTCAAACTATTTCGTATTCTGTCCTTTCAAACCGAATTTCAAGCCAATCGGATGAAAAATAGTTGTTTGAATGCAGAATTTTCCGACCATTTTCCTCGTGGGCGGATTTTCCGACCTTGAAAAATCACATTTCAAATTAATTCGTATTTTGTCCTTAAAAACCGAGTTTCAAGCCAATTGGATGAAAAATAGTTATTTCATGCAGAATTTTCCGGGAATTTTCGGACCGTTGGGTCAAATTTTCCAACTTCGGAAAATTACATTTCAATTCATTTCACCTACTTTCCTTTCAAACCGAATTTCAAGCCAATAGGATAAAAAATAGTTGTTTTCATGCAGAATTTTCCGGGAATTTTCCTCGTCGGATTTTCCAAAATCGGGAAAACACGTGTCGAATTATTTCGCGTACTAAGCTTACCAATCAAGTTTCAAGTAAATCGTATGAAAAATGGCATTTTTCCCATACAAACTTTTCCGACGCTTTTCCGCTTTTCCAGGAGGAATTTTCCAAAACCCCGTCTTAGTACGCACTTTCACCACCAACAGAAACTCCTGTGAAAATTTCAGCCCTCTATCTCTTACCGTTTGGGCTTTGCGATGATTGCCAATCAGTCAGTCAGTCAGTCAGTGAATCAGTGAATCAGGACACTCTCTTTTATATATATAGAGACTAGCAAATAACCCGTCGCGCTTCTCTGCGCCTTCAATAGTACAACAACGCACACTCACTTACCACCCATTTCACACCCACATCCCACCCACTTCCCGCCCACATACCACCCACATCCCACCCACTTCCCGCCCTCATCCCACCCACATACCACCCGCATCCCACCTACATACCACCCACTCCCACAGTCTTTCCGCCGTCCACTTCCCGCCCACATCCCACCCACTTCCCGCCAATTTCCCGCCCACTTCCCGCCAATTTCCCGCCCACATCCCACCCACATCTCACCCACTTTCCGCCAATTTCCCGCCCACTTACCGCCCACATCCCGCTCACATTCCACTCACATCCCACCCTCATCCCCCCACTTCCAGCCCACATGCCACCCACATCCCACCCACTTCCCGCCCATATACCACCCGCATCCCGCCCATTTCCCGCCCACATCCCACCCACATACCACCCACATGCCACCCACATCCCACCCACTTCCCGCCCATATACCACCCGCATCCCGCCCATTTCCCGCCCACATCCCACCCACATACCACCCACATCCCACCCAAATACCACCCACTTCCCACCCTCTTTCCGCCGTCCACTTCCCGCCCACATCCCACCCACTTCCCGCCAATTTCCGCCCACTTACCGCCCACATCCCACCCACATCTAACCCACTTCCCGCCAATTTCCCGCCCACTTACCGCCCACATCCCGCTCACATTCCACTCACATCCCACCCTCATCCCCCCCACTTCCCGCCAATTTCCCGCCCACATCCCACTCACATACCACCCACTTCCCGCCCACATCGCTCCCAATTCCCGCTACATTCCACACACTTTACATCCACTTACCACCCACATCCCAGTGGGCTTCCCGGCGGTATTTCCAACATCGGAAAATAAAAACAAAAATTAATTCCGATATTGACCTTTCAAACCGAGTTTCAAGACAATCGGATGAAAAATAGTTATTTGCATGCAGAATTTTCCGACCGTTTTCCTCACGGGCGGATTTTCCGACATTAAAAAATCACATTTCAAATTATGTCGTATTTTGTCCTTACAAACCGAGTTTCAAGCCAATCGGATGAAAAATAGTTTTTTCATGCTAAATTTTCCGGGAATTTTCCGACCGTTGGGTCAAATTTTCCTACTTCGGAATATCACATTTCAAACTATTTCGTATTCTGTCCTTTCAAACCGAATTTCAAGCCAATCGGACTAAAAATAGTTTTTTGCATGCAGAATTTTCCGACCATTTTCCTCGTGGGCGGATTTTCCGACATTGAAAATCACATTTCAAGTTATTACGTATTTTGTCCTTACAAACCGAGTTTCAAGCCAATCGGATGAAAAATAGTTGTTTTCATGCAGAATTTTCCGGGAATTTTCCGACCGTTGGGTGAAATTTTCCAACTTCGGAAAATCACATTTCAATTCATTTCACCTACTTTCCTTTCAAACCGAGTTTTAAGCCAATCGGATCAAAAATTATTTTTTTTTTTCCCGCAATTTTCCTCGTGGGCGGATTTTCCAAAATCGGGAAAATACTTGTCGAATTATTTCGCGTACTAAGCTTACAAACCAAGTTTCAAGTCAATCGGATGAAAAATAACATTTTTCCCATACAAACTTTTCCGACGCTTTTCCGACTTTTCCGGGTGGAATTTTCCAAAACCCCGTCTTAGTACGCACTTTTACCACCAGCAGAAACTCCTGTGAAAATTTCAGCCCTATATCTCTTACCGTTTGGGCTGTGCGATGATTGCCAATCAGTCAGTCAGTCAGTCAGGACACTCTCTTTTATATATATAGAGATGATTTTAAGCATGCCATGGGGGACTTAGTGAATTTATAAGCATTAAATAGAAAAAAAAAGTATTTTTAAAATACAATAAAATATACCTTACGTCAGTGGTAGGTCGGATCATAAAAGCCCGATTTTGAGAA
Organism: Lordiphosa clarofinis; assembly: GCA_018904275.1. Classification (NCBI taxonomy): domain Eukaryota; kingdom Metazoa; phylum Arthropoda; class Insecta; order Diptera; family Drosophilidae; genus Lordiphosa; species Lordiphosa clarofinis. Next base: position 157,933 of record JAEIGQ010000324.1, on the reverse strand, counting down.
AGCGTTTAAAAAACCTCTATTGGAGTGGGGTCTTTCGTGCATGACATATGAAAAGATTTGACTAAACACATATATCATATGATTTTAAGCATGTCATGGGGGACTTGGTAAACTTATATGCTTTAAATGAAAATAGTAAAGTATTTTTAACATACAAAATAATATACCTTACGTCAGTGGTAGGTCGGATTATAAATGCCCGACTTTGAGAAAGCGTGTCAAAAAACCTCTATAGGAGTGGGGTCTCTCGATGCATGTCATATGAAAAGATTCGATTAAACACACATTTCATAGGATTTTAAGCATACCATGGGGTAATTAGTAAACTTATATGCATTAAATGAAAAAAGTAAAGCATTTTTAACATACAAAAAAATTATACATTACGTCATATTTTTAACATACAAAACAATTATACCTTACGTCAGTGGTAGGTCGGATCATAAAAGCCCGATTTTGAGATAGCGTGTCAAAATACCTCTATAGGAGTGGAGTCTATCGTGGCATGTCATATGAAAAGATTTGACTAAACACATATTTAATATGATTTAAGCATGCCATGGGGGACTTAGTGAATTTATAAGAATTAAATAGAAAAAAGAAGTATATTTAAAATACAAAAAAATATAATTATAAAATAAATTATAAAAATGGAATTAGTTATTTTGTTTTACTTAGAAACATGCTTCAGATTTTTTAATTTAGCTTATAGAGTCAGCAGACTACAAAATTCAAATTCCTTGTATGGAGTTGATATCTGCGGTAACTTCGACAGCTTCCGACCGAAAAAGATAAAAATGACTTTTTTCAATTTGTTTTAATTATTATTATGCTTCAGATATGTTAATTTAACTTTGAGAGTCAGCAGACTACAAATTCAAATTATTTCTGTTGAGTCAATATCCGCTGTAACTTCGAAAAGTTCCTATCGAAATCGATCGAAACCGGATTTAAGTAATTTGTTTTTATTAGAATTATGCTTCAGATTTGTTAATTTAGCTTTGGGAGTCAGCAGACTACAAAATTAAAATTCGTGTTGAGTAAATATCTGCTGTAACTTCGACAACTTCCTACTGAAATCGATTAAAAAGGTATTAAATTATTCGTTTTACTTAGTATTTTGCTTCAGATTTGTTAATTTAGCTTAAAGAGTCAGCATACTACAAAATTCAAATTCCTTGTATGGAGTCAATATCTGCCGTAACTTCGACAGCTTCCGAACGAAAAAGCTGAAAATGACTTTTTTCAATTTGTTTTAACATTATTATGCTTCAGATATGTTAATTTAGCTTTGAGAGTCAGCAGACTACAAATTCAAATTATTTCTGTTGAGTCAATATCCGCTGTAACTTCGAAAAGTTCCTATCGAAATCGTCGAAACCGGATTTAAGTAATTTGTTTTTATTAGAATTATGCTTCAGATTTGTTTATTTAGCTTTGGGAGTCTGCAGACTACAAAATTAAAATTCTTTGTGTTGAGTCAATATCTGCCGTAACTTCGACAAGTTCCTACCGAAATCGACAACAACGGATTTACTTAATTCGCTTTTATTAGAATTATGCTTCAGATTTGTTAATTTATCGTAAAGAGTAAGCAGACTGCAAAATTCAAGTTCTTTGTACGGAGTCAATATCTGCCGTAACTTCGACAGCTTCCGACCGAAAAAGCTAAAAATGACTTTTTTCAATTTGTTTTAATTATAATTATGCTGCAGATTTTTTTAATTAGATTAAGAGTCAGCAGACTACAAAATTCAATTTATTTGTATGGGGTAAATATCTGCTGTAACTTCGACAATATCCTACCGAAATCGACAAAATCGGATTAACTTAATTCGCTTTTATTAGAATTATGCTTCAGATTTGTTAATTTATCGTAAAGAGTAAGCAGACTGCAAAATTCAAGTTCTTTGTACGGAGTCAATATCTGCCGTAACTTCGACAACTTCCGACCGAAAAAGCTAAAAATGACTTTTTTCAATTTGTTTTAGTTAGAATTATGCTTCAGATTTGTTTAATTTAGATTAAGAGTGAGCAGAGTACAAAATTCAGTTTATTTGTATGGAGTAAATATCCGCTGTAACTTCGACAAGTTCGTACCGAAATCGACGAAATCGTATTTAATTTATTCGTTTTACTTCGACATTTGCTTCAGATATGTTAATTTAGCTTATATAGTCAGCAGACTACAAAATTAAATTTCTTTGTATGGAGTCAATATCTGCCGTAACTTCGAAAGCTTCAAACCGAAATCGATAAAAAAATGGCTTTACTTAATTTAGTTTAATTATAATTATGCTGCAGATTTTTTAATTTAGATTAAGAGTCAGCAGACTACAAAATTCAATTTATTTGTATGGAGTCAATATCTGCCGTAACTTCGACAAGTTCCTACCGAAACCGACAAAATTGGGTTTACTTAATTCGTTTTTATTAGAATTATGCTTCAGATTTGTTATCTTAGCTTTGGGAGTATGCAGACTAAAAAATTAAAATTCTTTGTGTTGAGTCAATATCTGCTGTAACTTCGACAACTTCCTACTGATATCAATAAAAAGGTATTAATTAATTCGTTTTGTTTAGTATTTTTCTTCAGATTTGTTAATTTAGCATAAATAACCAGCAGACTACAAATTTCAAATTCCTTGTATGGAGTCAATATCTGCCGTAACTACGACAGCTTCCAACCAAAATCCATACAAATGGCTTTTATTATTTTGTTTTACTTAGAATCATGCTTCAGATTTGCAAATTTAGCTTATAGAATCAGCAGACAACAATATTTAAATTTTTTGTATGGAGTAAATATCTGCCGTAACTTCGACCAGTTCCTACCGAAGTCGACAAAATCGTATTTAATTTATTCGTTTTACTTACACATTTGCTTCAGATTTGTTAATTTAGCTTATATAGTCAGCAGACTACAAAATTCAATTTCTTTGCATGAAGTCAATATCTGCCGTAACTTCGACAGCTTCCAACCGAAATCGATAAAAAATGAGTTTATTTATTTCATTTACATAGAATTATACATCAAAATTTTTAATTTAGCATTTAGAGTCAGCAGACTACAAAATTAAAATTCATTCATTCATTCATTTATTTATTTTTTTTTTTTACTTAGAATCGTTCTTAAGATTTGTTAATTTAGCTTTTCAGCAAACTACAATATTTAAATTGTTTGTATGGAGTATATATCTGCCGTAACTTCGACCAGTTCCTACCGAAGTCGACAAAATCGTATTTAATTTATTCGTTTTACTTAGACATTTGCTTCAGATTTGTTAATTTAGCTTATATAGTCAGCAGACTACAAAATTAAATTTCTTTGTATGGAGTCAATATCTGCCGTAACTTCGAAAGCTTCAAACCGAAATCGATAAAAATGGCTTTAATCAATTTAATTCAGTTAGAATAACGCTTCAGATTTGTTAATTTAGCTTAAGGAGTGAGCAGAGTACAAAATTCAAATTCTTTGTATGGAGTCAATATCTGGCGTAACTTCGACAACTTCCTACCGAAATCGATAAAAATGGGTTTAATCAATTCGTTTTTGTTAGAATTATGCTTCAGATTTGTTAATTTAGCTTAGGGAGTGTGCAGAGTACAAAATTCAAATTCTTTGTGTGGAGTCAATATCTGCCGTAACTTCGACCACTTCCTACCGAAATCGATAAAAATGGTTTTAATCAATTCGTTTTGGTTAGAATTTTGCTTCAGATTTGTTAATTTAGCTTAAAGAGTGAGCAGAGTACAAAATTCAAATTCTTTGTAGGGAGTCAATATCTGGCGTAGCTTCGACCACTTCCTACCGAAATCGATAAAAATGGCTTTAATCAATTCGTTTTAGTTAGAATTATGCTTTAGATTTGTTAATTTAGCTTAAGGAGTGAGCAGAGTACAAAATTCAAATTCTTTGTAGGGAGTCAATATCTGGCGTAGCTTCGACCACTTCCTACCGAAATTGATAAAAATGGCTTTAATCAATTCGTTTTAGTTAGAATTATGCTTCAGATTTGTTAATTTAGCTTAAAGAGTGAGCAGAGAACAAAATTCAAATTCTTTGTATGGAGTCAATATCTGGCGAAACTTCGACCACTTCCTACCGAAATTGATAAAAATGGCTTTAATCAATTCGTTTTAGTTAGAATTATGCTTCAGATTTGTTAATTTAGCTTAAGGAGTGAGCAGAGTACAAAATTCAAATTCTTTGTAGGGAGTCAATATCTGTCGAAACTTCGACCACTTCCTACCGAAATCGATAAAATGGCTTTAATCAATTTGTTTTAGTTAGAATAATGCTTCAGATTTGTTAATTTAGCTTAAAGAGTGAGCAGAGAACAAAATTCAAATTCTTTGTATGGAGTCAATATCTGGCGAAACTTCGACCACTTCCTACCGAAATTGATAAAAATGGCTTTAATCAATTCGTTTTAGTTAGAATTATGCTTCAGATTTGTTAATTTAGCTTAAAGGAGTGAGCAGAGTACAAAATTCAAATTCTTTGTAGGGAGTCAATATCTGTCGAAACTTCGACCACTTCCTACCGAAATCGATAAAAATGGCTTTAATCAATTCGTTTTAGTTAGAATAATGCTTCAGATTTGTTAATTTAGCTTAAGGAGTGAGCAGAGTACAAAATTCAAATTCTTTGTAGGGAGTCAATATCTGGCGTAGCTTCGACCACTTCCTACCGAAATCGATAAAAATGGCTTTAATCAATTCGTTTTAGTTAGAATTATGCTTCAGATTTGTTAATTTAGCTTAAGGAGTGAGCAGAGTACAAAATTCAAATTCTTTGTATGGAGTCAATATCTGGCGAAACTTCGACAACTTCCTACCGAAATCGATAAAAATGGCTTTAATCAATTCGTTTTAGTTAGAATTATGCTTCAGATTTGTTAATTTAGCTTAAGGAGTGAGCAGAGTACAAAATTCAAATTCTTTGTAGGGAGTCAATATCTGGCGTAACTTCGACCACTTCCTACCGAAATCGATAAAAATGGCTTTAATCAATTCGTTTTAGTTAGAATTATGCTTCAGATTTGTTAATTTAGCTTAAGGAGTGAGCAGAGTACAAAATTCAAATTCTTTGTAGGGAGTCAATATCTGGCGTAACTTCGACCACTTCCTACCGAAATCGATAAAAATGGCTTTAATCAATTCGTTTTAGTTAGAATAATGCTTCAGATTTGTTAATTTAGCTTAAGGAGTGAGCAGAGTACAAAATTCAAATTCTTTGTAGGGAGTCAATATCTGGCGTAGCTTCGACCACTTCCTACCGAAATCGATAAAAATGGCTTTAATCAATTCGTTTTAGTTAGAATTATGCTTCAGATTTGTTAATTTAGCTTAAGGAGTGAGCAGAGTACAAAATTCAAATTCTTTGTAGGGAGTCAATATCTGGCGTAGCTTCGACCACTTCCTACCGAAATCGATAAAAATGGCTTTAATCAATTCGTTTTAGTTAGAATAATGCTTCAGATTTGTTAATTTAGCTTAAAGAGTGAGCAGAAAACAAAATTCAAATTCTTTGTATGGAGTCAATATCTGGCGAAACTTCGACAACTTCCTACCGAAATTGATAAAAATGGCTTTAATCAATTCGTTTTAGTTAGAATTATGCTTCAGATTTGTTAATTTAGCTTAAGGAGTGAGCAGAGTACAAAATTCAAATTCTTTGTAGGGAGTCAATATCTGGCGTAACTTCGACCACTTCCTACCGAAATCGATAAAAAATGGCTTTAATCAATTCGTTTTAGTTAGAATAATGCTTCAGATTTGTTAATTTAGCTTAAGGAGTGAGCAGAGTACAAAATTCAAATTCTTTGTAGGAGTCAATATCTGGCGGATACTTCGACCACTTCCTACCGAAATCGATAAAAATGGCTTTAATCAATTCGTTTTAGTTAGAATTATGCTTCAGATTTGTTAATTTAGCTTAAGGAGTGAGCAGAGTACAAAATTCAAATTCTTTGTATGGAGTCAATATCTGGCGAAACTTCGACCACTTCCTACCGAAATTGATAAAAATGGCTTTAATCAATTCGTTTTAGTTAGAATTATGCTTCAGATTTGTTAATTTAGCTTAAGGAGTGAGCAGAGTACAAAATTCAAATTCTTTGTAGGGAGTCAATATCTGGCGTAACTTCGACCACTTCCTACCGAAATCGATAAAAATGGCTTTAATCAATTCGTTTTAGTTAGAATAATGCTTCAGATTTGTTAATTTAGCTTAAGGAGTGAGCAGAGTACAAAATTCAAATTCTTTGTATGGAGTCAATATCTGGCGTAACTTCGACCACTTCCTACCGAAATCGATAAAAATGGCTTTAATCAATTCGTTTTAGTTAGAATTATGCTTCAGATTTGTTAATTTAGCTTAAGGAGTGAGCAGAGTACAAAATTCAAATTCTTTGTAGGGAGTCAATATCTGGCGTAGCTTCGACCACTTCCTACCGAAATCGATAAAAATGGCTTTAATCAATTCGTTTTAGTTAGAATAATGCTTCAGATTTGTTAATTTAGCTTAAGGAGTGAGCAGAGAACAAAATTCAAATTCTTTGTAGGGAGTCAATATCTGGTCTAGCTTCGACCACTTCCTACCGAAATTGATAAAAATGGCTTAAATCAATTCGTTTTAGTTAGAATAATGCTTCAGATTTGTTAATTTAGCTTAAGGAGTGAGCAGAGTACAAAATTCAAATTCTTTGTAGGGAGTCAATATCTGGCGTAACTTCGACCACTTCCTACCGAAATTGATAAAAATGGCTTAAATCAATTCGTTTTAGTTAGAATAATGCTTCAGATTTGTTAATTTAGCTTAAGGAGTGAGCAGAGTACAAAATTCAAATTCTTTGTAGGGAGTCAATATCTGGCGTAACTTCGACCACTTCCTACCGAAATCGATAAAAATGGCTTTAATCAATTCGTTTTAGTTAGAATAATGCTTCAGATTTGTTAATTTAGCTTAAGGAGTGAGCAGAGTACAAAATTCAAATTCTTTGTATGGAGTCAATATCTGGCGTAACTTCGACCACTTCCTACCGAAATCGATAAAAATGGCTTTAATCAATTCGTTTTAGTTAGAATAATGCTTCAGATTTGTTAATTTAGCATAAGGAGTGAGCAGAGTACAAAATTCAAATTCTTTGTAGGGAGTCAATATCTGGCGTAGCTTCGACCACTTCCTACCGAAATCGATAAAACTGGCTTTAGTCAGTTCGTTTTAGTTAGATTAAGTTAGATTAACGCTTTATATTTGTTAATTTTGCTTAAGGAGTGAGCAGAGTACAAAATTCAAATTATTTGTATGGAGTCAATATCTGGCGTAACTTCGACCACTTCCTACCGAAATCGATAAAAATGGCTTTAATCAATTCGTTTTAGTTAGAATAATGCTTCAGATTTGTTAATTTAGCTTAAAGGAGTGAGCAGAGTACAAAATTCAAATTCTTTGTAGGAGTCAATATCTGGCGTAACTTCGACCACTTCCTACCGAAATCGATAAAAATGGCTTTAATCAATTCGTTTTAGTTAGAATAATGCTTCAGATTTGTTAATTTAGCTTAAAGGAGTGAGCAGAGTACAAAATTCAAATTCTTTGTGAGGAGTCAATATCTGGCGTAACTTCGACCACTTCCTACCGAAATCGATAAAAATGGCTTTAATCAATTCGTTTTAGTTAGAATAATGCTTCAGATTTGTTAATTTAGCTTAAGGAGTGAGCAGAGTACAAAATTCAAATTCTTTGTAGGGAGTCAATATCTGGCGTAACTTCGACCACTTCCTACCGAAATTGATAAAAATGGCTTTAATCAATTCGTTTTAGTTAGAATAATGCTTCAGATTTGTTAATTTAGCTTAAGGAGTGAGCAGAGTACAAAATTCAAATTCTTTGTAGGGAGTCAATATCTGGCGTAACTTCGACCACTTCCTACCGAAATCGATAAAAATGGCTTTAATCAATTCGTTTTAGTTAGAATAATGCTTCAGATTTGTTAATTTAGCTTAAGGAGTGAGCAGAGTACAAAATTCAAATTCTTTGTATGGAGTCAATATCTGGCGTAACTTCGACCACTTCCTACCGAAATCGATAAAAATGGCTTTAATCAATTCGTTTTAGTTAGAATTATGCTTCAGATTTGTTAATTTAGCTTAAGGAGTGAGCAGAGTACAAAATTCAAATTCTTTGTAGGAGTCAATATCTGGCGTAACTTCGACCACTTCCTACCGAAATCGATAAAAATGGCTTTAATCAATTCGTTTTAGTTAGAATAATGCTTCAGATTTGTTAATTTAGCTTAAGGAGTGAGCAGAGTACAAAATTCAAATTCTTTGTAGGGAGTCAATATCTGGCGTAACTTCGACCACTTCCTACCGAAATCGATAAAAATGGCTTTAATCAATTCGTTTTAGTTAGAATTATGCTTCAGATTTGTTAATTTAGCTTAAGGAGTGAGCAGAGTACAAAATTCAAATTCTTTGTAGGGAGTCAATATCTGGCGTAACTTCGACCACTTCCTACCGAAATCGATAAAAATGGCTTTAATCAATTCGTTTTAGTTAGAATTATGCTTCAGATTTGTTAATTTAGCTTAAAGGAGTGAGCAGAGTACAAAATTCAAATTCTTTGTAGGGAGTCAATATCTGGCGTAACTTCGACCACTTCCTACCGAAATCGATAAAAATGGCTTTAATCAATTCGTTTTAGTTAGAATAATGCTTCAGATTTGTTAATTTAGCTTAAGGAGTGAGCAGAGTACAAAATTCAAATTCTTTGTAGGGAGTCAATATCTGGCGTAACTTCGACCACTTCCTACCGAAATCGATAAAAATGGCTTTAATCAATTCGTTTTAGTTAGAATAATGCTTCAGATTTGTTAATTTAGCTTAAGGAGTGAGCAGAGTACAAAATTCAAATTCTTTGTAGGGAGTCAATATCTGGCGTAGCTTCGACCACTTCCTACCGAAATCGATAAAAATGGCTTTAATCAATTCGTTTTAGTTAGAATTATGCTTCAGATTTGTTAATTTAGCTTAAGGAGTGAGCAGAGTACAAAATTCAAATTCTTTGTAGGGAGTCAATATCTGGCGTAACTTCGACCACTTCCTACCGAAATCGATAAAAATGGCTTTAATCAATTCGTTTTAGTTAGAATAATGCTTCAGATTTGTTAATTTAGCTTAAGGAGTGAGCAGAATACAAAATTCAAATTCTTTGTATGGAGTCAATATCTGGCGTAACTTCGACCACTTCCTACCGAAATTGATAAAAATGGCTTTAATCAATTCGTTTTAGTTAGAATTATGCTTCAGATTTGTTAATTTAGCTTAAGGAGTGAGCAGAGTACAAAATTCAAATTCTTTGTATGGAGTCAATATCTGGCGTAACTTCGACCACTTCCTACCGAAATCGATAAAAATGGCTTTAATCAATTCGTTTTAGTTAGAATTATGCTTCAGATTTGTTAATTTAGCTTAAGGAGTGAGCAGAGTACAAAATTCAAATTCTTTGTAGGGAGTCAATATCTGGCGTAGCTTCGACCACTTCCTACCGAAATCGATAAAAATGGCTTTAATCAATTCGTTTTAGTTAGAATAATGCTTCAGATTTGTTAATTTAGCTTAAGGAGTGAGCAGAGTACAAAATTCAAATTCTTTGTATGGAGTCAATATCTGGCGTAACTTCGACCACTTCCTACCGAAATCGATAAAAATGGCTTTAATCAATTCGTTTTAGTTAGAATAATGCTTCAGATTTGTTAATTTAGCTTAAGGAGTGAGCAGAGTACAAAATTCAAATTCTTTGTAGGGAGTCAATATCTGGCGTAACTTCGACCACTTCCTACCGAAATTGATAAAAATGGCTTTAATCAATTCGTTTTAGTTAGAATTATGCTTCAGATTTGTTAATTTAGCTTAAGGAGTGAGCAGAGTACAAAATTCAAATTCTTTGTAGGGAGTCAATATCTGGCGTAGCTTCGACCACTTCCTACCGAAATCGATAAAAATGGCTTTAATCAATTCGTTTTAGTTAGAATAATGCTTCAGATTTGTTAATTTAGCTTAAGGAGTGAGCAGAGTACAAAATTCAAATTCTTTGTAGGGAGTCAATATCTGGCGTAACTTCGACCACTTCCTACCGAAATCGATAAAAATGGCTTTAATCAATTCGTTTTAGTTAGAATTATGCTTCAGATTTGTTAATTTAGCTTAAGGAGTGAGCAGAGTACAAAATTCAAATTCTTTGTAGGGAGTCAATATCTGGCGTAACTTCGACCACTTCCTACCGAAATCGATAAAAATGGCTTTAATCAATTCGTTTTAGTTAGAATTATGCTTCAGATTTGTTAATTTAGCTTAAGGAGTGAGCAGAGTACAAAATTCAAATTCTTTGTAGGGAGTCAATATCTGGCGTAGCTTCGACCACTTCCTACCGAAATCGATAAAAATGGCTTTAATCAATTCGTTTTAGTTAGAATTATGCTTCAGATTTGTTAATTTAGCTTAAGGAGTGAGCAGAGTACAAAATTCAAATTCTTTGTAGGGAGTCAATATCTGGCGTAACTTCGACCACTTCCTACCGAAATCGATAAAAATGGCTTTAATCAATTCGTTTTAGTTAGAATAATGCTTCAGATTTGTTAATTTAGCTTAAAGAGTGAGCAGAGTACAAAATTCAAATTCGTTGTATGGAGTCAATATCTGGCGTAACTTCGACAACTTCCTACCGAAATTGATAAAAATGGCTTTAATCAATTCGTTTTAGTTAGAATTATGCTTCAGATTTGTTAATTTAGCTTAAGGAGTGAGCAGAGTACAAAATTCAAATTCTTTGTAGGAGTCAATATCTGGCGTAACTTCGACCACTTCCTACCGAAATCGATAAAAATGGCTTTAATCAATTCGTTTTAGTTAGAATAATGCTTCAGATTTGTTAATTTAGCTTAAGGAGTGAGCAGAGTACAAAATTCAAATTCTTTGTAGGGAGTCAATATCTGGCGTAACTTCGACCACTTCCTACCGAAATCGATAAAAATGGCTTTAATCAATTCGTTTTAGTTAGAATTATGCTTCAGATTTGTTAATTTAGCTTAAGGAGTGAGCAGAGTACAAAATTCAAATTCTTTGTATGGAGTCAATATCTGGCGTAACTTCGACCACTTCCTACCGAAATTGATAAAAATGGCTTTAATCAATTCGTTTTAGTTAGAATTATGCTTCAGATTTGTTAATTTAGCTTAAGGAGTGAGCAGAGTACAAAATTCAAATTCTTTGTAGGGAGTCAATATCTGGCGAAACTTCGACCACTTCCTACCGAAATCGATAAAAATGGCTTTAATCAATTCGTTTTAGTTAGAATAATGCTTCAGATTTGTTAATTTAGCTTAAGGAGTGAGCAGAGTACAAAATTCAAATTCTTTGTAGGGAGTCAATATCTGGCGTAACTTCGACCACTTCCTACCGAAATCGATAAAAATGGCTTTAATCAATTCGTTTTAGTTAGAATTATGCTTCAGATTTGTTAATTTAGCTTAAGGAGTGAGCAGAGTACAAAATTCAAATTCTTTGTAGGGAGTCAATATCTGGCGTAACTTCGACCACTTCCTACCGAAATCGATAAAAATGGCTTTAATCAATTCGTTTTAGTTAGAATAATGCTTCAGATTTGTTAATTTAGCTTAAAGAGTGAGCAGAGTACAAAATTCAAATTCTTTGTATGGAGTCAATATCTGGCGTAACTTCGACCACTTCCTACCGAAATTGATAAAAATGGCTTTAATCAATTCGTTTTAGTTAGAATTATGCTTCAGATTTGTTAATTTAGCTTAAGGAGTGAGCAGAGTACAAAATTCAAATTCTTTGTAGGGAGTCAATATCTGGCGTAACTTCGACCACTTCCTACCGAAATCGATAAAAATGGCTTTAATCAATTCGTTTTAGTTAGAATTATGCTTCAGATTTGTTAATTTAGCTTAAGGAGTGAGCAGAGTACAAAATTCAAATTCTTTGTATGGAGTCAATATCTGGCGTAACTTCGACCACTTCCTACCGAAATCGATAAAAATGGCGTTAATTTAGATAATGCTTTTCAGATTTGTTAATTTAGCTTAAGGAGTGAGCAGAGTACAAAATTCAAATTCTTTGTAGGGAGTCAATATCTGGCGTAACTTCGACCACTTCCTACCGAAATCGATAAAAATGGCTTTAATCAATTCGTTTTAGTTAGAATAATGCTTCAGATTTGTTAATTTAGCTTAAGGAGTGAGCAGAGTACAAAATTCAAATTCTTTGTAGGGAGTCAATATCTGGCGTAACTTCGACCACTTCCTACCGAAATCGATAAAAATGGCTTTAATCAATTCGTTTTAGTTAGAATTATGCTTCAGATTTGTTAATTTAGCTTAAGGAGTGAGCAGAGTACAAAATTCAAATTCTTTGTAGGGAGTCAATATCTGGCGTAACTTCGACCACTTCCTACCGAAATCGATAAAAATGGCTTTAATCAATTCGTTTTAGTTAGAATAATGCTTCAGATTTGTTAATTTAGCTTAAGGAGTGAGCAGAGTACAAAATTCAAATTCTTTGTATGGAGTCAATATCTGGCGTAACTTCGACCACTTCCTACCGAAATCGATAAAAATGGCTTTAATCAATTCGTTTTAGTTAGAATTATGCTTCAGATTTGTTAATTTAGCTTAAGGAGTGAGCAGAGTACAAAATTCAAATTCTTTGTAGGGAGTCAATATCTGGCGTAACTTCGACCACTTCCTACCGAAATCGATAAAAATGGCTTTAATCAATTCGTTTTAGTTAGAATAATGCTTCAGATTTGTTAATTTAGCTTAAGGAGTGAGCAGAGTACAAAATTCAAATTCTTTGTAGGGAGTCAATATCTGGCGTAAGCTTCGACCACTTCCTACCGAAATCGATAAAAATGGCTTTAATCAATTCGTTTTAGTTAGAATTATGCTTCAGATTTGTTAATTTAGCTTAAGGAGTGAGCAGAGTACAAAATTCAAATTCTTTGTATGGAGTCAATATCTGGCGTAACTTCGACCACTTCCTACCGAAATCGATAAAAATGGCTTTAATCAATTCGTTTTAGTTAGAATAATGCTTCAGATTTGTTAATTTAGCTTAAGGAGTGAGCAGAGTACAAAATTCAAATTCTTTGTAGGGAGTCAATATCTGGCGTAACTTCGACCACTTCCTACCGAAATCGATAAAAATGGCTTTAATCAATTCGTTTTAGTTAGAATTATGCTTCAGATTTGTTAATTTAGCTTAAGGAGTGAGCAGAGTACAAAATTCAAATTCTTTGTAGGGAGTCAATATCTGGCGTAACTTCGACCACTTCCTACCGAAATCGATAAAAATGGCTTTAATCAATTCGTTTTAGTTAGAATAATGCTTCAGATTTGTTAATTTAGCTTAAGGAGTGAGCAGAGTACAAAATTCAAATTCTTTGTATGGAGTCAATATCTGGCGTAACTTCGACCACTTCCTACCGAAATCGATAAAAATGGCTTTAATCAATTCGTTTTAGTTAGAATTATGCTTCAGATTTGTTAATTTAGCTTAAGGAGTGAGCAGAGTACAAAATTCAAATTCTTTGTAGGGAGTCAATATCTGGCGTAGCTTCGACCACTTCCTACCGAAATCGATAAAAATGGCTTTAATCAATTCGTTTTAGTTAGAATAATGCTTCAGATTTGTTAATTTAGCTTAAAGGAGTGAGCAGAGTACAAAATTCAAATTCTTTGTATGGAGTCAATATCTGGCGTAACTTCGACCACTTCCTACCGAAATCGATAAAAATGGCTTTAATCAATTCGTTTTAGTTAGAATTATGCTTCAGATTTGTTAATTTAGCTTAAGGAGTGAGCAGAGTACAAAATTCAAATTCTTTGTAGGGAGTCAATATCTGGCGTAACTTCGACCACTTCCTACCGAAATCGATAAAAATGGCTTTAATCAATTCGTTTTAGTTAGAATTATGCTTCAGATTTGTTAATTTAGCTTAAGGAGTGAGCAGAGTACAAAATTCAAATTCTTTGTAGGAGTCAATATCTGGCGTAACTTCGACCACTTCCTACCGAAATCGATAAAAATGGCTTTAATCAATTCGTTTTAGTTAGAATTATGCTTCAGATTTGTTAATTTAGCTTAAGGAGTGAGCAGAGTACAAAATTCAAATTCTTTGTATGGAGTCAATATCTGGCGAAACTTCGACCACTTCCTACCGAAATCGATAAAAATGGCTTTAATCAATTCGTTTTAGTTAGAATAATGCTTCAGATTTGTTAATTTAGCTTAAGGAGTGAGCAGAGTACAAAATTCAAATTCTTTGTAGGGAGTCAATATCTGGCGTAACTTCGACCACTTCCTACCGAAATCGATAAAAATGGCTTTAATCAATTCGTTTTAGTTAGAATTATGCTTCAGATTTGTTAATTTAGCTTAAGGAGTGAGCAGAGTACAAAATTCAAATTCTTTGTAGGGAGTCAATATCTGGCGAAACTTCGACCACTTCCTACCGAAATTGATAAAAATGGCTTTAATCAATTCGTTTTAGTTAGAATTATGCTTCAGATTTGTTAATTTAGCTTAAGGAGTGAGCAGAGTACAAAATTCAAATTCTTTGTAGGGAGTCAATATCTGGCGTAACTTCGACCACTTCCTACCGAAATCGATAAAAATGGCTTTAATCAATTCGTTTTAGTTAGAATAATGCTTCAGATTTGTTAATTTAGCTTAAGGAGTGAGCAGAGTACAAAATTCAAATTCTTTGTAGGAGTCAATATCTGGCGTAGCTTCGACCACTTCCTACCGAAATCGATAAAAATGGCTTTAATCAATTCGTTTTAGTTAGAATAATGCTTCAGATTTGTTAATTTAGCTTAAGGAGTGAGCAGAGTACAAAATTCAAATTCTTTGTAGGGAGTCAATATCTGGCGTAACTTCGACCACTTCCTACCGAAATCGATAAAAATGGCTTTAATCAATTCGTTTTAGTTAGAATTATGCTTCAGATTTGTTAATTTAGCTTAAGGAGTGAGCAGAGTACAAAATTCAAATTCTTTGTAGGGAGTCAATATCTGGCGTAACTTCGACCACTTCCTACCGAAATCGATAAAAATGGCTTTAATCAATTCGTTTTAGTTAGAATAATGCTTCAGATTTGTTAATTTAGCTTAAGGAGTGAGCAGAAAACAAAATTCAAATTCTTTGTATGGAGTCAATATCTGGCGTAACTTCGACCACTTCCTACCGAAATTGATAAAAATGGCTTTAATCAATTCGTTTTAGTTAGAATTATGCTTCAGATTTGTTAATTTAGCTTAAGGAGTGAGCAGAGTACAAAATTCAAATTTTTTGCAGGGAGTTAATATCTGGCGTATAACTTCGACCACTTCCTACCGAAATCGATAAAAATGGCTTTAATCAATTCGTTTTAGTTAGAATAATGCTTCAGATTTGTTAATTTAGCTTAAGGAGTGAGCAGAGTACAAAATTCAAATTCTTTGTAGGGAGTTAATATCTGGCGTAACTTCGACCACTTCCTACCGAAATCGATAAAAATGGCTTTAATCAATTCGTTTTAGTTAGAATAATGCTTCAGATTTGTTAATTTAGCTTAAGGAGTGAGCAGAGTACAAAATTCAAATTCTTTGTATGGAGTCAATATCTGGCGTAACTTCGACCACTTCCTACCGAAATCGATAAAAATGGCTTTAATCAATTCGTTTTAGTTAGAATAATGCTTCAGATTTGTTAATTTAGCTTAAGGAGTGAGCAGAGTACAAAATTCAAATTCATTTAGTTAGAATTATGCTTCAGATTTGTTAAATTAGCTTAAGGAGTGAGCAGAGTACAAAATTCAAATTCTTTGTATGGAGTCAATATCTGGCGTAACTTCGACCACTTCCTACCGAAATCGATAAAAATGGCTTTAATCAATTCGTTTTAGTTAGAATTATGCTTCAGATTTGTTAATTTAGCTTAAGGAGTGAGCAGAGTACAAAATTCAAATTCTTTGTAGGGAGTCAATATCTGGCGTAACTTCGACCACTTCCTACCGAAATCGATAAAAATGGCTTAAATCAATTTGTTTTAGTTAGAATAATGCTTCAAATTTGTTAATTTAGCTTAAGGAGTGAGCAGAATACAAAATTCAAATTCTTTGTAGGGAGTCAATATCTGGCGTAACTTCGACCACTTCCTACCGAAATCGATAAAAATGGCTTTAATCAATTCGTTTTAGTTAGAATAATGCTTCAGATTTGTTAATTTAGCTTAAGGAGTGAGCAGAGTACAAAATTCAAATTCTTTGTATGGAGTCAATATCTGGCGTAACTTCGACCACTTCCTACCGAAATCGATAAAAATGGCTTTAATCAATTCGTTTTAGTTAGAATTATGCTTCAGATTTGTTAATTTAGCTTAAGGAGTGAGCAGAGTACAAAATTCAAATTCTTTGTATGGAGTCAATATCTGGCGTAACTTCGACCACTTCCTACCGAAATCGATAAAAATGGCTTTAATCAATTCGTTTTAGTTAGAATAATGCTTCAGATTTGTTAATTTAGCTTAAGGAGTGAGCAGAGTACAAAATTCAAATTCTTTGTAGGGAGTCAATATCTGGCGTAACTTCGACCACTTCCTACCGAAATCGATAAAAATGGCTTTAATCAATTCGTTTTAGTTAGAATTATGCTTCAGATTTGTTAATTTAGCTTAAAGGAGTGAGCAGAGTACAAAATTCAAATTCTTTGTATGGAGTCAATATCTGGCGTAACTTCGACCACTTCCTACCGAAATTGATAAAAATGGCTTTAATCAATTCGTTTTAGTTAGAATTATGCTTCAGATTTGTTAATTTAGCTTAAGGAGTGAGCAGAGTACAAAATTCAAATTCTTTGTAGGGAGTCAATATCTGGCGTAACTTCGACCACTTCCTACCGAAATCGATAAAAATGGCTTTAATCAATTCGTTTTAGTTAGAATAATGCTTCAGATTTGTTAATTTAGCTTAAGGAGTGAGCAGAGTACAAAATTCAAATTCTTTGTAGGGAGTCAATATCTGGCGTAACTTCGACCACTTCCTACCGAAATCGATAAAAATGGCTTTAATCAATTCGTTTTAGTTAGAATAATGCTTCAGATTTGTTAATTTAGCTTAAGGAGTGAGCAGAGTACAAAATTCAAATTCTTTGTAGGGAGTCAATATCTGGCGTAACTTCGACCACTTCCTACCGAAATCGATAAAAATGGCTTTAATCAATTCGTTTTAGTTAGAATTATGCTTCAGATTTGTTAATTTAGCTTAAGGAGTGAGCAGAGTACAAAATTCAAATTCTTTGTAGGAGTCAATATCTGGCGTAACTTCGACCACTTCCTACCGAAATCGATAAAAATGGCTTTAATCAATTCGTTTTAGTTAGAATAATGCTTCAGATTTGTTAATTTAGCTTAAGGAGTGAGCAGAGTACAAAATTCAAATTCGTTGTATGGAGTCAATATCTGGCGTAACTTCGACCACTTCCTACCGAAATTGATAAAAATGGCTTTAATCAATTCGTTTTAGTTAGAATTATGCTTCAGATTTGTTAATTTAGCTTAAGGAGTGAGCAGAGTACAAAATTCAAATTCTTTGTAGGAGTCAATATCTGGCGTAACTTCGACCACTTCCTACCGAAATCGATAAAAATGGCTTTAATCAATTCGTTTTAGTTAGAATAATGCTTCAGATTTGTTAATTTAGCTTAAGGAGTGAGCAGAGTACAAAATTCAAATTCTTTGTAGGGAGTCAATATCTGGCGTAGCTTCGACCACTTCCTACCGAAATCGATAAAAATGGCTTTAATCAATTCGTTTTAGTTAGAATTATGCTTCAGATTTGTTAATTTAGCTTAAGGAGTGAGCAGAGTACAAAATTCAAATTCTTTGTATGGAGTCAATATCTGGCATAACTTCGACCACTTCCTACCGAAATCGATAAAAATGGCTTTAATCAATTCGTTTTAGTTAGAATAATGCTTCAGATTTGTTAATTTAGCTTAAGGAGTGAGCAGAGTACAAAATTCAAATTCTTTGTAGGCAGTCAATATCTGGCGTAACTTCGACCACTTCCTACCGAAATCGATAAAAATGGCTTTAATCAATTCGTTTTAGTTAGAATTATGCTTCAGATTTGTTAATTTAGCTTAAGGAGTGAGCAGAGTACAAAATTCAAATTCTTTGTAGGGAGTCAATATCTGGCGTAACTTCGACCACTTCCTACCGAAATTGATAAAAATGGCTTTAATCAATTCGTTTTAGTTAGAATTATGCTTCAGATTTGTTAATTTAGCTTAAGGAGTGAGCAGAGTACAAAATTCAAATTCTTTGTAGGAGTCAATATCTGGCGTAACTTCGACCACTTCCTACCGAAATCGATAAAAATGGCTTTAATCAATTCGTTTTAGTTAGAATAATGCTTCAGATTTGTTAATTTAGCTTAAGGAGTGAGCAGAGTACAAAATTCAAATTCTTTGTAGGGAGTCAATATCTGGCGTAACTTCGACCACTTCCTACCGAAATTGATAAAAATGGCTTTAATCAATTCGTTTTAGTTAGAATTATGCTTCAGATTTGTTAATTTAGCTTAAGGAGTGAGCAGAGTACAAAATTCAAATTCTTTGTAGGGAGTCAATATCTGGCGTAACTTCGACCACTTCCTACCGAAATCGATAAAAATGGCTTTAATCAATTCGTTTTAGTTAGAATAATGCTTCAGATTTGTTAATTTAGCTTAAGGAGTGAGCAGAGTACAAAATTCAAATTCTTTGTAGGGAGTCAATATCTGGCGTAACTTCGACCACTTCCTACCGAAATCGATAAAAATGGCTTTAATCAATTCGTTTTAGTTAGAATTATGCTTCAGATTTGTTAATTTAGCTTAAGGAGTGAGCAGAGAACAAAATTCAAATTCTTTGTATGGAGTCAATATCTGGCGTAACTTCGACCACTTCCTACCGAAATTGATAAAAATGGCTTTAATCAATTCGTTTTAGTTAGAATTATGCTTCAGATTTGTTAATTTAGCTTAAGGAGTGAGCAGAGTACAAAATTCAAATTCTTTGTAGGGAGTCAATATCTGGCGTAACTTCGACCACTTCCTACCGAAATCGATAAAAATGGCTTTAATCAATTCGTTTTAGTTAGAATAATGCTTCAGATTTGTTAATTTAGCTTAAGGAGTGAGCAGAGTACAAAATTCAAATTCTTTGTAGGGAGTCAATATCTGGCGTAACTTCGACCACTTCCTACCGAAATCGATAAAAATGGCTTTAATCAATTCGTTTTAGTTAGAATTATGCTTCAGATTTGTTAATTTAGCTTAAGGAGTGAGCAGAGTACAAAATTCAAATTCTTTGTAGGGAGTCAATATCTGGCGTAACTTCGACCACTTCCTACCGAAATCGATAAAAATGGCTTTAATCAATTCGTTTTAGTTAGAATTATGCTTCAGATTTGTTAATTTAGCTTAAGGAGTGAGCAGAGTACAAAATTCAAATTCTTTGTATGGAGTCAATATCTGGCGTAACTTCGACCACTTCCTACCGAAATTGATAAAAATGGCTTTAATCAATTCGTTTTAGTTAGAATTATGCTTCAGATTTGTTAATTTAGCTTAAGGAGTGAGCAGAGTACAAAATTCAAATTCTTTGTAGGGAGTCAATATCTGGCGTAACTTCGACCACTTCCTACCGAAATTCGATAAAAATGGCTTTAATCAATTCGTTTTAGTTAGAATAATGCTTCAGATTTGTTAATTTAGCTTAAGGAGTGAGCAGAGTACAAAATTCAAATTCTTTGTAGGGAGTCAATATCTGGCGTAACTTCGACCACTTCCTACCGAAATCGATAAAAATGGCTTTAATCAATTCGTTTTAGTTAGAATTATGCTTCAGATTTGTTAATTTAGCTTAAGGAGTGAGCAGAGTACAAAATTCAAATTCTTTGTAGGGAGTCAATATCTGGCGTAACTTCGACCACTTCCTACCGAAATCGATAAAAATGGCTTTAATCAATTCGTTTTAGTTAGAATTATGCTTCAGATTTGTTAATTTAGCTTAAGGAGTGAGCAGAGTACAAAATTCAAATTCTTTGTAGGGAGTCAATATCTGGCGTAACTTCGACCACTTCCTACCGAAATTGATAAAAATGGCTTTAATCAATTCGTTTTAGTTAGAATTATGCTTCAGATTTGTTAATTTAGCTTAAGGAGTGAGCAGAGTACAAAATTCAAATTCTTTGTAGGGAGTCAATATCTGGCGTAACTTCGACCACTTCCTACCGAAATTGATAAAAATGGCTTTAATCAATTCGTTTTAGTTAGAATAATGCTTCAGATTTGTTAATTTAGCTTAAGGAGTGAGCAGAGTACAAAATTCAAATTCTTTGTATGGAGTCAATATCTGGCGTAGCTTCGACCACTTCCTACCGAAATCGATAAAAATGGCTTTAATCAATTCGTTTTAGTTAGAATAATGCTTCAGATTTGTTAATTTAGCTTAAGGAGTGAGCAGAGTACAAAATTCAAATTCTTTGTAGGGAGTCAATATCTGGCGTAACTTCGACCACTTCCTACCGAAATCGATAAAAATGGCTTTAATCAATTCGTTTTAGTTAGAATTATGCTTCAGATTTGTTAATTTAGCTTAAGGAGTGAGCAGAAAACAAAATTCAAATTCTTTGTATGGAGTCAATATCTGGCGTAACTTCGACCACTTCCTACCGAAATTGATAAAAATGGCTTTAATCAATTCGTTTTAGTTAGAATTATGCTTCAGATTTGTTAATTTAGCTTAAAGGAGTGAGCAGAGTACAAAATTCAAATTCTTTGTAGGGAGTCAATATCTGGCGTAACTTCGACCACTTCCTACCGAAATCGATAAAAATGGCTTTAATCAATTCGTTTTAGTTAGAATTATGCTTCAGATTTGTTAATTTAGCTTAAGGAGTGAGCAGAGTACAAAATTCAAATTCTTTGTAGGGAGTCAATATCTGGCGTAACTTCGACCACTTCCTACCGAAATCGATAAAAATGGCTTTAATCAATTCGTTTTAGTTAGAATTATGCTTCAGATTTGTTAATTTAGCTTAAGGAGTGAGCAGAGTACAAAATTCAAATTCTTTGTATGGAGTCAATATCTGGCGTAACTTCGACCACTTCCTACCGAAATCGATAAAAATGGCTTTAATCAATTCGTTTTAGTTAGAATTATGCTTCAGATTTGTTAATTTAGCTTAAGGAGTGAGCAGAGTACAAAATTCAAATTCTTTGTAGGCAGTCAATATCTGGCGTAACTTCGACCACTTCCTACCGAAATCGATAAAAATGGCTTTAATCAATTCGTTTTAGTTAGAATAATGCTTCAGATTTGTTAATTTAGCTTAAGGAGTGAGCAGAGTACAAAATTCAAATTCTTTGTAGGGAGTCAATATCTGGCGTAACTTCGACCACTTCCTACCGAAATCGATAAAAATGGCTTTAATCAATTCGTTTTAGTTAGAATAATGCTTCAGATTTGTTAATTTAGCTTAAGGAGTGAGCAGAGTACAAAATTCAAATTCTTTGTAGGCAGTCAATATCTGGCGTAACTTCGACCACTTCCTACCGAAATCGATAAAAATGGCTTTAATCAATTCGTTTTAGTTAGAATAATGCTTCAGATTTGTTAATTTAGCTTAAGGAGTGAGCAGAGTACAAAATTCAAATTCTTTGTATGGAGTCAATATCTGGCGAAACTTCGACCACTTCCTACCGAAATTGATAAAAATGGCTTAAATCAATTCGTTTTAGTTAGAATTATGCTTCAGATTTGTTAATTTAGCTTAAGGAGTGAGCAGAGTACAAAATTCAAATTCTTTGTAGGAGTCAATATCTGGCGTAGCTTCGACCACTTCCTACCGAAATCGATAAAAATGGCTTTAATCAATTCGTTTTAGTTAGAATTATGCTTCAGATTTGTTAATTTAGCTTAAGGAGTGAGCAGAGTACAAAATTCAAATTCTTTGTAGGGAGTCAATATCTGGCGTAACTTCGACCACTTCCTACCGAAATCGATAAAAATGGCTTTAATCAATTCGTTTTAGTTAGAATTATGCTTCAGATTTGTTAATTTAGCTTAAGGAGTGAGCAGAGTACAAAATTCAAATTCTTTGTAGGGAGTCAATATCTGGCGTAACTTCGACCACTTCCTACCGAAATTGATAAAAATGGCTTTAATCAATTCGTTTTAGTTAGAATTATGCTTCAGATTTGTTAATTTAGCTTAAGGAGTGAGCAGAGTACAAAATTCAAATTCTTTGTAGGAGTCAATATCTGGCGTAACTTCGACCACTTCCTACCGAAATCGATAAAAATGGCTTTAATCAATTCGTTTTAGTTAGAATTATGCTTCAGATTTGTTAATTTAGCTTAAGGAGTGAGCAGAGTACAAAATTCAAATTCTTTGTAGGGAGTCAATATCTGGCGTAACTTCGACCACTTCCTACCGAAATCGATAAAAATGGCTTTAATCAATTCGTTTTAGTTAGAATAATGCTTCAGATTTGTTAATTTAGCTTAAGGAGTGAGCAGAGTACAAAATTCAAATTCTTTGTAGGGAGTCAATATCTGGCGTAACTTCGACCACTTCCTACCGAAATCGATAAAAATGGCTTTAATCAATTCGTTTTAGTTAGAATAATGCTTCAGATTTGTTAATTTAGCTTAAGGAGTGAGCAGAGTACAAAATTCAAATTCTTTGTAGGGAGTCAATATCTGGCGTAGCTTCGACCACTTCCTACCGAAATCGATAAAAATGGCTTTAATCAATTCGTTTTAGTTAGAATAATGCTTCAGATTTGTTAATTTAGCTTAAGGAGTGAGCAGAGTACAAAATTCAAATTCTTTGTAGGGAGTCAATATCTGGCGTAACTTCGACCACTTCCTACCGAAATCGATAAAAATGGCTTTAATCAATTCGTTTTAGTTAGAATTATGCTTCAGATTTGTTAATTTAGCTTAAGGAGTGAGCAGAGTACAAAATTCAAATTCTTTGTAGGGAGTCAATATCTGGCGTAACTTCGACCACTTCCTACCGAAATCGATAAAAATGGCTTTAATCAATTCGTTTTAGTTAGAATTATGCTTCAGATTTGTTAATTTAGCTTAAGGAGTGAGCAGAGTACAAAATTCAAATTCTTTGTAGGGAGTCAATATCTGGCGTAACTTCGACCACTTCCTACCGAAATCGATAAAAATGGCTTTAATCAATTCGTTTTAGTTAGAATTATGCTTCAGATTTGTTAATTTAGCTTAAGGAGTGAGCAGAGTACAAAATTCAAATTCTTTGTAGGGAGTCAATATCTGGCGTAGCTTCGACCACTTCCTACCGAAATCGATAAAAATGGCTTTAATCAATTCGTTTTAGTTAGAATTATGCTTCAGATTTGTTAATTTAGCTTAAGGAGTGAGCAGAGTACAAAATTCAAATTCTTTGTAGGAGTCAATATCTGGCGTAACTTCGACCACTTCCTACCGAAATCGATAAAAATGGCTTTAATCAATTCGTTTTAGTTAGAATTATGCTTCAGATTTGTTAATTTAGCTTAAGGAGTGAGCAGAGTACAAAATTCAAATTCTTTGTAGGGAGTCAATATCTGGCGTAACTTCGACCACTTCCTACCGAAATTGATAAAAATGGCTTTAATCAATTCGTTTTAGTTAGAATAATGCTTCAGATTTGTTAATTTAGCTTAAGGAGTGAGCAGAGTACAAAATTCAAATTCTTTGTAGGGAGTCAATATCTGGCGTAGCTTCGACCACTTCCTACCGAAATCGATAAAAATGGCTTTAATCAATTCGTTTTAGTTAGAATAATGCTTCAGATTTGTTAATTTAGCTTAAGGAGTGAGCAGAGTACAAAATTCAAATTCTTTGTATGGAGTCAATATCTGGCGTAACTTCGACCACTTCCTACCGAAATTGATAAAAATGGCTTTAATCAATTCGTTTTAGTTAGAATTATGCTTCAGATTTGTTAATTTAGCTTAAGGAGTGAGCAGAGTACAAAATTCAAATTCTTTGTAGGGAGTCAATATCTGGCGTAACTTCGACCACTTCCTACCGAAATCGATAAAAATGGCTTTAATCAATTCGTTTTAGTTAGAATAATGCTTCAGATTTGTTAATTTAGCTTAAGGAGTGAGCAGAGTACAAAATTCAAATTCTTTGTATGGAGTCAATATCTGGCGTAACTTCGACCACTTCCTACCGAAATCGATAAAAATGGCTTTAATCAATTCGTTTTAGTTAGAATAATGCTTCAGATTTGTTAATTTAGCTTAAGGAGTGAGCAGAGTACAAAATTCAAATTCTTTGTAGGGAGTCAATATCTGGCGTAACTTCGACCACTTCCTACCGAAATTGATAAAAATGGCTTTAATCAATTCGTTTTAGTTAGAATTATGCTTCAGATTTGTTAATTTAGCTTAAAGAGTGAGCAGAGTACAAAATTCAAATTCTTTGTAGGGAGTCAATATCTGGCGAAACTTCGACCACTTCCTACCGAAATCGATAAAAATGGCTTTAATCAATTCGTTTTAGTTAGAATAATGCTTCAGATTTGTTAATTTAGCTTAAGGAGTGAGCAGAGTACAAAATTCAAATTCTTTGTAGGGAGTCAATATCTGGCGTAACTTCGACCACTTCCTACCGAAATCGATAAAAATGGCTTTAATCAATTCGTTTTAGTTAGAATTATGCTTCAGATTTGTTAATTTAGCTTAAGGAGTGAGCAGAGTACAAAATTCAAATTCTTTGTAGGGAGTCAATATCTGGCGTAGCTTCGACCACTTCCTACCGAAATCGATAAAAATGGCTTTAATCAATTCGTTTTAGTTAGAATTATGCTTCAGATTTGTTAATTTAGCTTAAAGAGTGAGCAGAGTACAAAATTCAAATTCTTTGTAGGGAGTCAATATCTGGCGTAACTTCGACCACTTCCTACCGAAATTGATAAAAATGGCTTTAATCAATTCGTTTTAGTTAGAATTATGCTTCAGATTTGTTAATTTAGCTTAAGGAGTGAGCAGAGTACAAAATTCAAATTCTTTGTATGGAGTCAATATCTGGCGTAACTTCGACCACTTCCTACCGAAATCGATAAAAATGGCTTTAATCAATTCGTTTTAGTTAGAATAATGCTTCAGATTTGTTAATTTAGCTTAAGGAGTGAGCAGAGTACAAAATTCAAATTCTTTGTAGGAGTCAATATCTGGCGTAACTTCGACCACTTCCTACCGAAATTGATAAAAATGGCTTTAATCAATTCGTTTTAGTTAGAATTATGCTTCAGATTTGTTAATTTAGCTTAAGGAGTGAGCAGAGTACAAAATTCAAATTCTTTGTAGGGAGTCAATATCTGGCGTAGCTTCGACCACTTCCTACCGAAATCGATAAAAATGGCTTTAATCAATTCGTTTTAGTTAGAATAATGCTTCAGATTTGTTAATTTAGCTTAAGGAGTGAGCAGAGTACAAAATTCAAATTCTTTGTATGGAGTCAATATCTGGCGTAACTTCGACCACTTCCTACCGAAATCGTAAAAATGGCTTTAATCAATTCGTTTTAGTTAGAATAATGCTTCAGATTTGTTAATTTAGCTTAAGGAGTGAGCAGAGTACAAAATTCAAATTCTTTGTAGGGAGTCAATATCTGGCGTAGCTTAGACCACTTCCTACCGAAATCGATAAAAATGGCTTTAATCAATTCGTTTTAGTTAGAATTATGCTTCAGATTTGTTAATTTAGCTTAAGGAGTGAGCAGAGTACAAAATTCAAATTCTTTGTAGGGAGTCATTGTCGACATTGATAAAAATGGCTTTAATCAATTCGTTTTAGTTAGAATAATGCTTCAGATTTGTTAATTTAGCTTAAGGAGTGAGCATAGTACAAAATTCAAATTCTTTGTAGGGAGTCAATATCGACATTGATAAAAATGGCTTTAATCAATTCGTTTTAGTTAGAATAATGCTTCAGATTTGTTAATTTAGCTTAAGGAGTGAGCATAGTACAAAATTCAAATTCTTTGTAGGGAGTCAATATCGAAATCGATAAAAATGGCTTTAATCAATTCGTTTTAGTTAGAATAATGCTTCAGATTTGTTAATTTAGCTTAAGGAGTGAGCAGAGTACAAAATTCAAATTCTTTGTAGGGAGTCAATATCTGGCGTAGCTTCGACCACTTCCTACCGAAATCGATAAAAATGGCTTTAATCAATTCGTTTTAGTTAGAATTATGCTTCAGATTTGTTAATTTAGCTTAAGGAGTGAGCAGAGTACAAAATTCAAATTCTTTGTAGGGAGTCAATATCTGGCGTAACTTCGACCACTTCCTACCGAAATTGATAAAAATGGCTTTAATCAATTCGTTTTAGTTAGAATTATGCTTCAGATTTGTTAATTTAGCTTAAGGAGTGAGCAGAGTACAAAATTCAAATTCTTTGTAGGGAGTCAATATCTGGCGTAACTTCGACCACTTCCTACCGAAATCGATAAAAATGGCTTTAATCAATTCGTTTTAGTTAGAATTATGCTTCAGATTTGTTAATTTAGCTTAAGGAGTGAGCAGAGTACAAAATTCAAATTCTTTGTAGGAGTCAATATCTGGCGTAGCTTCGACCACTTCCTACCGAAATCGATAAAAATGGCTTTAATCAATTCGTTTTAGTTAGAATTATGCTTCAGATTTGTTAATTTAGCTTAAGGAGTGAGCAGAGTACAAAATTCAAATTCTTTGTAGGGAGTCAATATCTGGCGTAGCTTCGACCACTTCCTACCGAAATCGATAAAAATGGCTTTAATCAATTCGTTTTAGTTAGAATTATGCTTCAGATTTGTTAATTTAGCTTAAGGAGTGAGCAGAGTACAAAATTCAAATTCTTTGTAGGGAGTCAATATCTGGCGTAACTTCGACCACTTCCTACCGAAATCGATAAAAATGGCTTTAATCAATTCGTTTTAGTTAGAATTATGCTTCAGATTTGTTAATTTAGCTTAAGGAGTGAGCAGAGTACAAAATTCAAATTCTTTGTAGGGAGTCAATATCTGGCGTAACTTCGACCACTTCCTACCGAAATCGATAAAAATGGCTTTAATCAATTCGTTTTAGTTAGAATTATGCTTCAGATTTGTTAATTTAGCTTAAGGAGTGAGCAGAGTACAAAATTCAAATTCTTTGTAGGGAGTCAATATCTGGCGTAGCTTCGACCACTTCCTACCGAAATCGATAAAAATGGCTTTAATCAATTCGTTTTAGTTAGAATAATGCTTCAGATTTGTTAATTTAGCTTAAAGAGTGAGCAGAGTACAAAATTCAAATTCGTTGTATGGAGTCAATATCTGGCGAAACTTCGACCACTTCCTACCGAAATTGATAAAAATGGCTTTAATCAATTCGTTTTAGTTAGAATTATGCTTCAGATTTGTTAATTTAGCTTAAGGAGTGAGCAGAGTACAAAATTCAAATTCTTTGTAGGGAGTCAATATCTGGCGTAACTTCGACCACTTCCTACCGAAATCGATAAAAATGGCTTTAATCAATTCGTTTTAGTTAGAATAATGCTTCAGATTTGTTAATTTAGCTTAAGGAGTGAGCAGAGTACAAAATTCAAATTCTTTGTAGGGAGTCAATATCTGGCGTAACTTCGACCACTTCCTACCGAAATCGATAAAAATGGCTTTAATCAATTCGTTTTAGTTAGAATAATGCTTCAGATTTGTTAATTTAGCTTAAGGAGTGAGCAGAGTACAAAATTCAAATTCTTTGTAGGGAGTCAATATCTGGCGTAACTTCGACCACTTCCTACCGAAATTGATAAAAATGGCTTTAATCAATTCGTTTTAGTTAGAATTATGCTTCAGATTTGTTAATTTAGCTTAAGGAGTGAGCAGAGTACAAAATTCAAATTCTTTGTAGGGAGTCAATATCTGGCGTAACTTCGACCACTTCCTACCGAAATCGATAAAAATGGCTTTAATCAATTCGTTTTAGTTAGAATTATGCTTCAGATTTGTTAATTTAGCTTAAGGAGTGAGCAGAGTACAAAATTCAAATTCTTTGTAGGGAGTCAATATCTGGCGTAACTTCGACCACTTCCTACCGAAATCGATAAAAATGGCTTTAATCAATTCGTTTTAGTTAGAATTATGCTTCAGATTTGTTAATTTAGCTTAAGGAGTGAGCAGAGTACAAAATTCAAATTCTTTGTAGGGAGTCAATATCTGGCGTAGCTTCGACCACTTCCTACCGAAATCGATAAAAATGGCTTTAATCAATTTGTTTTAGTTAGAATAATGCTTCAGATTTGTTAATTTAGCTTAAAGAGTGAGCAGAGAACAAAATTCAAATTCTTTGTATGGAGTCAATATCTGGCGAAACTTCGACAACTTCCTACCGAAATTGATAAAAATGGCTTTAATCAATTCGTTTTAGTTAGAATTATGCTTCAGATTTGTTAATTTAGCTTAAGGAGTGAGCAGAGTACAAAATTCAAATTCTTTGTAGGGAGTCAATATCTGGCGTAACTTCGACCACTTCCTACCGAAATCGATAAAAATGGCTTTAATCAATTCGTTTTAGTTAGAATAATGCTTCAGATTTGTTAATTTAGCTTAAGGAGTGAGCAGAGTACAAAATTCAAATTCTTTGTAGGGAGTCAATATCTGGCGTAGCTTCGACCACTTCCTACCGAAATCGATAAAAATGGCTTTAATCAATTCGTTTTAGTTAGAATAATGCTTCAGATTTGTTAATTTAGCTTAAGGAGTGAGCAGAGTACAAAATTCAAATTCTTTGTAGGGAGTCAATATCTGGCGTAACTTCGACCACTTCCTACCGAAATTGATAAAAATGGCTTTAATCAATTCGTTTTAGTTAGAATTATGCTTCAGATTTGTTAATTTAGCTTAAGGAGTGAGCAGAGTACAAAATTCAAATTCTTTGTAGGGAGTCAATATCTGGCGAAACTTCGACCACTTCCTACCGAAATCGATAAAAATGGCTTTAATCAATTCGTTTTAGTTAGAATAATGCTTCAGATTTGTTAATTTAGCTTAAGGAGTGAGCAGAGTACAAAATTCAAATTCTTTGTAGGGAGTCAATATCTGGCGTAGCTTCGACCACTTCCTACCGAAATCGATAAAAATGGCTTTAATCAATTCGTTTTAGTTAGAATTATGCTTCAGATTTGTTAATTTAGCTTAAGGAGTGAGCAGAGTACAAAATTCAAATTCTTTGTAGGGAGTCAATATCTGGCGTAACTTCGACCACTTCCTACCGAAATCGATAAAAATGGCTTTAATCAATTCGTTTTAGTTAGAATTATGCTTCAGATTTGTTAATTTAGCTTAAGGAGTGAGCAGAGTACAAAATTCAAATTCTTTGTAGGGAGTCAATATCTGGCGTAACTTCGACCACTTCCTACCGAAATCGATAAAAATGGCTTTAATCAATTCGTTTTAGTTAGAATAATGCTTCAGATTTGTTAATTTAGCTTAAGGAGTGAGCAGAGTACAAAATTCAAATTCTTTGTAGGGAGTCAATATCTGGCGTAACTTCGACCACTTCCTACCGAAATCGATAAAAATGGCTTTAATCAATTTGTTTTAGTTAGAATAACGTTTCAGATTTGTTAATTAAGCTTAAGGAGAGAGCAGAGTAACTTCGACCACTTCCTACCGAAATCGATAAAAATGGCTTTAATCAATTCGTTTTAGTTAGAATAACGCTTCAGATTTGTTAATTTAGCTTAAAGAGTGAGCAGAGTACAAAATTCAAATTCTTTGTAGGGAGTCAATATCTGGCGTAACTTCGACCACTTCCTACCGAAATTGATAAAAATGGCTTTAATCAATTCGTTTTAGTTAGAATTATGCTTCAGATTTGTTAATTTAGCTTAAGGAGTGAGCAGAGTACAAAATTCAAATTCTTTGTAGGGAGTCAATATCTGGCGTAGCTTCGACCACTTCCTACCGAAATCGATAAAAATGGCTTTAATCAATTCGTTTTAGTTAGAATTATGCTTCAGATTTGTTAATTTAGCTTAAGGAGTGAGCAGAGTACAAAATTCAAATTCTTTGTAGGGAGTCAATATCTGGCGTAACTTCGACCACTTCCTACCGAAATCGATAAAAATGGCTTTAATCAATTCGTTTTAGTTAGAATAATGCTTCAGATTTGTTAATTTAGCTTAAGGAGTGAGCAGAGTACAAAATTCAAATTCTTTGTAGGGAGTCAATATCTGGCGATATCCACTTCCTACCGAAATCGATAAAAATGGCTTTAATCAATTCGTTTTAGTTAGAATAATGCTTCAGATTTGTTAATTTAGCTTAAAGAGTGAGCAGAAAACAAAATTCAAATTCGTTGTATGGAGTCAATATCTGGCGAAACTTCGACAACTTCCTACCGAAATTGATAAAAATGGCTTTAATCAATTCGTTTTAGTTAGAATTATGCTTCAGATTTGTTAATTTAGCTTAAGGAGTGAGCAGAGTACAAAATTCAAATTCTTTGTAGGGAGTCAATATCTGGCGAAACTTCGACCACTTCCTACCGAAATCGATAAAAATGGCTTTAATCAATTCGTTTTAGTTAGAATAATGCTTCAGATTTGTTAATTTAGCTTAAGGAGTGAGCAGAGTACAAAATTCAAATTCTTTGTAGGGAGTCAATATCTGGCGTAACTTCGACCACTTCCTACCGAAATCGATAAAAATGGCTTTAATCAATTCGTTTTAGTTAGAATTATGCTTCAGATTTGTTAATTTAGCTTAAGGAGTGAGCAGAGTACAAAATTCAAATTCTTTGTAGGGAGTCAATATCTGGCGTAACTTCGACCACTTCCTACCGAAATTGATAAAAATGGCTTTAATCAATTCGTTTTAGTTAGAATAATGCTTCAGATTTGTTAATTTAGCTTAAGGAGTGAGCAGAGTACAAAATTCAAATTCTTTGTATGGAGTCAATATCTGGCGAAACTTCGACCACTTCCTACCGAAATTGATAAAAATGGCTTTAATCAATTCGTTTTAGTTAGAATAATGCTTCAGATTTGTTAATTTAGCTTAAGGAGTGAGCAGAGTACAAAATTCAAATTCTTTGTAGGGAGTCAATATCTGGCGTAGCTTCGACCACTTCCTACCGAAATCGATAAAAATGGCTTTAATCAATTTGTTTTAGTTAGAATAATGCTACAGATTTGTTAATTTAGCTTAAGGAGTGAGCAGAGTACAAAATTCAAATTCTTTGTAGGGAGTCAATATCTGGCGTAGCTTCGACCACTTCCTACCGAAATCGATAAAAATGGCTTTAATCAATTCGTTTTAGTTAGAATAATGCTTCAGATTTGTTAATTTAGCTTAAAGAGTGAGCAGAAAACAAAATTCAAATTCGTTGTATGGAGTCAATATCTGGCGAAACTTCGACAACTTCCTACCGAAATTGATAAAAATGGCTTTAATCAATTCGTTTTAGTTAGAATTATGCTTCAGATTTGTTAATTTAGCTTAAGGAGTGAGCAGAGTACAAAATTCAAATTCTTTGTAGGGAGTCAATATCTGGCGTAGCTTCGACCACTTCCTACCGAAATCGATAAAAATGGCTTTAATCAATTCGTTTTAGTTAGAATAATGCTTCAGATTTGTTAATTTAGCTTAAGGAGTGAGCAGAGTACAAAATTCAAATTCTTTGTAGGGAGTCAATATCTGGCGTAACTTCGACCACTTCCTACCGAAATCGATAAAAATGGCTTTAATCAATTCGTTTTAGTTAGAATTATGCTTCAGATTTGTTAATTTAGCTTAAGGAGTGAGCAGAGTACAAAATTCAAATTCTTTGTAGGGAGTCAATATCTGGCGTAACTTCGACCACTTCCTACCGAAATTGATAAAAATGGCTTTAATCAATTCGTTTTAGTTAGAATAATGCTTCAGATTTGTTAATTTAGCTTAAGGAGTGAGCAGAGTACAAAATTCAAATTCTTTGTAGGGAGTCAATATCTGGCGTAGCTTCGACCACTTCCTACCGAAATCGATAAAAATGGCTTTAATCAATTCGTTTTAGTTAGAATAATGCTTCAGATTTGTTAATTTAGCTTAAGGAGTGAGCAGAGTACAAAATTCAAATTCTTTGTAGGGAGTCAATATCTGGCGTAGCTTCGACCACTTCCTACCGAAATCGATAAAAATGGCTTTAATCAATTCGTTTTAGTTAGAATTATGCTTCAGATTTGTTAATTTAGCTTAAGGAGTGAGCAGAGTACAAAATTCAAATTCTTTGTAGGGAGTCAATATCTGGCGTAACTTCGACCACTTCCTACCGAAATTGATAAAAATGGCTTTAATCAATTCGTTTTAGTTAGAATAATGCTTCAGATTTGTTAATTTAGCTTAAGGAGTGAGCAGAGTACAAAATTCAAATTCTTTGTAGGGAGTCAATATCTGGCGTAACTTCGACCACTTCCTACCGAAATCGATAAAAATGGCTTTAATCAATTCGTTTTAGTTAGAATAATGCTTCAGATTTGTTAATTTAGCTTAAGGAGTGAGCAGAGTACAAAATTCAAATTCTTTGTAGGGAGTCAATATCTGGCGTAACTTCGACCACTTCCTACCGAAATTGATAAAAATGGCTTTAATCAATTCGTTTTAGTTAGAATTATGCTTCAGATTTGTTAATTTAGCTTAAGGAGTGAGCAGAGTACAAAATTCAAATTCTTTGTAGGGAGTCAATATCTGGCGTAACTTCGACCACTTCCTACCGAAATCGATAAAAATGGCTTTAATCAATTCGTTTTAGTTAGAATTATGCTTCAGATTTGTTAATTTAGCTTAAGGAGTGAGCAGAGTACAAAATTCAAATTCTTTGTAGGGAGTCAATATCTGGCGTAACTTCGACCACTTCCTACCGAAATCGATAAAAATGGCTTTAATCAATTCGTTTTAGTTAGAATTATGCTTCAGATTTGTTAATTTAGCTTAAAGAGTGAGCAGAGAACAAAATTCAAATTCTTTGTATGGAGTCAATATCTGGCGAAACTTCGACCACTTCCTACCGAAATTGATAAAAATGGCTTTAATCAATTCGTTTTAGTTAGAATTATGCTTCAGATTTGTTAATTTAGCTTAAAGGAGTGAGCAGAGTACAAAATTCAAATTCTTTGTAGGGAGTCAATATCTGGCGTAGCTTCGACCACTTCCTACCGAAATCGATAAAAATGGCTTTAATCAATTCGTTTTAGTTAGTGAATAATGCTTCAGATTTGTTAATTTAGCTTAAGGAGTGAGCAGAGTACAAAATTCAAATTCTTTGTAGGGAGTCAATATCTGGCGTAACTTCGACCACTTCCTACCGAAATCGATAAAAATGGCTTTAATCAATTCGTTTTAGTTAGAATTATGCTTCAGATTTGTTAATTTAGCTTAAGGAGTGAGCAGAGTACAAAATTCAAATTCTTTGTAGGGAGTCAATATCTGGCGTAACTTCGACCACTTCCTACCGAAATCGATAAAAATGGCTTTAATCAATTCGTTTTAGTTAGAATTATGCTTCAGATTTGTTAATTTAGCTTAAGGAGTGAGCAGAGTACAAAATTCAAATTCTTTGTAGGGAGTCAATATCTGGCGTAGCTTCGACCACTTCCTACCGAAATCGATAAAAATGGCTTTAATCAATTCGTTTTAGTTAGAATAATGCTTCAGATTTGTTAATTTAGCTTAAGGAGTGAGCAGAGTACAAAATTCAAATTCTTTGTAGGGAGTCAATATCTGGCGTAACTTCGACCACTTCCTACCGAAATAATTCAAATTCTTTGTAGGGAGTCAATATCTGGCGTAACTTCGACCACTTCCTACCGAAATCGATAAAAATGGCTTTAATCAATTCGTTTTAGTTAGAATAATGCTTCAGATTTGTTAATTTAGCTTAAGGAGTGAGCAGAGTACAAAATTCAAATTCTTTGTAGGGAGTCAATATCTGGCGTAACTTCGACCACTTCCTACCGAAATCGATAAAAATGGCTTTAATCAATTCGTTTTAGTTAGAATTATGCTTCAGATTTGTTAATTTAGCTTAAGGAGTGAGCAGAGTACAAAATTCAAATTCTTTGTAGGGAGTCAATATCTGGCGTAGCTTCGACCACTTCCTACCGAAATCGATAAAAATGGCTTTAATCAATTCGTTTTAGTTAGAATAATGCTTCAGATTTGTTAATTTAGCTTAAAGAGTGAGCAGAGTACAAAATTCAAATTCTTTGTATGGAGTCAATATCTGGCGAAACTTCGACCACTTCCTACCGAAATTGATAAAAATGGCTTTAATCAATTCGTTTTAGTTAGAATTATGCTTCAGATTTGTTAATTTAGCTTAAGGAGTGAGCAGAGTACAAAATTCAAATTCTTTGTAGGGAGTCAATATCTGGCGTAACTTCGACCACTTCCTACCGAAATTGATAAAAATGGCTTTAATCAATTCGTTTTAGTTAGAATAATGCTTCAGATTTGTTAATTTAGCTTAAAGAGTGAGCAGAGTACAAAATTCAAATTCTTTGTATGGAGTCAATATCTGGCGAAACTTCGACCACTTCCTACCGAAATTGATAAAAATGGCTTTAATCAATTTGTTTTAGTTAGAATTATGCTTCAGATTTGTTAATTTAGCTTAAAGAGTGAGCAGAGTACAAAATTCAAATTCTTTGTAGGGAGTCAATATCTGGCGTAACTTCGACCACTTCCTACCGAAATCGATAAAAATGGCTTTAATCAATTCGTTTTAGTTAGAATTATGCTTCAGATTTGTTAATTTAGCTTAAGGAGTGAGCAGAGAACAAAATTCAAATTCTTTGTAGGGAGTCAATATCTGGCGAAACTTCGACCACTTCCTACCGAAATCGATAAAAATGGCTTTAATCAATTCGTTTTAGTTAGAATAATGCTTCAGATTTGTTAATTTAGCTTAAGGAGTGAGCAGAGTACAAAATTCAAATTCTTTGTAGGGAGTCAATATCTGGCGTAGCTTCGACCACTTCCTACCGAAATCGATAAAAATGGCTTTAATCAATTCGTTTTAGTTAGAATAATGCTTCAGATTTGTTAATTTAGCTTAAGGAGTGAGCAGAGTACAAAATTCAAATTCTTTGTAGGGAGTCAATATCTGGCGTAGCTTCGACCACTTCCTACCGAAATCGATAAAAATGGCTTTAATCAATTCGTTTTAGTTAGAATTATGCTTCAGATTTGTTAATTTAGCTTAAGGAGTGAGCAGAGTACAAAATTCAAATTCTTTGTAGGGAGTCAATATCTGGCGTAGCTTCGACCACTTCCTACCGAAATCGATAAAAATGGCTTTAATCAATTCGTTTTAGTTAGAATAATGCTTCAGATTTGTTAATTTAGCTTAAAGAGTGAGCAGAGTACAAAATTCAAATTCTTTGTATGGAGTCAATATCTGGCGAAACTTCGACAACTTCCTACCGAAATTGATAAAAATGGCTTTAATCAATTCGTTTTAGTTAGAATTATGCTTCAGATTTGTTAATTTAGCTTAAGGAGTGAGCAGAGTACAAAATTCAAATTCTTTGTAGGGAGTCAATATCTTGAGTAATTCGTAATTCAAAACCGTTGTATAGAGTCAATATCTGGCGAAACTTCGACCACTTCCTACCGAAATCGATAAAAATGGCTTTAATCAATTCGTTTTAGTTAGAATAATGCTTCAGATTTGTTAATTTAGCTTAAGGAGTGAGCAGAGTACAAAATTCAAATTCTTTGTAGGGAGTCAATATCTGGCGTAGCTTCGACCACTTCCTACCGAAATCGATAAAAATGGCTTTAATCAATTCGTTTTAGTTAGAATAATGCTTCAGATTTGTTAATTTAGCTTAAAGAGTGAGCAGAGTACAAAATTCAAATTCTTTGTATGGAGTCAATATCTGGCGAAACTTCGACCACTTCCTACCGAAATCGATAAAAATGGCTTTAATCAATTCGTTTTAGTTAGAATTATGCTTCAGATTTGTTAATTTAGCTTAAGGAGTGAGCAGAGTACAAAATTCAAATTCTTTGTAGGGAGTCAATATCTGGCGAAACTTCGACCACTTCCTACCGAAATCGATAAAAATGGCTTTAATCAATTCGTTTTAGTTAGAATAATGCTTCAGATTTGTTAATTTAGCTTAAGGAGTGAGCAGAGTACAAAATTCAAATTCTTTGTAGGGAGTCAATATCTGGCGTAACTTCGACCACTTCCTACCGAAATCGATAAAAATGGCTTTAATCAATTCGTTTTAGTTAGAATTATGCTTCAGATTTGTTAATTTAGCTTAAGGAGTGAGCAGAGTACAAAATTCAAATTCTTTGTAGGGAGTCAATATCTGGCGAAACTTCGACCACTTCCTACCGAAATCGATAAAAATGGCTTTAATCAATTCGTTTTAGTTAGAATTATGCTTCAGATTTGTTAATTTAGCTTAAAGGAGTGAGCAGAGTACAAAATTCAAATTCTTTGTATGGAGTCAATATCTGGCGTAACTTCGACCACTTCCTACCGAAATCGATAAAAATGGCTTTAATCAATTCGTTTTAGTTAGATTAATGCTTCAGATTTGTTAATTTAGCTTAAGGAGTGAGCAGAGTACAAAATTCAAATTCTTTGTAGGGAGTCAATATCTGGCGTAACTTCGACCACTTCCTACCGAAATCGATAAAAATGGCTTTAATCAATTCGTTTTAGTTAGAATAATGCTTCAGATTTGTTAATTTAGCTTAAGGAGTGAGCAGAGTACAAAATTCAAATTCTTTGTAGGGAGTCAATATCTGGCGTAGCTTCGACCACTTCCTACCGAAATCGATAAAAATGGCTTAAATCAATTCGTTTTAGTTAGAATTATGCTTCAGATTTGTTAATTTAGCTTAAGGAGTGAGCAGAGTACAAAATTCAAATTCTTTGTATGGAGTCAATATCTGGCGAAACTTCGACAACTTCCTACCGAAATTGATAAAAATGGCTTTAATCAATTCGTTTTAGTTAGAATTATGCTTCAGATTTGTTAATTTAGCTTAAAGAGTGAGCAGAGTACAAAATTCAAATTCTTTGTAGGGAGTCAATATCTGGCGTAACTTCGACCACTTCCTACCGAAATCGATAAAAATGGCTTTAATCAATTCGTTTTAGTTAGAATTATGCTTCAGATTTGTTAATTTAGCTTAAGGAGTGAGCAGAGTACAAAATTCAAATTCTTTGTAGGGAGTCAATATCTGGCGTAGCTTCGACCACTTCCTACCGAAATCGATAAAAATGGCTTTAATCAATTCGTTTTAGTTAGAATTATGCTTCAGATTTGTTAATTTAGCTTAAGGAGTGAGCAGAGAACAAAATTCAAATTCTTTGTATGGAGTCAATATCTGGCGAAACTTCGACCACTTCCTACCGAAATTGATAAAAATGGCTTTAATCAATTCGTTTTAGTTAGAATTATGCTTCAGATTTGTTAATTTAGCTTAAGGAGTGAGCAGAGTACAAAATTCAAATTCTTTGTAGGGAGTCAATATCTGGCGAAACTTCGACCACTTCCTACCGAAATCGATAAAAATGGCTTTAATCAATTCGTTTTAGTTAGAATAATGCTTCAGATTTGTTAATTTAGCTTAAGGAGTGAGCAGAGTACAAAATTCAAATTCTTTGTAGGGAGTCAATATCTGGCGTAGCTTCGACCACTTCCTACCGAAATCGATAAAAATGGCTTTAATCAATTCGTTTTAGTTAGAATAATGCTTCAGATTTGTTAATTTAGCTTAAAGAGTGAGCAGAGTACAAAATTCAAATTCTTTGTATGGAGTCAATATCTGGCGAAACTTCGACAACTTCCTACCGAAATTGATAAAAATGGCTTTAATCAATTCGTTTTAGTTAGAATTATGCTTCAGATTTGTTAATTTAGCTTAAGGAGTGAGCAGAGTACAAAATTCAAATTCTTTGTAGGGAGTCAATATCTGGCGAAACTTCGACCACTTCCTACCGAAATCGATAAAAATGGCTTTAATCAATTCGTTTTAGTTAGAATAATGCTTCAGATTTGTTAATTTAGCTTAAGGAGTGAGCAGAGTACAAAATTCAAATTCTTTGTAGGGAGTCAATATCTGGCGTAACTTCGACCACTTCCTACCGAAATCGATAAAAATGGCTTTAATCAATTCGTTTTAGTTAGAATTATGCTTCAGATTTGTTAATTTAGCTTAAAGAGTGAGCAGAAAACAAAATTCAAATTCTGAGTGTCAAATTCTTTGTAGGGAGTCAATATCTGGCAAAACTTCGACCACTTCCTACCGAAATTGATAAAAATGGCTTTATTTAATTTGTTTACACATGTGTGTGCTTTAACGACCTTTATGATAATCAAACCATCAATATTATGCTGGCTCAAGGTCTGCGTTATGCTTTCGCATAACTCCAAAAAGGAGGAACACATCACACCACAAGTGAAGCTAGTTGGTCATACAGCCTGTTTCAATGGTATCTCTACCATATCATCAGTGACCTTCGCTTGCTTGTACTGGCCCCATCGACTCCCACTCCATGCCAGCGCTGCCATAATCGTTTGGGAATTCCTAAACGACATGATAGCAAAAAACCGGCAGACATGGGAACGACGTTGGTTGCCAGTACCTTGTGTGTGTGTGTGTTCCCCAGCTTGGCTTTTTTCTGTTGTGTTAGTGAGAGAGATTTCCTCCCCGCTTCTAACCCAGTAGCCAATAGTTTGAGTACAGAATTGCATTCAAACCGGGGTTTTTTTGTTGCTTTTAATTGAAACTATTTTTGTTTAGTTTCAGCAACAACGCCGTGCCTGGCGTTTCTTACACATGTGTGTGCTTTAACGACCTTTATGATAATCAAACCATCAATATTATGCTGGCTCAAGGTCTCGTTATGCTTTCGCATAACTCCAAAAAGGAGGAACACATCACACCACAAGTGAAGCTAGTTGGTCATACAGCCTGTTTCAATGGTATCTCTACCATATCATCAGTGACCTTCGCTTGCTTGTACTGGCCCCATCGACTCCCACTCCATGCCAGCGCTGCCATAATCGTTTGGGAATTCCTAAACGACATGATAGCAAAAAACCGGCAGACATGGGAACGACGTTGGTTGCCAGTACCTTGTGTGTGTGTGTTCCCCAGCTTGGCTTTTTTCTGTTGTGTTAGTGAGAGAGATTTCCTCCCCGCTTCTAACCCAGTAGCCAATAGTTTGAGTACAGAATTGCATTCAAACCGGGGTTTTTTTGTTGCTTTTAATTGAAACTATTTTTGTTTAGTTTCAGCAACAACGCCGTGCCTGGCGTTTCTTACACATGTGTGCTTTAACGACCTTTTATGATAATCAAACCATCAATATTATGCTGGCTCAAGGTCTCGTTATGCTTTCGCATAACTCCAAAAAGGAGGAACACATCACACCACAAGTGAAGCTAGTTGGTCATACAGCCTGTTTCAATGGTATCTCTACCATATCATCAGTGACCTTCGCTTGCTTGTACTGGCCCCATCGACTCCCCACTCCATGCCAGCGCTGCCATAATCGTTTGGGAATTCCTAAACGACATGATAGCAAAAACCGGCAGACATGGGAACGACGTTGGTTGCCAGTACCTTGTGTGTGTGTGTGGTCCCCAGCTTGGCTTTTTTCTGTTGTGTTAGTGAGAGAGATTTCCTCCCCGCTTCTAACCCAGTAGCCAATAGTTTGAGTACAGAATTGCATTCAAACCGGGGTTTTTTTGTTGCTTTTAATTGAAACTATTTTTTGTTTAGTTTCAGCAACAACGCCGTGCCTGGCGTTTCTTACACATGTGTGTGCTTTAACGACCTTTATGATAATCAAAACCATCAATATTATGCTGGCTCAAGGTCTCGTTATGCTTTCGCATAACTCCAAAAAGGAGGAACACATCACACCACAAGTGAAGCTAGTTGGTCATACAGCCTGTTTCAATGGTATCTCTACCATATCATCAGTGACCTTCGCTTGCTTGTACTGGCCCCATCGACTCCCCACTCCATGCCAGCGCTGCCATAATCGTTTGGGAATTCCTAAACGACATGATAGCAAAAAACCGGCAGACATGGGAACGACGTTGGTTGCCAGTACCTTGTGTGTGTGTGTGTTCCCCAGCTTGCTTTCTGTTGTGTTAGTGAGAGAGATTTCCTCCCGCTTCTAACCCAGTAGCCAATAGTTTGAGTACAGAATTGCATTCAAACCGGGGTTTTTTTGTTGCTTTTAATTGAAACTATTTTTGTTTAGTTTCAGCAACAACGCCGTGCCTGGCGTTTCTTACACATGTGTGTGCTTTAACGACCTTTATGATAATCAAACCATCAATATTATGCTGGCTCAAGGTCTCGTTATGCTTTCGCATAACTCCAAAAAGGAGGAACACATCACACCACAAGTGAAGCTAGTTGGTCATACAGCCTGTTTCAGGTATCTCTACCATATCATCAGTGACCTTCGCTTGCTTGTACTGGCCCCAATCGACTCCCACTCCATGCCAGCGCTGCCATAATCGTTTGGGAATTCCTAAACGACATGATAGCAAAAAACCGGCAGACATGGGAACGACGTTGGTTGCCAGTACCTTGTGTGTGTGTGTGTTCCCAGCTTGGCTTTTTTCTGTTGTGTTAGTGAGAGAGATTTCCTCCCCCGCTTCTAACCCAGTAGCCAATAGTTTGAGTACAGAATTGCATTCAAACCGGGGTTTTTTGTTGCTTTTAATTGAAACTATTTTTGTTTAGTTTCAGCAACAACGCCGTGCCTGGCGTTTCTTACACATGTCGTGTGCTTTAACGACCTTTATGATAATCAAACCATCAAATATTATGCTGGCTCAATGGTCTCGTTATGCTTTCGCATAACTCCAAAAAGGAGGAACACATCACACCACAAGTGAAGCTAGTTGGTCATACAGCCTGTTTCAATGGTATCTCTACCATATTTTTTAGTTAGAATTATGCTTCAGATTTGTTAATTTAGCTTAAGGAGTGAGCAGAGTACAAAATTCAAATTCTTTGTAGGGAGTCAATATCTGGCGTAACTTCGACCACTTCCTACCGAAATTGATAAAAATGGCTTTAATCAATTCGTTTTAGTTAGAATTATGCTTCAGATTTGTTAATTTAGCTTAAAGGTGAGCAGAGTACAAAATTCAAATTCTTTGTAGGGAGTCAATATCTGGCGAAACTTCGACCACTTCCTACCGAAATCGATAAAAATGGCTTTAATCAATTCGTTTTAGTTAGAATAATGCTTCAGATTTGTTAATTTAGCTTAAGGAGTGAGCAGAGTACAAAATTCAAATTCTTTGTAGGGAGTCAATATCTGGCGTAACTTCGACCACTTCCTACCGAAATCGATAAAAATGGCTTTAATCAATTCGTTTTAGTTAGAATTATGCTTCAGATTTGTTAATTTAGCTTAAGGAGTGAGCAGAGAACAAAATTCAAATTCTTTGTATGGAGTCAATATCTGGCAAAACTTCGACAACTTCCTACCGAAATTGATAAAAATGGCTTTAATCAATTCGTTTTAGTTAGAATTAATGCTTCAGATTTGTTAATTTAGCTTAAGGAGTGAGCAGAGTACAAAATTCAAATTCTTTGTAGGGAGTCAATATCTGGCGTAACTTCGACCACTTCCTACCGAAATCGATAAAAATGGCTTTAATCAATTCGTTTTAGTTAGAATTAATGCTTCAGATTTGTTAATTTAGCTTAAGGAGTGAGCAGAGTACAAAATTCAAATTCTTTGTAGGGAGTCAATATCTGGCGTAACTTCGACCACTTCCTACCGAAATCGATAAAAATGGCTTTAATCAATTCGTTTTAGTTAGAATAATGCTTCAGATTTGTTAATTTAGCTTAAGGAGTGAGCAGAGTACAAAATTCAAATTCTTTGTAGGGAGTCAATATCTGGCGTAACTTCGACCACTTCCTACCGAAATCGATAAAAATGGCTTTAATCAATTCGTTTTAGTTAGAATAATGCTTCAGATTTGTTAATTTAGCTTAAGGAGTGAGCAGAGAACAAAATTCAAATTCTTTGTATGGAGTCAATATCTGGCAAAACTTCGACAACTTCCTACCGAAATTGATAAAAATGGCTTTAATCAATTCGTTTTAGTTAGAATTATGCTTCAGATTTGTTAATTTAGCTTAAGGAGTGAGCAGAGTACAAAATTCAAATTCTTTGTAGGGAGTCAATATCTGGCGTAACTTCGACCACTTCCTACCGAAATTGATAAAAATGGCTTTAATCAATTCGTTTTAGTTAGAATAATGCTTCAGATTTGTTAATTTAGCTTAAGGAGTGAGCAGAGTACAAAATTCAAATTCTTTGTAGGGAGTCAATATCTGGCGTAGCTTCGACCACTTCCTACCGAAATCGATAAAAATGGCTTTAATCAATTCGTTTTAGTTAGAATTATGCTTCAGATTTGTTAATTTAGCTTAAAGAGTGAGCAGAGTACAAAATTCAAATTCTTTGTAGGGAGTCAATATCTGGCGTAACTTCGACCACTTCCTACCGAAATCGATAAAAATGGCTTTAATCAATTCGTTTTAGTTAGAATAATGCTTCAGATTTGTTAATTTAGCTTAAGGAGTGAGCAGAGTACAAAATTCAAATTCTTTGTATGGAGTCAATATCTGGCGTAACTTCGACCACTTCCTACCGAAATTGATAAAAATGGCTTAAATCAATTCGTTTTAGTTAGAATAATGCTTCAGATTTGTTAATTTAGCTTAAGGAGTGAGCAGAGTACAAAATTCAAATTCTTTGTAGGGAGTCAATATCTGGCGTAACTTCGACCACTTCCTACCGAAATCGATAAAAATGGCTTTAATCAATTCGTTTTAGTTAGAATTATGCTTCAGATTTGTTAATTTAGCTTAAGGAGTGAGCAGAGTACAAAATTCAAATTCTTTGTAGGGAGTCAATATCTGGCGTAACTTCGACCACTTCCTACCGAAATCGATAAAAATGGCTTAAATCAATTCGTTTTAGTTAGAATTATGCT
The DNA here is from genome assembly GCA_018904275.1 of Lordiphosa clarofinis. NCBI lineage: Eukaryota > Metazoa > Arthropoda > Insecta > Diptera > Drosophilidae > Lordiphosa > Lordiphosa clarofinis. Next base: position 114,770 of record JAEIGQ010000324.1, on the reverse strand, counting down.
TCAGATTTGTTAATTTAGCTTAAGGAGTGAGCAGAGTACAAAATTCAAATTCTTTGTAGGGAGTCAATATCTGGCGTAACTTCGACCACTTCCTACCGAAATTGATAAAAATGGCTTCAATCAATTCGTTTTAGTTAGAATAATGCTTCAGATTTGTTAATTTAGCTTAAGGAGTGAGCAGAGTACAAAATTCAAATTCTTTGTAGGGAGTCAATATCTGGCGTAACTTCGACCACTTCCTACCGAAATCGATAAAAATGGCTTTAATCAATTCGTTTTAGTTATAATAATGCTTCAGATTTGTTAATTTAGCTTAAGGAGTGAGCAGAGTACAAAATTCAAATTATTTGTATGGAGTCAATATCTGGCGTAACTTCGACCACTTCCTACCGAAACCGATAAAAATGGCTTTAATCTATTCGTCTTAGTTAGAGTTATGCTTCAGATTTGTTAATTTAGCTTAAAGGGTGAGCAGAGTACAAAATTCAAATTCTTTGTAGGGAGTCAATATCTGGCGTAACTTCGACCACTTCCTACCGAAATTGATAAAAATGGCTTTAATCAATTCGTTTTAGTTAGAATAATGCTTCAGATTTGTTAATTTAGCTTAAGGAGTGAGCAGAGTACAAAATTCAAATTCTTTGTAGGGAGTCAATATCTGGCGTAACTTCGACCACTTCCTACCGAAATTGATAAAAATGGCTTTAATCAATTCGTTTTAGTTAGAATAATGCTTCAGATTTGTTAATTTAGCTTCAGGAGTGAGCAGAGTACAAAATTAAAATTCTTTGTAGGGAGTGAGCAGAGTACACAATTCAAATTCTTTGTAGGGAGTCAATATCTGGCGTAACTTCGACCACTTCCTACCGAAATTGATAAAAATGGCTTAAATCAATTCGTTTGAGTTAGATTAATGCTTCAGATTTGTTAATTTAGCTTAAGGAGTGAGCAGAGTACAAAATTCAAATTCTTTGTAGGGAGTCAATATCTGGCGTAACTTCGACCACTTCCTACCGAAATCGATAAAAATGGCTTTAATCAATTCGTTTTAGTTAGAATAATGCTTCAGATTTGTTAATTTAGCTTAAGGAGTGAGCAGAGTACAAAATTCAAATTCTTTGTAGGGAGTCAATATCTGGCGTAACTTCGACCACTTCCTACCGAAATCGATAAAAATGGCTTTAATCAATTCGTTTTAGTTAGAATTATGCTTCAGATTTGTTAATTTAGCTTAAGGAGTGAGCAGAGTACAAAATTCAAATTCTTTGTAGGGAGTCAATATCTGGCGTAGCTTCGACCACTTCCTACCGAAATCGATAAAAATGGCTTTAATCAATTCGTTTTAGTTAGAATAATGCTTCAGATTTGTTAATTTAGCTTAAGGAGTGAGCAGAGTACAAAATTCAAATTCTTTGTATGGAGTCAATATCTGGCGTAACTTCGACCACTTCCTACCGAAATCGATAAAAATGGCTTTAATCAATTCGTTTTAGTTAGAATTAATGCTTCAGATTTGTTAATTTAGCTTAAGGAGTGAGCAGAGTACAAAATTCAAATTCTTTGTAGGGAGTCAATATCTGGCCTAGCTTCGACCACTTCCTACCGAAATCGATAAAAACGGCTTTAATCAATGCGTTTTAGTTAGAATTATGCTTCAGATTTGTTAATTTAGCTTAAGGAGTGAGCAGAATACAAAATTCAAATTCTTTGTATGGAGTCAATATCTGGCGTAACTTCGACCACTTCCTACCGAAATTGATAAAAATGGCTTTAATCAATTCGTTTTAGTTAGAATTATGCTTCAGATTTGTTAATTTAGCTTAAGGAGTGAGCAGAGTACAAAATTCAAATTCTTTGTAGGGAGTCAATATCTGGCGTAACTTCGACCACTTCCTACCGAAATCGATAAAAATGGCTTTAATCAATTCGTTTTAGTTAGAATTATGCTTCAGATTTGTTAATTTAGCTTAAGGAGTGAGCAGAGTACAAAATTCAAATTCTTTGTATGGAGTCAATATCTGGCGTAACTTCGACCACTTCCTACCGAAATTGATAAAAATGGCTTTAATCAATTCGTTTTAGTTAGAATTATGCTTCAGATTTGTTAATTTAGCTTAAGGAGTGAGCAGAGTACAAAATTCAAATTCTTTGTAGGGAGTCAATATCTGGCGTAACTTCGACCACTTCCTACCGAAATCGATAAAAATGGCTTTAATCAATTCGTTTTAGTTAGAATAATGCTTCAGATTTGTTAATTTAGCTTAAGGAGTGAGCAGAGTACAAAATTCAAATTCTTTGTAGGGAGTCAATATCTGGCGTAACTTCGACCACTTCCTACCGAAATCGATAAAAATGGCTTTAATCAATTCGTTTTAGTTAGAATAATGCTTCAGATTTGTTAATTTAGCTTAAGGAGTGAGCAGAGTACAAAATTCAAATTCTTTGTAGGGAGTCAATATCTGGCGTAGCTTCGACCACTTCCTACCGAAATCGATAAAAATGGCTTTAATCAATTCGTTTTAGTTAGAATTATGCTTCAGATTTGTTAATTTAGCTTAAGGAGTGAGCAGAGTACAAAATTCAAATTCTTTGTAGGGAGTCAATATCTGGCGTAACTTCGACCACTTCCTACCGAAATCGATAAAAATGGCTTTAATCAATTCGTTTTAGTTAGAATTATGCTTCAGATTTGTTAATTTAGCTTAAGGAGTGAGCAGAGTACAAAATTCAAATTCTTTGTAGGGAGTCAATATCTGGCGTAACTTCGACCACTTCCTACCGAAATTGATAAAAATGGCTTTAATCAATTCGTTTTAGTTAGAATTATGCTTCAGATTTGTTAATTTAGCTTAAGGAGTGAGCAGAGTACAAAATTCAAATTCTTTGTAGGGAGTCAATATCTGGCGTAACTTCGACCACTTCCTACCGAAATCGATAAAAATGGCTTTAATCAATTCGTTTTAGTTAGAATAATGCTTCAGATTTGTTAATTTAGCTTAAGGAGTGAGCAGAGTACAAAATTCAAATTCTTTGTAGGGAGTCAATATCTGGCGTAACTTCGACCACTTCCTACCGAAATCGATAAAAATGGCTTTAATCAATTCGTTTTAGTTAGAATAATGCTTCAGATTTGTTAATTTAGCTTAAGGAGTGAGCAGAGTACAAAATTCAAATTCTTTGTAGGGAGTCAATATCTGGCGTAACTTCGACCACTTCCTACCGAAATCGATAAAAATGGCTTTAATCAATTCGTTTTAGTTAGAATAATGCTTCAGATTTGTTAATTTAGCTTAAGGAGTGAGCAGAGTACAAAATTCAAATTCTTTGTATGGAGTCAATATCTGGCGAAACTTCGACCACTTCCTACCGAAATTGATAAAAATGGCTTTAATCAATTCGTTTTAGTTAGAATTATGCTTCAGATTTGTTAATTTAGCTTAAAGGAGTGAGCAGAGTACAAAATTCAAATTCTTTGTATGGAGTCAATATCTGGCGTAACTTCGACCACTTCCTACCGAAATCGATAAAAATGGCTTTAATCAATTCGTTTTAGTTAGAATAATGCTTCAGATTTGTTAATTTAGCTTAAGGAGTGAGCAGAGTACAAAATTCAAATTCTTTGTAGGGAGTCAATATCTGGCGTAGCTTCGACCACTTCCTACCGAAATCGATAAAAATGGCTTTAATCAATTCGTTTTAGTTAGAATAATGCTTCAGATTTGTTAATTTAGCTTAAGGAGTGAGCAGAGTACAAAATTCAAATTCTTTGTATGGAGTCAATATCTGGCGTAACTTCGACCACTTCCTACCGAAATCGATAAAAATGGCTTTAATCAATTCGTTTTAGTTAGAATTATGCTTCAGATTTGTTAATTTAGCTTAAAGGAGTGAGCAGAGTACAAAATTCAAATTCTTTGTATGGAGTCAATATCTGGCGTAACTTCGACCACTTCCTACCGAAATCGATAAAAATGGCTTTAATCAATTCGTTTTAGTTAGAATAATGCTTCAGATTTGTTAATTTAGCTTAAGGAGTGAGCAGAGTACAAAATTCAAATTCTTTGTAGGGAGTCAATATCTGGCGTAACTTCGACCACTTCCTACCGAAATCGATAAAAATGGCTTTAATCAATTCGTTTTAGTTAGAATAATGCTTCAGATTTGTTAATTTAGCTTAAGGAGTGAGCAGAGTACAAAATTCAAATTCTTTGTAGGGAGTCAATATCTGGCGTAGCTTCGACCACTTCCTACCGAAATCGATAAAAATGGCTTAAATCAATTCGTTTTAGTTAGAATAATGCTTCAGATTTGTTAATTTAGCTTAAGGAGTGAGCAGAGTACAAAATTCAAATTCTTTGTATGGAGTCAATATCTGGCGTAACTTCGACCACTTCCTACCGAAATCGATAAAAATGGCTTTAATCAATTCGTTTTAGTTAGAATAATGCTTCAGATTTGTTAATTTAGCTTAAGGAGTGAGCAGAGTACAAAATTCAAATTCTTTGTAGGGAGTCAATATCTGGCGTAGCTTCGACCACTTCCTACCGAAATCGATAAAAATGGCTTTAATCAATTCGTTTTAGTTAGAATAATGCTTCAGATTTGTTAATTTAGCTTAAGGAGTGAGCAGAGTACAAAATTCAAATTCTTTGTAGGGAGTCAATATCTGGCGTAACTTCGACCACTTCCTACCGAAACCGATAAAAATGGCTTTAATCTATTCGTCTTAGTTAGAGTTATGCTTCAGATTTGTTAATTTAGCTTAAAGGGTGAGCAGAGTACAAAGTTCAAATTCTTTGTAGGGAGTCAATATCTGGCGTAACTTCGACCACTTCCTACCGAAATTGATAAAAATGGCTTTAATCAATTCGTTTTAGTTAGAATAATGCTTCAGATTTGTTAATTTAGCTTAAGGAGTGAGCAGAGTACAAAATTCAAATTCTTTGTAGGGAGTCAATATCTGGCGTAACTTCGACCACTTCCTACCGAAATCGATAAAAATGGCTTTAATCAATTCGTTTTAGTTAGAATTATGCTTCAGATTTGTTAATTTAGCTTAAGGAGTGAGCAGAGTACAAAATTCAAATTCTTTGTAGGGAGTCAATATCTGGCGTAGCTTCGACCACTTCCTACCGAAATTGATAAAAATGGCTTTAATCAATTCGTTTTAGTTAGAATAATGCTTCAGATTTGTTAATTTAGCTTAAGGAGTGAGCAGAGTACAAAATTCAAATTCTTTGTAGGGAGTCAATATCTGGCGTAACTTCGACCACTTCCTACCGAAATCGATAAAAATGGCTTTAATCAATTCGTTTTAGTTAGAATAATGCTTCAGATTTGTTAATTTAGCTTAAGGAGTGAGCAGAGTACAAAATTCAAATTCTTTGTAGGGAGTCAATATCTGGCGTAACTTCGACCACTTCCTACCGAAATCGATAAAAATGGCTTTAATCAATTCGTTTTAGTTAGAATTAATGCTTCAGATTTGTTAATTTAGCTTAAGGAGTGAGCAGAGTACAAAATTCAAATTCTTTGTAGGGAGTCAATATCTGGCGTAACTTCGACCACTTCCTACCGAAATCGATAAAAATGGCTTTAATCAATTCGTTTTAGTTAGAATAATGCTTCAGATTTGTTAATTTAGCTTAAGGAGTGAGCAGAGTACAAAATTCAAATTCTTTGTATGGAGTCAATATCTGGCGTAACTTCGACCACTTCCTACCGAAATCGATAAAAATGGCTTTAATCAATTCGTTTTAGTTAGAATTATGCTTCAGATTTGTTAATTTAGCTTAAGGAGTGAGCAGAGTACAAAATTCAAATTCTTTGCTAGGAGTCAATATCTGGCGTAACTTCGACCACTTCCTACCGAAATCGATAAAAATGGCTTTAATCAATTCGTTTTAGTTAGAATTATGCTTCAGATTTGTTAATTTAGCTTAAGGAGTGAGCAGAGTACAAAATTCAAATTCTTTGTATGGAGTCAATATCTGGCGTAACTTCGACCACTTCCTACCGAAATTGATAAAAATGGCTTTAATCAATTCGTTTTAGTTAGAATTATGCTTCAGATTTGTTAATTTAGCTTAAGGAGTGAGCAGAGTACAAAATTCAAATTCTTTGTAGGGAGTCAATATCTGGCGTAACTTCGACCACTTCCTACCGAAATCGATAAAAATGGCTTTAATCAATTCGTTTTAGTTAGAATAATGCTTCAGATTTGTTAATTTAGCTTAAGGAGTGAGCAGAGTACAAAATTCAAATTCTTTGTAGGAGTCAATATCTGGCGTAACTTCGACCACTTCCTACCGAAATCGATAAAAATGGCTTTAATCAATTCGTTTTAGTTAGAATAATGCTTCAGATTTGTTAATTTAGCTTAAGGAGTGAGCAGAGTACAAAATTCAAATTCTTTGTAGGGAGTCAATATCTGGCGTAACTTCGACCACTTCCTACCGAAATCGATAAAAATGGCTTTAATCAATTCGTTTTAGTTAGAATAATGCTTCAGATTTGTTAATTTAGCTTAAGGAGTGAGCAGAGTACAAAATTCAAATTCTTTGTAGGGAGTCAATATCTGGCGTAACTTCGACCACTTCCTACCGAAATCGATAAAAATGGCTTTAATCAATTCGTTTTAGTTAGAATTATGCTTCAGATTTGTTAATTTAGCTTAAGGAGTGAGCAGAGTACAAAATTCAAATTCTTTGTAGGGAGTCAATATCTGGCGTAACTTCGACCACTTCCTACCGAAATCGATAAAAATGGCTTTAAATCAATTCGTTTTAGTTAGAATTATGCTTCAGATTTGTTAATTTAGCTTAAGGAGTGAGCAGAGTACAAAATTCAAATTCTTTGTAGGGAGTCAATATCTGGCGTAACTTCGACCACTTCCTACCGAAATCGATAAAAATGGCTTTAATCAATTCGTTTTAGTTAGAATTATGCTTCAGATTTGTTAATTTAGCTTAAGGAGTGAGCAGAGTACAAAATTCAAATTCTTTGTAGGGAGTCAATATCTGGCGTAACTTCGACCACTTCCTACCGAAATCGATAAAAATGGCTTTAATCAATTCGTTTTAGTTAGAATAATGCTTCAGATTTGTTAATTTAGCTTAAGGAGTGAGCAGAGTACAAAATTCAAATTCTTTGTAGGGAGTCAATATCTGGCGTAGCTTCGACCACTTCCTACCGAAATCGATAAAAATGGCTTTAATCAATTCGTTTTAGTTAGAATAATGCTTCAGATTTGTTAATTTAGCTTAAGGAGTGAGCAGAGTACAAAATTCAAATTCTTTGTATGGAGTCAATATCTGGCGTAACTTCGACCACTTCCTACCGAAATCGATAAAAATGGCTTTAATCAATTCGTTTTAGTTAGAATTAATGCTTCAGATTTGTTAATTTAGCTTAAGGAGTGAGCAGAGTACAAAATTCAAATTCTTTGTAGGGAGTCAATATCTGGCGTAACTTCGACCACTTCCTACCGAAATCGATAAAAATGGCTTAAATCAATTCGTTTTAGTTAGAATAATGCTTCAGATTTGTTAATTTAGCTTAAGGAGTGAGCAGAGTACAAAATTCAAATTCTTTGTAGGGAGTCAATATCTGGCGTAACTTCGACCACTTCCTACCGAAATCGATAAAAATGGCTTTAATCAATTCGTTTTAGTTAGAATAATGCTTCAGATTTGTTAATTTAGCTTAAGGAGTGAGCAGAGTACAAAATTCAAATTCTTTGTAGGGAGTCAATATCTGGCGTAACTTCGACCACTTCCTACCGAAATCGATAAAAATGGCTTTAATCAATTCGTTTTAGTTAGAATAATGCTTCAGATTTGTTAATTTAGCTTAAGGAGTGAGCAGAGTACAAAATTCAAATTCTTTGTAGGGAGTCAATATCTGGCGTAACTTCGACCACTTCCTACCGAAATCGATAAAAATGGCTTTAATCAATTCGTTTTAGTTAGAATAATGCTTCAGATTTGTTAATTTAGCTTAAGGAGTGAGCAGAGTACAAAATTCAAATTCTTTGTAGGGAGTCAATATCTGGCGTAACTTCGACCACTTCCTACCGAAATCGATAAAAATGGCTTTAATCAATTCGTTTTAGTTAGAATTATGCTTCAGATTTGTTAATTTAGCTTAAGGAGTGAGCAGAGTACAAAATTCAAATTCTTTGTAGGGAGTCAATATCTGGCGTAACTTCGACCACTTCCTACCGAAATCGATAAAAATGGCTTTAATCAATTCGTTTTAGTTAGAATAATGCTTCAGATTTGTTAATTTAGCTTAAGGAGTGAGCAGAGTACAAAATTCAAATTCTTTGTAGGGAGTCAATATCTGGCGTAGCTTCGACCACTTCCTACCGAAATCGATAAAAATGGCTTTAATCAATTCGTTTTAGTTAGAATAATGCTTCAGATTTGTTAATTTAGCTTAAGGAGTGAGCAGAGTACAAAATTCAAATTCTTTGTAGGGAGTCAATATCTGGCGTAACTTCGACCACTTCCTACCGAAATCGATAAAAAATGGCTTTAATCAATTCGTTTTAGTTAGAATAATGCTTCAGATTTGTTAATTTAGCTTAAGTAGTGAGCAGAATACAAAATTCAAATTCTTTGTATGGAGTCAATATCTGGAGTAACTTCGACCACTTCCTACCGAAATCGATAAAAAATGGCTTTAATCAATTCGTTTTATTTAGAATTATGCTTCAGATTTGTTAATTTAGCTTAAGGAGTGAGCAGAGTACAAAATTCAAATTCTTTGTAGGGAGTCAATATCTGGCGTAACTTCGACCACTTCCTACCGAAATCGATAAAAATGGCTTTAATCAATTCGTTTTAGTTAGAATAATGCTTCAGATTTGTTAATTTAGCTTAAGGAGTGAGCAGAGTACAAAATTCAAATTCTTTGTAGGGAGTCAATATCTGGCGTAACTTCGACCACTTCCTACCGAAATCGATAAAAATGGCTTTAATCAATTCGTTTTAGTTAGAATAATGCTTCAGATTTGTTAATTTAGCTTAAGGAGTGAGCAGAGTACAAAATTCAAATTCTTTGTATGGAGTCAATATCTGGCGTAGCTTCGACCACTTCCTACCGAAATCGATAAAAATGGCTTTAATCAATTCGTTTTAGTTAGAATAATGCTTCAGATTTGTTAATTTAGCTTAAGGAGTGAGCAGAGTACAAAATTCAAATTCTTTGTAGGGAGTCAATATCTGGCGTAACTTCGACCACTTCCTACCGAAATCGATAAAAAATGGCTTAGATCAATTCGTTTTAGTTAGAATTATGCTTCAGATTTGTTAATTTAGCTTAAGGAGTGAGCAGAGTACAAAATTCAAATTCTTTGTAAGGAGTCAATATCTGGCGTAGCTTCGACCACTTCCTACCGAAATCGATAAAAAATGGCTTTAATCAATTCGTTTTAGTTAGAATTATGCTTCAGATTTGTTAATTTAGCTTAAGGAGTGAGCAGAGTACAAAATGCAAATTTTTTGTAAGGAGTCAATATCTGGCGTAAACTTCGACCACTTCCTACCGAAATTGATAAAAATGGCTTTAATCAATTCGTTTTAGTTAGAATTATGCTTCAGATTTGTTAATTTAGCTTAAGGAGTGAGCAGAGTACAAAATTCAAATTCTTTGTAGGGAGTCAATATCTGGCGTAACTTCGACCACTTCCTACCGAAATCGATAAAAATGGCTTTAATCAATTCGTTTTAGTTAGAATAATGCTTCAGATTTGTTAATTTAGCTTAAGGAGTGAGCAGAGTACAAAATTCAAATTCTTTGTAGGGAGTCAATATCTGGCGTAGCTTCGACCACTTCCTACCGAAATCGATAAAAATGGCTTTAATCAATTCGTTTTAGTTAGAATAATGCTTCAGATTTGTTAATTTAGCTTAAGGAGTGAGCAGAGTACAAAATTCAAATTCTTTGTAGGGAGTCAATATCTGGCGTAACTTCGACCACTTCCTACCGAAATCGATAAAAATGGCTTTAATCAATTCGTTTTAGTTAGAATTATGCTTCAGATTTGTTAATTTAGCTTAAAGGAGTGAGCAGAGTACAAAATTCAAATTCTTTGTAGGGAGTCAATATCTGGCGTAACTTCGACCACTTCCTACCGAAATCGATAAAAATGGCTTTAATCAATTCGTTTTAGTTAGAATAATGCTTCAGATTTGTTAATTTAGCTTAAGGAGTGAGCAGAGTACAAAATTCAAATTCTTTGTATGGAGTCAATATCTGGCGTAACTTCGACCACTTCCTACCGAAATCGATAAAAATGGCTTTAATCAATTCGTTTTAGTTAGAATTATGCTTCAGATTTGTTAATTTAGCTTAAAGGAGTGAGCAGAGTACAAAATTCAAATTCTTTGTAGGGAGTCAATATCTGGCGTAACTTCGACCACTTCCTACCGAAATCGATAAAAATGGCTTTAATCAATTCGTTTTAGTTAGAATTATGCTTCAGATTTGTTAATTTAGCTTAAAGAGTGAGCAGAGTACAAAATTCAAATTCTTTGTAGGGAGTCAATATCTGGCGTAGCTTCGACCACTTCCTACCGAAATCGATAAAAATGGCTTTAATCAATTCGTTTTAGTTAGAATAATGCTTCAGATTTGTTAATTTAGCTTAAGGAGTGAGCAGAGTACAAAATTCAAATTCTTTGTATGGAGTCAATATCTGGCGAAACTTCGACCACTTCCTACCGAAATCGATAAAAATGGCTTTAATCAATTCGTTTTAGTTAGAATTATGCTTCAGATTTGTTAATTTAGCTTAAGGAGTGAGCAGAGTACAAAATTCAAATTCTTTGTAGGGAGTCAATATCTGGCGTAACTTCGACCACTTCCTACCGAAATTGATAAAAATGGCTTTAATCAATTCGTTTTAGTTAGAATAATGCTTCAGATTTGTTAATTTAGCTTAAGGAGTGAGCAGAGTACAAAATTCAAATTCTTTGTAGGGAGTCAATATCTGGCGTAGCTTCGACCACTTCCTACCGAAATCGATAAAAATGGCTTTTATTAATTCATTTTAGTTAGAATAATGCTTCAGATTTGTTAATTTAGCTTAAGGAGTGAGCAGAGTACAAAATTCAAATTCTTTGTAGGGAGTCAATATCTGGCGTAACTTCGACCACTTCCTACCGAAATCGATAAAAATGGCTTTAATCAATTCGTTTTAGTTAGAATAATGCTTCAGATTTGTTAATTTAGCTTAAGGAGTGAGCAGAGTACAAAATTCAAATTCTTTGTATGGAGTCAATATCTGGCGTAACTTCGACCACTTCCTACCGAAATCGATAAAAATGGCTTTAATCAATTCGTTTTAGTTAGAATTATGCTTCAGATTTGTTAATTTAGCTTAAGGAGTGAGCAGAGTACAAAATTCAAATTCTTTGTAGGGAGTCAATATCTGGCGTAACTTCGACCACTTCCTACCGAAATCGATAAAAATGGCTTTAATCAATTCGTTTTAGTTAGAATAATGCTTCAGATTTGTTAATTTAGCTTAAGGAGTGAGCAGAGTACAAAATTCAAATTCTTTGTAGGGAGTCAATATCTGGCGTAACTTCGACCACTTCCTACCGAAATCGATAAAAATGGCTTTAATCAATTCGTTTTAGTTAGAATTATGCTTCAGATTTGTTAATTTAGCTTAAAGAGTGAGCAGAGTACAAAATTCAAATTCTTTGTATGGAGTCAATATCTGGCGTAACTTCGACCACTTCCTACCGAAATTGATAAAAATGGATTAAATCGATTCGTTTTAGTTAGAATTGTGCTTCAGATTTGTTAATTTAGCTTAAAGAGTGAGCAGAGTACAAAATTCAAATTCTTTGTAGGGAGTCAATATCTGGCGTAACTTCGACCACTTCCTACCGAAATCGATAAAAATGGCTTTAATCAATTCGTTTTAGTTAGAATTATGCTTCAGATTTGTTAATTTAGCTTAAGGAGTGAGCAGAGTACAAAATTCAAATTCTTTGTAGGGAGTCAATATCTGGCGTAACTTCGACCACTTCCTACCGAAATCGATAAAAATGGCTTTAATCAATTCGTTTTAGTTAGAATAATGCTTCAGATTTGTTAATTTAGCTTAAGGAGTGAGCAGAGTACAAAATTCAAATTCTTTGTAGGGAGTCAATATCTGGCGTAACTTCGACCACTTCCTACCGAAATCGATAAAAATGGCTTTAATCAATTCGTTTTAGTTAGAATTATGCTTCAGATTTGTTAATTTAGCTTAAAGAGTGAGCAGAAAACAAAATTCAAATTCGTTGTATGGAGTCAATATCTGGCAAAACTTCGACAACTTCCTACCGAAATTGATAAAAATGGCTTTAATCAATTCGTTTTAGTTAGAATTATGCTTCAGATTTGTTAATTTAGCTTAAGGAGTGAGCAGAGTACAAAATTCAAATTCTTTGTAGGGAGTCAATATCTGGCGTAACTTCGACCACTTCCTACCGAAATCGATAAAAATGGCTTTAATCAATTCGTTTTAGTTAGAATAATGCTTCAGATTTGTTAATTTAGCTTAAGGAGTGAGCAGAGTACAAAATTCAAATTCTTTGTAGGGAGTCAATATCTGGCGTAACTTCGACCACTTCCTACCGAAATCGATAAAAATGGCTTTAATCAATTCGTTTTAGTTAGAATAATGCTTCAGATTTGTTAATTTAGCTTAAAGAGTGAGCAGAGTACAAAATTCAAATTCTTTGTAGGGAGTCAATATCTGGCGTAGCTTCGACCACTTCCTACCGAAATCGATAAAAATGGCGTTAATCAATTTGTTTTAGTTAGAATAATGCTTCAGATTTGTTAATTTAGCTTAAAGAGTGAGCAGAAAACAAAATTCAAATTCGTTGCATGGAGTCAATATCTGGCAAAACTTCGACAACTTCCTACCGAAATTGATAAAAATGGCTTTAATTAATTTGTTTTAGTTAGAATTATGCCTCAGATTTGTTAATTTAGCTTAAAGAGTGAGCAGAGTACAAAATTAAAATTCTTTGTAGGGAGTCAATATCTGGCGAAACTTCGACCACTTCCTACCGAAATCGATAAAAATGGCTTAAATCAATTCGTCTTAGTTAGAATTATTTTTCAGATTTGTTAATTTAGCTTAAGGAGTGAGCAGAGTACAAAATTCAAGTTCTTTGTAGGGAGTCAATATCTGGCGTATCTTCGACCACTTCCTACCGAAATCGATAAAAATGGCTTTAATCAATTTGTTTTAGTTAGAATTATGCCTCAGATTTGTTAATTTAGCTTAAAGAGTGAGCAGAGTACAAAATTCAAATTCTTTGTAGGAGTCAATATCCGGCGAAACTTCGACCACTTCCTACCGAAATCGATAAAAATGGCGTTAATCAATTTGTTTTAGTTAGAGTACAAAATTCAAATTCTTTGTAGGGAGTCAATATCTGGCGAAACTTTGACCACTTCCTACCGAAATCGATAATAATTGCTTTATTCAATTCGTTTTAGTTAGAATAATGCTTCAGATTTGTTAATTTAGCTTCAGGAGTGAGCAGAGTACAAAATTCAAATTCTTTGTAGGGAGTCAATATCTGGCGTAGCTTCGACCACTTCCTAACGAAATCGATAAAAATGGCTTTAATCTATTCGTCTAAGTTAGAGTAATGCTTCAGATTTGTTAATTTAGCTTAAGGAGTGAGCAGAGTACAAAATTCAAGTTCTTTGTAGGGAGTCAATATCTGGCGTAGCTTCGACCACTTCCTACCGAAATCGATAATAATTGCTTTAATCAATTCGTTTTAGTTAGAATAATGCTTCAGATTTGTTAATTTAGCTTCAGGAGTGAGCAGAGTACAAAATTCAAATTCTTTGTAGGGAGTCAATATCTGGCGTAGCTTCGACCACTTCCTACCGAAATCGATAAAAATGGCTTTAATCAATTCGTTTTAGTTAGAATAATGCTTCAGATTTGTTAATTTAGCTTAAGGAGTGAGCAGAGTACAAAATTCAAATTCTTTGTAGGGAGTCAATATCTGGCGTAACTTCGACCACTTCCTACCGAAATCGATAAAAATGGCTTTAATCAATTCGTTTTAGTTAGAATAATGCTTCAGATTTGTTAATTTAGCTTAAGGAGTGAGCAGAGTACAAAATTCAAATTCTTTGTAGGGAGTCAATATCTGGCGTAGCTTCGACCACTTCCTACCGAAATCGATAAAAATGGCTTTAATCAATTCGTTTTAGTTAGAATAATGCTTCAGATTTGTTAATTTAGCTTAAGGAGTGAGCAGAGTACAAAATTCAAATTCTTTGTAGGGAGTCAATATCTGGCGTAGCTTCGACCACTTCCTACCGAAATCGATAAAAATGGCTTTAATCAATTCGTTTTAGTTAGAATAATGCTTCAGATTTGTTAATTTAGCTTAAGGAGTGAGCAGAGTACAAAATTCAAATTCTTTGTAGGGAGTCAATATCTGGCGTAACTTCGACCACTTCCTACCGAAATCGATAAAAATGGCTTTAATCAATTCGTTTTAGTTAGAATAATGCTTCAGATTTGTTAATTTAGCTTAAGGAGTGAGCAGAGTACAAAATTCAAATTCTTTGTAGGGAGTCAATATCTGGCGTAGCTTCGACCACTTCCTACCGAAATCGATAAAAATGGCTTTAATCAATTCGTTTTAGTTAGAATAATGCTTCAGATTTGTTAATTTAGCTTAAGGAGTGAGCAGAGTACAAAATTCAAATTCTTTGTAGGGAGTCAATATCTGGCGTAACTTCGACCACTTCCTACCGAAATCGATAAAAATGGCTTTAATCAATTCGTTTTAGTTAGAATTATGCTTCAGATTTGTTAATTTAGCTTAAGGAGTGAGCAGAGTACAAAATTCAAATTCTTTGTAGGGAGTCAATATCTGGCGTAACTTCGACCACTTCCTACCGAAATCGATAAAAATGGCTTTAATCAATTCGTTTTAGTTAGAATTATGCTTCAGATTTGTTAATTTAGCTTAAGGAGTGAGCAGAGTACAAAATTCAAATTCTTTGTAGGGAGTCAATATCTGGCGTAACTTCGACCACTTCCTACCGAAATCGATAAAAATGGCTTTAATCAATTCGTTTTAGTTAGAATAATGCTTCAGATTTGTTAATTTAGCTTAAGGAGTGAGCAGAGTACAAAATTCAAATTCTTTGTATGGAGTCAATATCTGGCGTAACTTCGACCACTTCCTACCGAAATCGATAAAAATGGCTTTAATCAATTTGTTTTAGTTAGAATAACGTTTCAGATTTGTTAATTAAGCTTAAGGAGAGAGCAGAGTAACTTCGACCACTTCCTACCGAAATCGATAAAAATGGCTTTAATCAATTCGTTTTAGTTAGAATAACGCTTCAGATTTGTTAATTTAGCTTAAGGAGTGAGCAGAGTACAAAATTCAAATTCTTTGTAGGGAGTCAATATCTGGCGTAACTTCGACCACTTCCTACCGAAATCGATAAAAATGGCTTTAATCAATTCGTTTTAGTTAGAATAATGCTTCAGATTTGTTAATTTAGCTTAAAGAGTGAGCAGAGTACAAAATTCAAATTCTTTGTATGGAGTCAATATCTGGCGAAACTTCGACAACTTCCTACCGAAATTGATAAAAATGGCTTTAATCAATTCGTTTTAGTTAGAATTATGCTTCAGATTTGTTAATTTAGCTTAAGGAGTGAGCAGAGTACAAAATTCAAATTCTTTGTAGGGAGTCAATATCTGGCGTAACTTCGACCACTTCCTACCGAAATCGATAAAAATGGCTTTAATCAATTCGTTTTAGTTAGAATTATGCTTCAGATTTGTTAATTTAGCTTAAGGAGTGAGCAGAGTACAAAATTCAAATTCTTTGTATGGAGTCAATATCTGGCGTAACTTCGACCACTTCCTACCGAAATCGATAAAAATGGCTTTAATCAATTCGTTTTAGTTAGAATAATGCTTCAGATTTGTTAATTTAGCTTAAAGAGTGAGCAGAAAACAAAATTCAAATTCTTTGTATGGAGTCAATATCTGGCGAAACTTCGACAACTTCCTACCGAAATTGATAAAAATGGCTTTAATCAATTCGTTTTAGTTAGAATTATGCTTCAGATTTGTTAATTTAGCTTAAGGAGTGAGCAGAGTACAAAATTCAAATTCTTTGTAGGGAGTCAATATCTGGCGTAACTTCGACCACTTCCTACCGAAATCGATAAAAATGGCTTTAATCAATTCGTTTTAGTTAGAATAATGCTTCAGATTTGTTAATTTAGCTTAAAGGAGTGAGCAGAGAACAAAATTCAAATTCTTTGTATGGAGTCAATATCTGGCGTAACTTCGACAACTTCCTACCGAAATTGATAAAAATGGCTTTAATCAATTCGTTTTAGTTAGAATAATGCTTCAGATTTGTTAATTTAGCTTAAGGAGTGAGCAGAGTACAAAATTCAAATTCTTTGTAGGGAGTCAATATCTGGCGTAACTTCGACCACTTCCTACCGAAATCGATAAAAATGGCTTTAATCAATTCGTTTTAGTTAGAATAACGCTTCAGATTTGTTAATTTAGCTTAAGGAGTGAGCAGAGTACAAAATTCAAATTCTTTGTAGGGAGTCAATATCTGGCGTAACTTCGACCACTTCCTACCGAAATCGATAAAAATGGCTTTAATCAATTCGTTTTAGTTAGAATTATGCTTCAGATTTGTTAATTTAGCTTAAAGAGTGAGCAGAGTACAAAATTCAAATTCTTTGTATGGAGTCAATATCTGGCGTAACTTCGACCACTTCCTACCGAAATTGATAAAAATGGCTTTAATCAATTCGTTTTAGTTAGAATAATGCTTCAGATTTGTTAATTTAGCTTAAAGAGGAGTGAGCAGAGTACAAAATTCAAATTCTTTGTATGGAGTCAATATCTGGCGTAACTTCGACCACTTCCTACCGAAATTGATAAAAATGGCTTTAATCAATTCGTTTTAGTTAGAATTATGCTTCAGATTTGTTAATTTAGCTTAAAGGAGTGAGCAGAGTACAAAATTCAAATTCTTTGTAGGGAGTCAATATCTGGCGTAACTTCGACCACTTCCTACCGAAATCGATAAAAATGGCTTTAATCAATTCGTTTTAGTTAGAATAATGCTTCAGATTTGTTAATTTAGCTTAAGGAGTGAGCAGAGAACAAAATTCAAATTCTTTGTATGGAGTCAATATCTGGCGTAACTTCGACCACTTCCTACCGAAATTGATAAAAATGGCTTTAATCAATTCGTTTTAGTTAGAATAATGCTTCAGATTTGTTAATTTAGCTTAAGGAGTGAGCAGAGTACAAAATTCAAATTCTTTGTAGGGAGTCAATATCTGGCGTAGCTTCGACCACTTCCTACCGAAATCGATAAAAATGGCTTTAATCAATTCGTTTTAGTTAGAATTATGCTTCAGATTTGTTAATTTAGCTTAAGGAGTGAGCAGAGTACAAAATTCAAATTCTTTGTAGGGAGTCAATATCTGGCGTAACTTCGACCACTTCCTACCGAAATCGATAAAAATGGCTTTAATCAATTCGTTTTAGTTAGAATAATGCTTCAGATTTGTTAATTTAGCTTAAGGAGTGAGCAGAGTACAAAATTCAAATTCTTTGTAGGGAGTCAATATCTGGCGTAGCTTCGACCACTTCCTACCGAAATTGATAAAAATGGCTTTAATCAATTCGTTTTAGTTAGAATTATGCTTCAGATTTGTTAATTTAGCTTAAGGAGTGAGCAGAGAACAAAATTTCAAATTCTTTGTATGGAGTCAATATCTGGCGTAACTTCGACCACTTCCTACCGAAATTGATAAAAATGGCTTTAATCAATTCGTTTTAGTTAGAATTATGCTTCAGATTTGTTAATTTAGCTTAAAGGAGTGAGCAGAGTACAAAATTCAAATTCTTTGTAGGGAGTCAATATCTGGCGTAACTTCGACCACTTCCTACCGAAATCGATAAAAATGGCTTTAATCAATTCGTTTTAGTTAGAATAATGCTTCAGATTTGTTAATTTAGCTTAAGGAGTGAGCAGAGTACAAAATTCAAATTCTTTGTAGGGAGTCAATATCTGGCGTAGCTTCGACCACTTCCTACCGAAATCGATAAAAATGGCTTAAATCAATTCGTTTTAGTTAGAATTATTTTTCAGATTTGTTAATTTAGCTTAAAGAGTGAGCAGAGTACACAATTCAAATTCTTTGTAGGGAGTCAATATCTGGCGTAACTTCGACCACTTCCTACCGAAATCGATAAAAATGGCTTAAATCAATTCGTTTTAGTTAGATTAATGCTTCAGATTTGTTAATTTAGCTTAAGGAGTGAGCAGAGTACAAAATTCAAATTCTTTGTAGGGAGTCAATATCTGGCGTAACTTCGACCACTTCCTAACGAAATCGATAAAAATGGCTTTAATCAATTTGTTTTAGTTAGAATTATGCTTCAGATTTGTTAATTTAGCTTAAGGAGTGAGCAGAGTACAAAATTCAAATTCGTTGTATGGAGTCAATATCTGGCGTAACTTCGACCACTTACTAAATCAATTCGTTTTAGTTAGAATTAATGCTTCAGATTTATTAATTTAGCTTAAAGAGTGAGCAGAAAACAAAATTCAAATTCGTTGTATGGAGTCAATATCTGGCAAAACTTCGACAACTTCCTACCGAAATTGATAAAAATGGCTTTAATCAATTCGTTTTAGTTAGAATTATGCTTCAGATTTGTTAATTTAGCTTAAGGAGTGAGCAGAGTACAAAATTCAAATTCTTTGTAGGGAGTCAATATCTGGCGAAACTTCGACCACTTCCTACCGAAATCGATAAAAATGGCTTTAATCAATTCGTTTTAGTTAGAATAATGCTTCAGATTTGTTAATTTAGCTTAAGGAGTGAGCAGAGTACAAAATTCAAATTCTTTGTATGGAGTCAATATCTGGCGAAACTTCGACCACTTCCTACCGAAATTGATAAAAATGGCTTTAATCAATTCGTTTTAGTTAGAATAATGCTTCAGATTTGTTAATTTAGCTTAAGGAGTGAGCAGAGTACAAAATTCAAATTCTTTGTAGGGAGTCAATATCTGGCGTAACTTCGACCACTTCCTACCGAAATCGATAAAAATGGCTTTAATCAATTCGTTTTAGTTAGAATAATGCTTCAGATTTGTTAATTTAGCTTAAGGAGTGAGCAGAGTACAAAATTCAAATTCTTTGTAGGGAGTCAATATCTGGCGTAACTTCGACCACTTCCTACCGAAATCGATAAAAATGGCTTTAATCAATTCGTTTTAGTTAGAATTATGCTTCAGATTTGTTAATTTAGCTTAAGGAGTGAGCAGAGTACAAAATTCAAATTCTTTGTATGGAGTCAATATCTGGCGTAACTTCGACCACTTCCTACCGAAATCGATAAAAATGGCTTTAATCAATTCGTTTTAGTTAGAATAATGCTTCAGATTTGTTAATTTAGCTTAAGGAGTGAGCAGAGTACAAAATTCAAATTCTTTGTAGGGAGTCAATATCTGGCGAAACTTCGACCACTTCCTACCGAAATCGATAAAAATGGCTTTAATCAATTCGTTTTAGTTAGAATTATGCTTCAGATTTGTTAATTTAGCTTAAGGAGTGAGCAGAGTACAAAATTCAAATTCTTTGTAGGGAGTCAATATCTGGCGTAACTTCGACCACTTCCTACCGAAATCGATAAAAATGGCTTTAATCAATTCGTTTTAGTTAGAATAATGCTTCAGATTTGTTAATTTAGCTTAAGGAGTGAGCAGAGTACAAAATTCAAATTCTTTGTATGGAGTCAATATCTGGCGTAACTTCGACCACTTCCTACCGAAATTGATAAAAATGGCTTTAATCAATTCGTTTTAGTTAGAATTATGCTTCAGATTTGTTAATTTAGCTTAAAGGAGTGAGCAGAGTACAAAATTCAAATTCTTTGTAGGGAGTCAATATCTGGCGTAACTTCGACCACTTCCTACCGAAATCGATAAAAATGGCTTTAATCAATTCGTTTTAGTTAGAATAATGCTTCAGATTTGTTAATTTAGCTTAAGGAGTGAGCAGAGTACAAAATTCAAATTCTTTGTAGGGAGTCAATATCTGGCGTAACTTCGACCACTTCCTACCGAAATCGATAAAAATGGCTTTAATCAATTCGTTTTAGTTAGAATTATGCTTCAGATTTGTTAATTTAGCTTAAGGAGTGAGCAGAGTACAAAATTCAAATTCTTTGTAGGGAGTCAATATCTGGCGTAACTTCGACCACTTCCTACCGAAATCGATAAAAATGGCTTTAATCAATTCGTTTTAGTTAGAATAATGCTTCAGATTTGTTAATTTAGCTTAAGGAGTGAGCAGAGTACAAAATTCAAATTCTTTGTAGGGAGTCAATATCTGGCGTAGCTTCGACCACTTCCTACCGAAATCGATAAAAATGGCTTTAATCAATTCGTTTTAGTTAGAATAATGCTTCAGATTTGTTAATTTAGCTTAAGGAGTGAGCAGAGTACAAAATTCAAATTCTTTGTAGGGAGTCAATATCTGGCGTAACTTCGACCACTTCCTACCGAAATCGATAAAAATGGCTTTAATCAATTCGTTTTAGTTAGAATAATGCTTCAGATTTGTTAATTTAGCTTAAGGAGTGAGCAGAGTACAAAAATCAAAT
This sequence comes from Lordiphosa clarofinis, assembly GCA_018904275.1. NCBI lineage: Eukaryota > Metazoa > Arthropoda > Insecta > Diptera > Drosophilidae > Lordiphosa > Lordiphosa clarofinis. The sequence continues at coordinate 94,043 of JAEIGQ010000324.1, read as the reverse complement.
TCTTTGTAGGGAGTCAATATCTGGCGTAACTTCGACCACTTCCTACCGAAATCGATAAAAATGGCTTTAATCAATTCGTTTTAGTTAGAATAATGCTTCAGATTTGTTAATTTAGCTTAAGGAGTGAGCAGAGTACAAAATTCAAATTCTTTGTAGGGAGTCAATATCTGGCGTAACTTCGACCACTTCCTACCGAAATTGATAAAAATGGCTTTAATCAATTCGTTTTAGTTAGAATAATGCTTCAGATTTGTTAATTTAGCTTAAAGAGTGAGCAGAGTACAAAATTCAAATTCTTTGTATGGAGTCAATATCTGGCGAAACTTCGACCACTTCCTACCGAAATTGATAAAAATGGCTTTAAATCAATTCGTTTTAGTTAGAATAATGCTTCAGATTTGTTAATTTAGCTTAAGGAGTGAGCAGAGTACAAAATTCAAATTCTTTGTAGGGAGTCAATATCTGGCGTAACTTCGACCACTTCCTACCGAAATCGATAAAAATGGCTTTAATCAATTCGTTTTAGTTAGAATTAATGCTTCAGATTTGTTAATTTAGCTTAAAGAGTGAGCAGAGTACAAAATTCAAATTCTTTGTAGGGAGTCAATATCTGGCGTAACTTCGACCACTTCCTACCGAAATTGATAAAAATGGCTTTAATCAATTCGTTTTAGTTAGAATTATGCTTCAGATTTGTTAATTTAGCTTAAAGAGTGAGCAGAAAACAAAATTCAAATTCTTTGTATGGAGTCAATATCTGGCGAAACTTCGACCACTTCCTACCGAAATTGATAAAAATGGCTTAAATCAATTCGTTTTAGTTAGAATTATGCTTCAGATTTGTTAATTTAGCTTAAAGGAGTGAGCAGAGTACAAAATTCAAATTCTTTGTAGGAGTCAATATCTGGCGTAACTTCGACCACTTCCTACCGAAATCGATAAAAATGGCTTTAATCAATTCGTTTTAGTTAGAATAATGCTTCAGATTTGTTAATTTAGCTTAAGGAGTGAGCAGAGAACAAAATTCAAATTCTTTGTATGGAGTCAATATCTGGCGTAACTTCGACCACTTCCTACCGAAATTGATAAAAATGGCTTAAATCAATTCGTTTTAGTTAGAATAATGCTTCAGATTTGTTAATTTAGCTTAAGGAGTGAGCAGAGTACAAAATTCAAATTCTTTGTAGGGAGTCAATATCTGGCGTAGCTTCGACCACTTCCTACCGAAATCGATAAAAATGGCTTTAATCAATTCGTTTTAGTTAGAATAACGCTTCAGATTTGTTAATTTAGCTTAAGGAGTGAGCAGAGTACAAAATTCAAATTCTTTGTAGGGAGTCAATATCTGGCGTAACTTCGACCACTTCCTACCGAAATTGATAAAAATGGCTTTAATCAATTCGTTTTAGTTAGAATTATGCTTCAGATTTGTTAATTTAGCTTAAGGAGTGAGCAGAGTACAAAATTCAAATTCTTTGTATGGAGTCAATATCTGGCGTAACTTCGACCACTTCCTACCGAAATCGATAAAAATGGCTTTAATCAATTCGTTTTAGTTAGAATAATGCTTCAGATTTGTTAATTTAGCTTAAGGAGTGAGCAGAGTACAAAATTCAAATTCTTTGTATGGAGTCAATATCTGGCGAAACTTCGACAACTTCCTACCGAAATTGATAAAAATGGCTTTAATCAATTCGTTTTAGTTAGAATTATGCTTCAGATTTGTTAATTTAGCTTAAAGAGTGAGCAGAGTACAAAATTCAAATTCTTTGTAGGGAGTCAATATCTGGCGTAACTTCGACCACTTCCTACCGAAATCGATAAAAATGGCTTTAATCAATTTGTTTTAGTTAGAATAATGCTTCAGATTTGTTAATTTAGCTTAAAGAGTGAGCAGAAAACAAAATTCAAATTCTTTGTATGGAGTCAATATCTGGCGAAACTTCGACCACTTCCTACCGAAATTGATAAAAATGGCTTTAATCAATTCGTTTTAGTTAGAATTATGCTTCAGATTTGTTAATTTAGCTTAAGGAGTGAGCAGAGTACAAAATTCAAATTCTTTGTAGGGAGTCAATATCTGGCGTAACTTCGACCACTTCCTACCGAAATCGATAAAAATGGCTTTAATCAATTCGTTTTAGTTAGAATTAATGCTTCAGATTTGTTAATTTAGCTTAAGGAGTGAGCAGAGTACAAAATTCAAATTCTTTGTAGGGAGTCAATATCTGGCGTAACTTCGACCACTTCCTACCGAAATTGATAAAAATGGCTTTAATCAATTCGTTTTAGTTAGAATTATGCTTCAGATTTGTTAATTTAGCTTAAGGAGTGAGCAGAGTACAAAATTCAAATTCTTTGTATGGAGTCAATATCTGGCGTAACTTCGACCACTTCCTACCGAAATTGATAAAAATGGCTTTAATCAATTCGTTTTAGTTAGAATAATGCTTCAGATTTGTTAATTTAGCTTAAAGAGTGAGCAGAAAACAAAATTCAAATTCTTTGTATGGAGTCAATATCTGGCGTAACTTCGACCACTTCCTACCGAAATTGATAAAAATGGCTTTAATCAATTCGTTTTAGTTAGAATTATGCTTCAGATTTGTTAATTTAGCTTAAAGAGTGAGCAGAGTACAAAATTCAAATTCTTTGTAGGGAGTCAATATCTGGCGTAACTTCGACCACTTCCTACCGAAATCGATAAAAATGGCTTTAATCAATTCGTTTTAGTTAGAATAATGCTTCAGATTTGTTAATTTAGCTTAAAGAGTGAGCAGAAAACAAAATTCAAATTCTTTGTATGGAGTCAATATCTGGCGTAACTTCGACCACTTCCTACCGAAATTGATAAAAATGGCTTTAATCAATTCGTTTTAGTTAGAATAATGCTTCAGATTTGTTAATTTAGCTTAAGGAGTGAGCAGAGTACAAAATTCAAATTCTTTGTAGGGAGTCAATATCTGGCGTAACTTCGACCACTTCCTACCGAAATCGATAAAAATGGCTTTAATCAATTCGTTTTAGTTAGAATTAATGCTTCAGATTTGTTAATTTAGCTTAAGGAGTGAGCAGAGTACAAAATTCAAATTCTTTGTAGGGAGTCAATATCTGGCGTAACTTCGACCACTTCCTACCGAAATCGATAAAAATGGCTTTAATCAATTCGTTTTAGTTAGAATTATGCTTCAGATTTGTTAATTTAGCTTAAGGAGTGAGCAGAGTACAAAATTCAAATTCTTTGTATGGAGTCAATATCTGGCGTAACTTCGACCACTTCCTACCGAAATCGATAAAAATGGCTTTAATCAATTCGTTTTAGTTAGAATTATGCTTCAGATTTGTTAATTTAGCTTAAGGAGTGAGCAGAAAACAAAATTCAAATTCGTTGTATGGAGTCAATATCTGGCGAAACTTCGACAACTTCCTACCGAAATTGATAAAAATGGCTTTAATCAATTCGTTTTAGTTAGAATTATGCTTCAGATTTGTTAATTTAGCTTAAAGGAGTGAGCAGAGTACAAAATTCAAATTCTTTGTAGGGAGTCAATATCTGGCGAAACTTCGACCACTTCCTACCGAAATCGATAAAAATGGCTTAATCAATTTGTTTTAGTTAGAATAATGCTTCAGATTTGTTAATTTAGCTTAAGGAGTGAGCAGAAAACAAAATTCAAATTCTTTGTATGGAGTCAATATCTGGCGTAACTTCGACCACTTCCTACCGAAATTGATAAAAATGGCTTTAATCAATTCGTTTTAGTTAGAATAATGCTTCAGATTTGTTAATTTAGCTTAAGGAAAGTGAGCAGAGTACAAAATTCAAATTCTTTGTAGGGAGTCAATATCTGGCGTAACTTCGACCACTTCCTACCGAAATCGATAAAAATGGCTTTAATCAATTCGTTTTAGTTAGAATTATGCTTCAGATTTGTTAATTTCGCTTGGGGGGAGGCCGCCAACCCCCCCCCCCCCCCCCGGGGGGGGGGGGGGGGGGGGGGGGGGTGTGTTTGCTTGGTCCTAGGAATAAATATACCTTTTCTCCCTCTCCCATCCCCCAGAAAGGGGGGTGTGGGGATAGGGGGGCGCCGGGTTGGTCCGGGTTTTTTTGGGGGGGTGTGGGGGGGGGGAGGGGTGCGGGGGGTGGGGGGGGGGGGAAATAGGTGTTGGGGGGGGGGGGCACGAAAACAACCCCCACCCACCTTTTTCTTCAAAAATAAAAAAAAGGGCCCAACCGGGGGGGGGATCCCCCCACCCGGGGGGGGGGGGGGGGGGTGGGCCCCCCCGGGGGGGCGGGGGGGGAGATTTCCTTTTTCTCGGCGGCGGGGGGCCAACGGTCGTCGGGGTTGGTGAGCAGGCCAAGACAGTTGTACAGCTACTGCCACAACGTCAAAAGCCAAAGTGTGGCGTGGTACCGCAGTCGATACAGACTCGGACTGCGAGTCGCACGGCGGCTCTATAAACACGGAGGCCGAGGAAAAGCTGCTGCTTTCCCCAGTCCTGTCGGGTTCTAGCACCTCTTGTAAGGTAAGGCCCAAAAGGACGAAGGAAGGCATGCGAGCGAAGGCCCAATATAAGGCGGCCCTCAAGATTAAAGCGAGGCTCGATGGCAGCGGTAAGCTCACCCTAGAGGAGAGCAACAAGCTGGCGTGGGCCGAGCAAAAGATCAAGGAGGGTCGCAAACACTTTGCGGAGAGACAGGCGATGCAAGCCACCTCCGCATTATACGCCAACAAAGTGGAGGAGAGCTTGGCTGTCAAGCGGCAGCGCTCAACTGAGCCAGCGAAGGCGGAGGCCCCAGCGAGCAAAAGGCCACGCCCAAGACCGCAGAGCAAGGCTCCACCAAGCTCTACTCCAAAGGGAAAAACGCCGGGAAAGGAGTCAGCCAGTGACGTGGCGAAACGGCATCTGACCGTAGCCCTCGTCGACAAAAGCGACCCTTTCGGCAAAATGACCCTGGAACAGTGGAAGCTAGTGGAGGGGAAGCTGTTCGAGGAGATTTTCAAAAGGATGGACGACCCAGCAGCGCAACCTGTCACGTTTGACGGAGCAGGCTGGCTGTTTGGAGTCAAAATCCTTAAATGTAAGGACGACCTCACCCTCAAGTGGGTCACCAGCGTCGTTGCAGACATGGGAAGCCCATGGGAGGGTGCCCAGCTGGAAGTAGTTGACAGAACTTGTATTCCGTCAGTGCCGAAAGCGAAAGTACTCTTCCCAAGGGTTGTACCAAAGGAGCAGGCGCTGAAACTATTAAGGTGGCAAAACCCAGACGTGCCAACAGCTGACTGGAAGGTACTGCATGTTGCTAAGCCCGACAAGAACGGGCAGCACATGGTCCTCCAGATCAACAAGGAGGCCGATGATTTGCTCTACCCTAAATTCGGGAAGATGGCGTGGGGAGTAGGAAGCGTGCACCTACGACTCAAAAAGCGCCATCCCGAAGACAAGAACGAGCACACGCTAGAGGCTGGAGAGGTCGAGAAAGACCTAGGCATCGACGAGATGGTCGATAAAGCCAGCAGCCTCGATATAACGGAGGTAGAGACCGAAAGGGATGAGGAATCAGCCACAGCAGCTGACCCACCCAGTATGGAGGACGATGAGGATGTGGACGCAACCATGGTAGTTGACCCATCCAGGCCTGGGGACGCCGACAACGACCATGCAGTTGAAGGTCCTCCAGGTCAACTTGCATAAAGCAAGCTTGCGTCGGCGGAGCTCCTATTAACCCTTGAGACAGGGCCCGCCGAAGTGGCCTTAGTTCAGGAACCTTGGATTGCGGCAGGGAACAAGGTCTCAGGGCTAAGGTCACAAAACTACAACGTTTTCTATCCCACCGCAGTAAGTAAGGCAAGGACGGCCATTCTGGTAAGAAAAGGCATCTATGCTTACCTTATGTCTAATTACAGCACGGATGACCTCACAGTTGTGGCCCTGGAAGGTCGCGATGATGAGCCAATACTATTGGCATCCTGCTACATGGCACACGAGCGAGAGTCGCCACCGCCCGAGCTCGAACACTTAACGGCTGAGGCGAGCAGGAGAAAACAACCACTCGTCGTCGGAACGGACGCCAACGCACATCACACCGTGTGGGGTAGTCCAGACATCAATGACAGAGGTGAGTCACTCTTAAGCTTTATCCTACAAACTAACCTTAAAATAGAAAACGTTGGAGATGTGCCCACATATGTGGGACCAACATCGGCCAATGTCCTAGACCTAACTCTGACCTTAGGGAATAGTACACAGGCATCAGAATGGAGAGTCCTTGATAGAAACTCCTTCTCAGACCACAAGTACATCCAATTTAAGATCGAGTTCAACCACAACCAAACCAGAAACGCCTATAGGAACCCCGGAACACAGACTGGGTGAAGTACCTTAGAACGGTAGAATCAAAACTACCAAAGCCAACGAGTATCTGCTCGGTAGGCGACATTGAGAGGTCCGTGGAGACGCTCACAGCCAACCTAACCGCAGCATACAAAACCTCCTGCAAACTCACAGTTAGCAAAAGGAGAACCAGACCCCCCTGGTGGACCCCAGCGCTGAAAGAGCAGAGGAATGACGTGCAAGAATGCTTCAAACTCGCCAAACAAGCGGATGAGCAAATAATCTGGGAGGAATACAAGATTAGACTTCGCGTCTTCAAAAAAGAAGTACGGAAGGCAAAACAGAACTCTTGGAGAAACTTCTGCTCCAGCATAGAGAAGGTCTCCGAAACAGCTAGACTCAGGAAACTGCTTTCAAAGCAGCCACCCATGCAGAGTCAGCTAAAAACGAACGACGGACACTGGACAGAAAGCAGCAGGGAAGCGACATGTGCTCTACTTGATGCGCACTTTCCAGGCTGCACTCCAGTCACTGAGGCAGATACGCCTCAAGACCTACACACGCAACAAGTCAGCATCCCAGACGATATCATCACTCCAGAAAAGATCCGATGGGCGATCGACTCGTTCGCGAGTTATAAATCCCCAGGGCTAGATGGAATATTCCCAGCCATGCTAAAAACGATCAAATGCGCAATCGTCCCATGGCTACGATCCATTTTTATAGCATGCTTGAGGTGGAGCTATGTACCTGTGGCCTGGAGGACAGCACGCGTTGTATTCCTGCCCAAAGCAGGGAAATGCAGTCACGTGCAACCAAAGACTACAGGCCCATCAGCCTCACATCATTCCTGCTCAAAACAATGGAGAAGCTACTGGACCTTCACATAAGAGAAGGCATGAACCTGACCTTGGAGGGAAACCAGCACGCCTACACGAAAGGGAAATCGGTGGAAACAGCGCTACACTCCCTAGTAGCCACCATCGAGAAGGCACTGTACCATCAAGAATTTGCCCTGGGAGCATTCCTTGACATTTCGGGTGCATTCAACAACGTCACTACAGAAGCAATAATGCGAAGCCTAAGAGCCCTAGCAATACACACGGCATTGGACTCCTGGATATATAACCTGCTGAGCTGCAGAAGAGTACAAGCCGAGTGGGGTACCACAACCATTACAAGAGAGGCACACGGCGGAACGCCCCAGGGCGGAGTCCTGTCACCTCTTCTATGGAACCTTGTGGTCAACGAATTACTTAAAAAATTTCGCAGGAAAGCACCCAAGATAACCGCATATGCCGACGACATAAGCATAATTATTATGGGAAAATGTCCATCGACTGTCAGCTCAATCATGGACTCTACTCTCAGAGAGATACTAAAGTGGGCCACAGAAGCCGGACTTAGCATCAATGCGGAGAAGACGGACCTCATTCTCTTCACCAAGAGATACAAGGTACCGCAATGGACTCCACCCACGATAAATGGAACACCGCTAACGCCAAAAAACAACGTAAAATACCTTGGAGTAGTAATCGATAGTAAACTATCCTGGAGACTCAATGTGGAGGAAAGGGTGAAAAAGGCAACCAATGCGCTATATGCATCCCAGAAGATGCTAAGCAGCACTTGGGGCCTATCACCAAGACTAACACACTGGCTCTTCATATCAGTTATACGACCGATACTACTACACGGTATATTGGTATGGTGGCAAGCCACAGAGAAGTCCACATATCTAAAGCTGATGGAAAAGGCCCAGCGGCAGGCACTGGTCTGCATAACGGGGGGCGCTACGGTCTACTCCAACAAAAGCACTGGAACACATCCTAGGTGTCAACCCCCTGGACATCCAAGCACGCCTCACTGCACACAGGACGGCCCAACGTCTTTGCGCGGCTGGCACCATGGCTCTACAAAGCTATGGACACAGCACAGTGGGCAGAGAGATCAACAGTAGCACGGACTACATGATCCCAAAAACCAACTTTACAGGCGCATCAGCATTACTGGGACCAGAAGACTGGCGTACAGGGCTGGCTCAGGAAGCAATGCACCTTTTCACGGACGGCTCAAAGATGGCCTCAGGAGTCGGAGCCGCCGTGTACTGCAAGGAACCGGAATTGAAACTCTCCTACAAACTGCCAAACCACTGCACTATATTCCAGGCGGAAGTTTTCGCCATAAGGAAAGCAGCCGAACTGGCAGAATTACACGCACCAAACGATCAAATCAACATATACGTAGACAGTCAAGCGGCAATCAAAGCAATGCAGAGTCACGCCATCAACTCCAAAAATGTTCTGGCAAGCAGAGAAGCAATAGATTCCCTCAGCACCTCCAGCAAGGTGCAAATCTACTGGATTCCCAGCCACCAGGGCATCGATGGAAACGAAATGGCGGACACTCTTGCAAAAGCCGGGGTCGCACTAAGCCGAGAAGCAACACTAAATATACCTATCTCCCTACAGACGCTATACAGCAAGATGGAGGAGATAGCGGAGAAAGAAGCAGAGGAAAAGTGGAAAAAAACAACCGGCTGCAAAATCTCTAAAATTATGTGCAATAAGAGAAAAAAAAAACTCACGCACTATACGCTGCAGCTCCAAAGAAGAGACTGCAGACTGCTTATAGGCATATTAACTGGTCACTGCCTAGCAGCCGCTCACGCGATAAAGCTAGGCATCACGACAGCAGACACCTGCAGGAAATGCAAGGAACCTGGAGTAGCAGAAACTCTAGAACACCTCATCTGCAGCTGCCCCGGCAACGACAAAAAAAAAAAAAAACAACCACCACTCCCAAACTTCCCCTCTTTTAAAAAGGGAACCAAAACCCCCCCCAAACAACTATTGGCATTTGCCAAAACGTCAAGAATCCTACAGGATTTCTAAAGGAAATGGTACCATAAAGCACCCGGCCTCACTAAGGACCGTAAGTAAAATTCAAATTCTTTGTATGGAGTCAATATCTGGCGTAAACTTCGACCACTTCCTACCGAAATTGATAAAAATGGCTTTAATCAATTCGTTTTAGTTAGAATTATGCTTCAGATTTGTTAATTTAGCTTAAGGAGTGAGCAGAGTACAAAATTCAAATTATTTGTATGGAGTCAATATCTGGCGTAACTTCGACCACTTCCTACCGAAATTGATAAAAATGGCTTTAATCAATTCGTTTTAGTTAGAATTATGCTTCAGATTTGTTAATTTAGCTTAAGGAGTGAGCAGAGTACAAAATTCAAATTCTTTGTATGGAGTCAATATCTGGCGTAACTTCGACTACTTCCTACCGAAATTGATAAAAATGGCTTTAATCAATTCGTTTTAGTTAGAATTATGCTTCAGATTTGTTAATTTAGCTTAAAGGAGTGAGCAGAAAACAAAATTCAAATTCGTTGTATGGAGTCAATATCTGGCGAAACTTCGACAACTTCCTACCGAAATTGATAAAAATGGCTTTAATCAATTCGTTTTAGTTAGAATTATGCTTCAGATTTGTTAATTTAGCTTAAGGAGTGAGCAGAGTACAAAATTCAAATTCTTTGTATGGAGTCAATATCTGGCGTAACTTCGACAACTTCCTACCGAAATTGATAAAAATGGCTTTAATCAATTCGTTTTAGTTAGAATTATGCTTCAGATTTGTTAATTTAGCTTAAAGAGTGAGCAGAAAACAAAATTCAAATTCGTTGTATGGAGTCAATATCTGGCGAAACTTCGACAACTTCCTACCGAAATTGATAAAAATGGCTTTAATCAATTCGTTTTAGTTAGAATTATGCTTCAGATTTGTTAATTTAGCTTAAGGAGTGAGCAGAGTACAAAATTCAAATTCTTTGTATGGAGTCAATATCTGGCGTAACTTCGACCACTTCCTACCGAAATTGATAAAAATGGCTTTAATCAATTCGTTTTAGTTAGAATTATGCTTCAGATTTGTTAATTTAGCTTAAGGAGTGAGCAGAGTACAAAATTCAAATTATTTGTATGGAGTCAATATCTGGCGTAACTTCGACCACTTCCTACCGAAATTGATAAAAATGGCTTTAATCAATTCGTTTTAGTTAGAATTATGCTTCAGATTTGTTAATTTAGCTTAAGGAGTGAGCAGAGTACAAAATTCAAATTCGTTGTATGGAGTCAATATCTGGCGTAACTTCGACCACTTCCTACCGAAATTGATAAAAATGGCTTTAATCAATTCGTTTTAGTTAGAATTATGCTTCAGATTTGTTAATTTAGCTTAAAGAGTGAGCAGAGAACAAAATTCAAATTCGTTGTATGGAGTCAATATCTGGCGAAACTTCGACAACTTCCTACCGAAATTGATAAAAATGGCTTTAATCAATTCGTTTTAGTTAGAATTATGCTTCAGATTTGTTAATTTAGCTTAAGGAGTGAGCAGAGTACAAAATTCAAATTCTTTGTATGGAGTCAATATCTGGCGTAACTTCGACCACTTCCTACCGAAATTGATAAAAATGGCTTTAATCAATTCGTTTTAGTTAGAATTATGCTTCAGATTTGTTAATTTAGCTTAAAGAGTGAGCAGAAAACAAAATTCAAATTCTTTGTATGGAGTCAATATCTGGCGAAACTTCGACAACTTCCTACCGAAATTGATAAAAATGGCTTTAATCAATTCGTTTTAGTTAGAATTATGCTTCAGATTTGTTAATTTAGCTTAAGGAGTGAGCAGAGTACAAAATTCAAATTCTTTGTATGGAGTCAATATCTGGCGTAACTTCGACCACTTCCTACCGAAATTGATAAAAATGGCTTTAATCAATTCGTTTTAGTTAGAATTATGCTTCAGATTTGTTAATTTAGCTTAAGGAGTGAGCAGAGTACAAAATTCAAATTCTTTGTATGGAGTCAATATCTGGCGTAACTTCGACCACTTCCTACCGAAATTGATAAAAATGGCTTTAATCAATTCGTTTTAGTTAGAATTATGCTTCAGATTTGTTAATTTAGCTTAAGGAGTGAGCAGAGTACAAAATTCAAATTCTTTGTATGGAGTCAATATCTGGCGTAACTTCGACCACTTCCTACCGAAATTGATAAAAATGGCTTTAATCAATTCGTTTTAGTTAGAATTATGCTTCAGATTTGTTAATTTAGCTTAAGGAGTGAGCAGAGTACAAAATTCAAATTCTTTGTATGGAGTCAATATCTGGCGTAACTTCGACCACTTCCTACCGAAATTGATAAAAATGGCTTTAATCAATTCGTTTTAGTTAGAATTATGCTTCAGATTTGTTAATTTAGCTTAAGGAGTGAGCAGAGTACAAAATTCAAATTCTTTGTATGGAGTCAATATCTGGCGTAACTTCGACCACTTCCTACCGAAATTGATAAAAATGGCTTTAATCAATTCGTTTTAGTTAGAATTATGCTTCAGATTTGTTAATTTAGCTTAAGGAGTGAGCAGAGTACAAAATTCAAATTCTTTGTATGGAGTCAATATCTGGCGTAACTTCGACCACTTCCTACCGAAATTGATAAAAATGGCTTTAATCAATTCGTTTTAGTTAGAATTATGCTTCAGATTTGTTAATTTAGCTTAAGGAGTGAGCAGAGTACAAAATTCAAATTCTTTGTATGGAGTCAATATCTGGCGTAACTTCGACCACTTCCTACCGAAATTGATAAAAATGGCTTTAATCAATTCGTTTTAGTTAGAATTATGCTTCAGATTTGTTAATTTAGCTTAAGGAGTGAGCAGAGTACAAAATTCAAATTCTTTGTATGGAGTCAATATCTGGCGTAACTTCGACCACTTCCTACCGAAATTGATAAAAATGGCTTTAAATCAATTCGTTTTAGTTAGAATTATGCTTCAGATTTGTTAATTTAGCTTAAGGAGTGAGCAGAGTACAAAATTCAAATTCTTTGTATGGAGTCAATATCTGGCGTAACTTCGACCACTTCCTACCGAAATTGATAAAAATGGCTTTAATCAATTCGTTTTAGTTAGAATTATGCTTCAGATTTGTTAATTTAGCTTAAGGAGTGAGCAGAGTACAAAATTCAAATTCTTTGTATGGAGTCAATATCTGGCGAAACTTCGACAACTTCCTACCGAAATTGATAAAAATGGCTTTAATCAATTCGTTTTAGTTAGAATTATGCTTCAGATTTGTTAATTTAGCTTAAAGAGTGAGCAGAAAACAAAATTCAAATTCTTTGTATGGAGTCAATATCTGGCGAAACTTCGACAACTTCCTACCGAAATTGATAAAAATGGCTTTAATCAATTCGTTTTAGTTAGAATTATGCTTCAGATTTGTTAATTTAGCTTAAGGAGTGAGCAGAGTACAAAATTCAAATTCTTTGTATGGAGTCAATATCTGGCGTAACTTCGACCACTTCCTACCGAAATTGATAAAAATGGCTTTAATCAATTCGTTTTAGTTAGAATTATGCTTCAGATTTGTTAATTTAGCTTAAGGAGTGAGCAGAGTACAAAATTCAAATTCTTTGTATGGAGTCAATATCTGGCGTAACTTCGACCACTTCCTACCGAAATTGATAAAAATGGCTTTAATCAATTCGTTTTAGTTAGAATTATGCTTCAGATTTGTTAATTTAAAGCTTAAGGAGTGAGCAGAGTACAAAATTCAAATTCTTTGTATGGAGTCAATATCTGGCGTAACTTCGACCACTTCCTACCGAAATTGATAAAAATGGCTTTAATCAATTCGTTTTAGTTAGAATTATGCTTCAGATTTGTTAATTTAGCTTAAGGAGTGAGCAGAGTACAAAATTCAAATTCTTTGTATGGAGTCAATATCTGGCGTAACTTCGACCACTTCCTACCGAAATTGATAAAAATGGCTTTAATCAATTCGTTTTAGTTAGAATTATGCTTCAGATTTGTTAATTTAGCTTAAAGGAGTGAGCAGAGTACAAAATTCAAATTCTTTGTATGGAGTCAATATCTGGCGAAACTTCGACCACTTCCTACCGAAATTGATAAAAATGGCTTTAATCAATTCGTTTTAGTTAGAATTATGCTTCAGATTTGTTAATTTAGCTTAAAGAGTGAGCAGAGAACAAAATTCAAATTCGTTGTATGGAGTCAATATCTGGCGAAACTTCGACAACTTCCTACCGAAATTGATAAAAATGGCTTTAATCAAATCGTTTTAGTTAGAATTATGCTTCAGATTTGTTAATTTAGCTTAAGGAGTGAGCAGAGTACAAAATTCAAATTCTTTGTATGGAGTCAATATCTGGCGTAACTTCGACCACTTCCTACCGAAATTGATAAAAATGGCTTTAATCAATTCGTTTTAGTTAGAATTATGCTTCAGATTTGTTAATTTAGCTTAAGGAGTGAGCAGAGTACAAAATTCAAATTCTTTGTATGGAGTCAATATCTGGCGTAACTTCGACCACTTCCTACCGAAATTGATAAAAATGGCTTTAATCAATTCGTTTTAGTTAGAATTATGCTTCAGATTTGTTAATTTAGCTTAAGGAGTGAGCAGAGAACAAAATTCAAATTCTTTGTATGGAGTCAATATCTGGCGTAACTTCGACAACTTCCTACCGAAATTGATAAAAATGGCTTAAATCAATTCGTTTTAGTTAGAATAATGCTTCAGATTTGTTAATTTAGCTTAAGGAGTGAGCAGAGTACAAAATTCAAATTCTTTGTATGGAGTCAATATCTGGCGTAACTTCGACAACTTCCTACCGAAATTGATAAAAATGGCTTAAATCAATTCGTTTTAGTTAGAATTATGCTTCAGATTTGTTAATTTAGCTTAAGGAGTGAGCAGAGTACAAAATTCAAATTCTTTGTATGGAGTCAATATCTGGCGAAACTTCGACCACTTCCTACCGAAATTGATAAAAATGGCTTTAATCAATTCGTTTTAGTTAGAATTATGCTTCAGATTTGTTAATTTAGCTTAAAGAGTGAGCAGAAAACAAAATTCAAATTCGTTGTATGGAGTCAATATCTGGCGAAACTTCGACAACTTCCTACCGAAATTGGAATAAGGAGTGAGCAGAGTACAAAATTCAAATTATTTATATGGAGTCAATATCTGGCGTAACTTCGACCACTTCCTACCGAAATTGATAAAAATGGCTTTAATAAATTCGTTTTAGTTAGAATTATGCTTCAGATTTGTTAATTTAGCTTAAAGAGTGAGCAGAGTACAAAATTCAAATTATTTGTATGGAGTCAATATCTGGCGTAAACTTCGACCACTTCCTACCGAAATTGATAAAAATGGCTTTAATCAATTCGTTTTAGTTAGAATTATGCTTCAGATTTGTTAATTCAGCTTAAGGAGTGAGCAGAGTACAAAATTCAAATTCTTTGTATGGAGTCAATATCTGGCGTAACTTCGACCACTTCCTACCGAAATTGATAAAAATGGCTTTAATCAAATTCGTTTTAGTTAGGAATTATGCTTCAGATTTGTTAATTCAGCTTAAGGAGTGAGCAGAGTACAAAATTCAAATTCTTTGTATGGAGTCAATATCTGGCGTAACTTCGACCACTTCCTACCGAAATTGATAAAAATGGCTTTAATCAATTCGTTTTAGTTAGAATTATGCTTCAGATTTGTTAATTTAGCTTAAGGAGTGAGCAGAGTACAAAATTCAAATTCTTTGTATGGAGTCAATATCTGGCGTAACTTCGACCACTTCCTACCGAAATTGATAAAAATGGCTTTAATCAATTCGTTTTAGTTAGAATTATGCTTCAGATTTGTTAATTTAGCTTAAAGAGTGAGCAGAAAACAAAATTCAAATTCGTTGTATGGAGTCAATATCTGGCGAAACTTCGACAACTTCCTACCGAAATTGATAAAAATGGCTTTAATCAATTCGTTTTAGTTAGAATTATGCTTCAGATTTGTTAATTTAGCTTAAGGAGTGAGCAGAGTACAAAATTCAAATTCTTTGTATGGAGTCAATATCTGGCGTAACTTCGACCACTTCCTACCGAAATTGATAAAAATGGCTTTAATCAATTCGTTTTAGTTAGAATTATGCTTCAGATTTGTTAATTTAGCTTAAGGAGTGAGCAGAGTACAAAATTCAAATTCTTTGTATGGAGTCAATATCTGGCGAAACTTCGACAACTTCCTACCGAAATTGATAAAAATGGCTTTAATCAATTCGTTTTAGTTAGAATTATGCTTCAGATTTGTTAATTTAGCTTAAGGAGTGAGCAGAGTACAAAATTCAAATTCTTTGTATGGAGTCAATATCTGGCGTAACTTCGACCACTTCCTACCGAAATTGATAAAAATGGCTTTAATCAATTCGTTTTAGTTAGAATTATGCTTCAGATTTGTTAATTTAGCTTAAGGAGTGAGCAGAGTACAAAATTCAAATTCTTTGTATGGAGTCAATATCTGGCGTAACTTCGACCACTTCCTACCGAAATTGATAAAAATGGCTTTAATCAATTCGTTTTAGTTAGAATTATGCTTCAGATTTGTTAATTTAGCTTAAGGAGTGAGCAGAGTACAAAATTCAAATTCTTTGTATGGAGTCAATATCTGGCGTAACTTCGACAACTTCCTACCGAAATTGATAAAAATGGCTTTAATCAATTCGTTTTAGTTAGAATTATGCTTCAGATTTGTTAATTTAGCTTAAGGAGTGAGCAGAGTACAAAATTCAAATTCTTTGTATGGAGTCAATATCTGGCGTAACTTCGACCACTTCCTACCGAAATTGATAAAAATGGCAAAAATAATCAATTCGTTTTAGTTAGAATTATGCTTCAGATTTGTTAATTTAGCTTAAGGAGTGAGCAGAGTACAAAATTCAAATTCTTTGTATGGAGTCAATATCTGGCGTAACTTCGACCACTTCCTACCGAAATTGATAAAAATGGCTTTAATCAATTCGTTTTAGTTAGAATTATGCTTCAGATTTGTTAATTTAGCTTAAAGAGTGAGCAGAGTACAAAATTCAAATTCGTTGTATGGAGTCAATATCTGGCGAAACTTCGACAACTTCCTACCGAAATTGATAAAAATGGCTTTAATCAATTCGTTTTAGTTAGAATTATGCTTCAGATTTGTTAATTTAGCTTAAGGAGTGAGCAGAGTACAAAATTCAAATTCTTTGTATGGAGTCAATATCTGGCGTAACTTCGACCACTTCCTACCGAAATTGATAAAAATGGCTTTAATCAATTCGTTTTAGTTAGAATTATGCTTCAGATTTGTTAATTTAGCTTAAGGAGTGAGCAGAGTACAAAATTCAAATTCTTTGTATGGAGTCAATATCTGGCGTAACTTCGACCACTTCCTACCGAAATTGATAAAAATGGCTTTAATCAATTCGTTTTAGTTAGAATTATGCTTCAGATTTGTTAATTTAGCTTAAAGAGTGAGCAGAGTACAAAATTCAAATTCTTTGTATGGAGTCAATATCTGGCGAAACTTCGACAACTTCCTACCGAAATTGATAAAAATGGCTTTAATCAATTCGTTTTAGTTAGAATTATGCTTCAGATTTGTTAATTTAGCTTAAGGAGTGAGCAGAGTACAAAATTCAAATTCTTTGTATGGAGTCAATATCTGGCGTAACTTCGACCACTTCCTACCGAAATTGATAAAAATGGCTTTAATCAATTCGTTTTAGTTAGAATTATGCTTCAGATTTGTTAATTTAGCTTAAGGAGTGAGCAGAGTACAAAATTCAAATTCTTTGTATGGAGTCAATATCTGGCGTAACTTCGACCACTTCCTACCGAAATTGATAAAAATGGCTTTAATCAATTCGTTTTAGTTAGAATTATGCTTCAGATTTGTTAATTTAGCTTAAAGAGTGAGCAGAGAACAAAATTCAAATTCGTTGTATGGAGTCAATATCTGGCGAAACTTCGACAACTTCCTACCGAAATTGATAAAAATGGCTTTAATCAATTCGTTTTAGTTAGAATTATGCTTCAGATTTGTTAATTTAGCTTAAGGAGTGAGCAGAGTACAAAATTCAAATTCTTTGTATGGAGTCAATATCTGGCGAAACTTCGACAACTTCCTACCGAAATTGATAAAAATGGCTTTAAATCAATTCGTTTTAGTTAGAATTATGCTTCAGATTTGTTAATTTAGCTTAAGGAGTGAGCAGAGTACAAAATTCAAATTCTTTGTATGGAGTCAATATCTGGCGTAACTTCGACCACTTCCTACCGAAATTGATAAAAATGGCTTTAATCAATTCGTTTTAGTTAGAATTATGCTTCAGATTTGTTAATTTAGCTTAAAGAGGTGAGCAGGAGTACAAAATTCAAATTCTTTGTATGGAGTCAATATCTGGCGAAACTTCGACAACTTCCTACCGAAATTGATAAAAATGGCTTTAATCAAATTCGTTTTAGTTAGAATTATGCTTCAGATTTGTTAATTTAGCTTAAGGAGTGAGCAGAGTACAAAATTCAAATTCTTTGTATGGAGTCAATATCTGGCGTAACTTCGACAACTTCCTACCGAAATTGATAAAAATGGCTTTAAATCAATTCGTTTTAGTTAGAATTATGCTTCAGATTTGTTAATTTAGCTTAAGGAGTGAGCAGAGTACAAAATTCAAATTCTTTGTATGGAGTCAATATCTGGCGTAACTTCGACCACTTCCTACCGAAATTGATAAAAATGGCTTTAAATCAATTCGTTTTAGTTAGAATTATGCTTCAGATTTGTTAATTTAGCTTAAGGAGTGAGCAGAGTACAAAATTCAAATTCTTTGTATGGAGTCAATATCTGGCGTAACTTCGACCACTTCCTACCGAAATTGATAAAAATGGCTTTAATCAATTCGTTTTAGTTAGAATTATGCTTCAGATTTGTTAATTTAGCTTAAGGAGTGAGCAGAGTACAAAATTCAAATTCTTTGTATGGAGTCAATATCTGGCGTAACTTCGACCACTTCCTACCGAAATTGATAAAAATGGCTTTAATCAATTCGTTTTAGTTAGAATTATGCTTCAGATTTGTTAATTTAGCTTAAGGAGTGAGCAGAAAACAAAATTCAAATTCTTTGTATGGAGTCAATATCTGGCGAAACTTCGACAACTTCCTACCGAAATTGATAAAAATGGCTTTAATCAATTCGTTTTAGTTAGAATTATGCTTCAGATTTGTTAATTTAGCTTAAGGAGTGAGCAGAGTACAAAATTCAAATTCTTTGTATGGAGTCAATATCTGGCGTAACTTCGACCACTTCCTACCGAAATTGATAAAAATGGCTTTAATCAATTCGTTTTAGTTAGAATTATGCTTCAGATTTGTTAATTTAGCTTAAGGAGTGAGCAGAGTACAAAATTCAAATTCTTTGTATGGAGTCAATATCTGGCGTAAACTTCGACAACTTCCTACCGAAATTGATAAAAATGGCTTTAATCAATTCGTTTTAGTTAGAATTATGCTTCAGATTTGTTAATTTAGCTTAAAGAGTGAGCAGAGTACAAAATTCAAATTCTTTGTATGGAGTCAATATCTGGCGTAACTTCGACAACTTCCTACCGAAATTGATAAAAATGGCTTTAATCAATTCGTTTTAGTTAGAATTATGCTTCAGATTTGTTAATTTAGCTTAAGGAGTGAGCAGAGTACAAAATTCAAATTCTTTGTATGGAGTCAATATCTGGCGTAACTTCGACCACTTCCTACCGAAATTGATAAAAATGGCTTTAATCAATTCGTTTTAGTTAGAATTATGCTTCAGATTTGTTAATTTAGCTTAAGGAGTGAGCAGAGTACAAAATTCAAATTCTTTGTATGGAGTCAATATCTGGCGTAACTTCGACCACTTCCTACCGAAATTGATAAAAATGGCTTTAATCAATTCGTTTTAGTTAGAATTATGCTTCAGATTTGTTAATTTAGCTTAAAGAGTGAGCAGAAAACAAAATTCAAATTCGTTGTATGGAGTCAATATCTGGCGAAACTTCGACAACTTCCTACCGAAATTGATAAAAATGGCTTTAATCAATTCGTTTTAGTTAGAATTATGCTTCAGATTTGTTAATTTAGCTTAAGGAGTGAGCAGAGTACAAAATTCAAATTCTTTGTATGGAGTCAATATCTGGCGTAACTTCGACAACTTCCTACCGAAATTGATAAAAATGGCTTTAATCAATTCGTTTTAGTTAGAATTATGCTTCAGATTTGTTAATTTAGCTTAAGGAGTGAGCAGAGTACAAAATTCAAATTCTTTGTATGGAGTCAATATCTGGCGTAACTTCGACAACTTCCTACCGAAATTGATAAAAATGGCTTTAATCAATTCGTTTTAGTTAGAATTATGCTTCAGATTTGTTAATTTAGCTTAAGGAGTGAGCAGAGTACAAAATTCAAATTCTTTGTATGGAGTCAATATCTGGCGTAACTTCGACAACTTCCTACCGAAATTGATAAAAATGGCTTTAATCAATTCGTTTTAGTTAGAATTATGCTTCAGATTTGTTAATTTAGCTTAAGGAGTGAGCAGAGTACAAAATTCAAATTCTTTGTATGGAGTCAATATCTGGCGTAACTTCGACCACTTCCTACCGAAATTGATAAAAATGGCTTTAATCAATTCGTTTTAGTTAGAATTATGCTTCAGATTTGTTAATTTAGCTTAAGGAGTGAGCAGAGTACAAAATTCAAATTCTTTGTATGGAGTCAATATCTGGCGTAAACTTCGACCACTTCCTACCGAAATTGATAAAAATGGCTTTAATCAATTCGTTTTAGTTAGAATTATGCTTCAGATTTGTTAATTTAGCTTAAGGAGTGAGCAGAGTACAAAATTCAAATTCTTTGTATGGAGTCAATATCTGGCGAAACTTCGACAACTTCCTACCGAAATTGATAAAAATGGCTTTAATCAATTCGTTTTAGTTAGAATTATGCTTCAGATTTGTTAATTTAGCTTAAGGAGTGAGCAGAGTACAAAATTCAAATTCTTTGTATGGAGTCAATATCTGGCGTAACTTCGACCACTTCCTACCGAAATTGATAAAAATGGCTTTAATCAATTCGTTTTAGTTAGAATTATGCTTCAGATTTGTTAATTTAGCTTAAAGGAGTGAGCAGAGTACAAAATTCAAATTCTTTGTATGGAGTCAATATCTGGCGTAACTTCGACCACTTCCTACCGAAATTGATAAAAATGGCTTTAATCAATTCGTTTTAGTTAGAATTATGCTTCAGATTTGTTAATTTAGCTTAAGGAGTGAGCAGAGTACAAAATTCAAATTCTTTGTATGGAGTCAATATCTGGCGTAACTTCGACCACTTCCTACCGAAATTGATAAAAATGGCTTTAAAAATCAATTCGTTTTAGTTAGAATTATGCTTCAGATTTGTTAATTTAGCTTAAGGAGTGAGCAGAGAACAAAATTCAAATTCTTTGTATGGAGTCAATATCTGGCGTAACTTCGACAACTTCCTACCGAAATTGATAAAAATGGCTTTAATCAATTGGTTTTAGTTAGAATAATGCTTCAGATTTGTTAATTTAGCTTAAGGAGTGAGCAGAGTACAAAATTCAAATTCTTTGTATGGAGTCAATATCTGGCGAAACTTCGACAACTTCCTACCGAAATTGATAAAAATGGCTTTAATCAAATTCGTTTTAGTTAGAATTATGCTTCAGATTTGTTAATTTAGCTTAAGGAGTGAGCAGAGTACAAAAATTCAAATTCTTTGTATGGAGTCAATATCTGGCGTAACTTCGACCACTTCCTACCGAAATTGATAAAAATGGCTTTAATCAATTCGTTTTAGTTAGAATTATGCTTCAGATTTGTTAATTTAGCTTAAGGAGTGAGCAGAGTACAAAATTCAAATTCTTTGTATGGAGTCAATATCTGGCGTAACTTCGACCACTTCCTACCGAAATTGATAAAAATGGCTTTAATCAATTCGTTTTAGTTAGAATTATGCTTCAGATTTGTTAATTTAGCTTAAGGAGTGAGCAGAGTACAAAATTCAAATTCTTTGTATGGAGTCAATATCTGGCGTAGCTTCCTACTTGACCACTTCCTACCGAAATTGATAAAAATGGCTTTAATCAATTCAAGTTTTAGTTAGAATTATGCTTCAGATTTGTTAATTTAGCTTAAGGAGTGAGCAGAGTACAAAATTCAAATTCTTTGTATGGAGTCAATATCTGGCGTAACTTCGACCACTTCCTACCGAAATTGATAAAAATGGCTTTAATCAATTCGTTTTAGTTAGAATAATGCTTCAGATTTGTTAATTTAGCTTAAGGAGTGAGCAGAGTACAAAATTCAAATTCTTTGTATGGAGTCAATATCTGGCGTAACTTCGACCACTTCCTACCGAAATTGATAAAAATGGCTTTAATCAATTCGTTTTAGTTAGAATAATGCTTCAGATTTGTTAATTTAGCTTAAGGAGTGAGCAGAGTACAAAATTCAAATTCTTTGTATGGAGTCAATATCTGGCGTAACTTCGACCACTTCCTACCGAAATTGATAAAAATGGCTTTAATCAATTCGTTTTAGTTAGAATTATGCTTCAGATTTGTTAATTTAGCTTAAAGAGTGAGCAGAAAACAAAATTCAAATTCGTTGTATGGAGTCAATATCTGGCGTAACTTCGACCACTTCCTACCGAAATAAATAAATTTGTTAATTTAGCTTAAGGAGTGAGCAGAGAACAAAATTCAAATTCTTTGTAGGGAGTCAATATCTGGCGTAACTTCGACCACTTCCTACCGAAATTGATAAAAATGGCTTTAATCAATTCGTTTTAGTTAGAATTATGCTTCAGATTTGTTAATTTAGCTTAAGGAGTGAGCAGAGTACAAAATTCAAATTCTTTGTATGGAGTCAATATCTGGCGTAACTTCGACCACTTCCTACCGAAATTGATAAAAATGGCTTTAATCAATTCGTTTTAGTTAGAATTATGCTTCAGATTTGTTAATTTAGCTTAAAGAGTGAGCAGAGTACAAAATTCAAATTCGTTGTATGGAGTCAATATCTGGCGAAACTTCGACAACTTCCTACCGAAATTGATAAAAATGGCTTTAATCAATTCGTTTTAGTTAGAATTATGCTTCAGATTTGTTAATTTAGCTTAAGGAGTGAGCAGAGTACAAAATTCAAATTCGTTGTATGGAGTCAATATCTGGCGAAACTTCGACAACTTCCTACCGAAATTGATAAAAATGGCTTTAATCAATTCGTTTTAGTTAGAATTATGCTTCAGATTTGTTAATTTAGCTTAAGGAGTGAGCAGAGTACAAAATTCAAATTCTTTGTATGGAGTCAATATCTGGCGTAACTTCGACCACTTCCTACCGAAATTGATAAAAATGGCTTTAATCAATTCGTTTTAGTTAGAATTATGCTTCAGATTTGTTAATTTAGCTTAAGGAGTGAGCAGAGTACAAAATTCAAATTCTTTGTATGGAGTCAATATCTGGCGAAACTTCGACCACTTCCTACCGAAATTGATAAAAATGGCTTTAATCAATTCGTTTTAGTTAGAATTATGCTTCAGATTTGTTAATTTAGCTTAAGGAGTGAGCAGAGTACAAAATTCAAATTCTTTGTATGGAGTCAATATCTGGCGTAAACTTCGACCACTTCCTACCGAAATTGATAAAAATGGCTTTAATCAATTCGTTTTAGTTAGAATTATGCTTCAGATTTGTTAATTTAGCTTAAGGAGTGAGCAGAGTACAAAATTCAAATTCTTTGTATGGAGTCAATATCTGGCGTAACTTCGACCACTTCCTACCGAAATTGATAAAAATGGCTTTAATCAATTCGTTTTAGTTAGAATTATGCTTCAGATTTGTTAATTTAGCTTAAAGAGTGAGCAGAAAACAAAATTCAAATTCGTTGTATGGAGTCAATATCTGGCGAAACTTCGACAACTTCCTACCGAAATTGATAAAAATGGCTTTAATCAATTCGTTTTAGTTAGAATTATGCTTCAGATTTGTTAATTTAGCTTAAAGAGTGAGCAGAGAACAAAATTCAAATTCGTTGTATGGAGTCAATATCTGGCGAAACTTCGACAACTTCCTACCGAAATTGATAAAAATGGCTTTAATCAATTCGTTTTAGTTAGAATTATGCTTCAGATTTGTTAATTTAGCTTAAGGAGTGAGCAGAGTACAAAATTCAAATTCTTTGTATGGAGTCAATATCTGGCGTAACTTCGACCACTTCCTACCGAAATTGATAAAAATGGCTTTAATCAATTCGTTTTAGTTAGAATTATGCTTCAGATTTGTTAATTTAGCTTAAGGAGTGAGCAGAGTACAAAATTCAAATTCTTTGTATGGAGTCAATATCTGGCGTAACTTCGACAACTTCCTACCGAAATTGATAAAAATGGCTTTAATCAATTCGTTTTAGTTAGAATTATGCTTCAGATTTGTTAATTTAGCTTAAGGAGTGAGCAGAGTACAAAATTCAAATTCTTTGTATGGAGTCAATATCTGGCGTAACTTCGACAACTTCCTACCGAAATTGATAAAAATGGCTTTAATCAATTCGTTTTAGTTAGAATTATGCTTCAGATTTGTTAATTTAGCTTAAGGAGTGAGCAGAGTACAAAATTCAAATTCTTTGTATGGAGTCAATATCTGGCGTAACTTCGACCACTTCCTACCGAAATTGATAAAAATGGCTTTAATCAATTCGTTTTAGTTAGAATTATGCTTCAGATTTGTTAATTTAGCTTAAGGAGTGAGCAGAGTACAAAATTCAAATTCTTTGTATGGAGTCAATATCTGGCGTAACTTCGACAACTTCCTACCGAAATTGATAAAAATGGCTTTAATCAATTCGTTTTAGTTAGAATTATGCTTCAGATTTGTTAATTTAGCTTAAAGAGTGAGCAGAAAACAAAATTCAAATTCGTTTGTATGGAGTCAATATCTGGCGAAACTTCGACAACTTCCTACCGAAATTGATAAAAATGGCTTTAATCAATTCGTTTTAGTTAGAATTATGCTTCAGATTTGTTAATTTAGCTTAAGGAGTGAGCAGATACAAATTCAAATTCTTTGTATGGAGTCAATATCTGGCGTAACTTCGACCACTTCCTACCGAAATTGATAAAAATGGCTTTAAATCAATTCGTTTTAGTTAGAATTATGCTTCAGATTTGTTAATTTAGCTTAAGGAGTGAGCAGAGTACAAAATTCAAATTCTTTGTATGGAGTCAATATCTGGCGAAACTTCGACAACTTCCTACCGAAATTGATAAAAATGGCTTTAATCAATTCGTTTTAGTTAGAATTATGCTTCAGATTTGTTAATTTAGCTTAAGGAGTGAGCAGAGTACAAAATTCAAATTCTTTGTATGGAGTCAATATCTGGCGTAACTTCGACCACTTCCTACCGAAATTGATAAAAATGGCTTTAATCAATTCGTTTTAGTTAGAATTATGCTTCAGATTTGTTAATTTAGCTTAAGGAGTGAGCAGAGTACAAAATTCAAATTCTTTGTATGGAGTCAATATCTGGCGTAACTTCGACAACTTCCTACCGAAATTGATAAAAATGGCTTTAATCAATTCGTTTTAGTTAGAATTATGCTTCAGATTTGTTAATTTAGCTTAAGGAGTGAGCAGAGTACAAAATTCAAATTCTTTGTATGGAGTCAATATCTGGCGTAACTTCGACCACTTCCTACCGAAATTGATAAAAATGGCTTTAATCAATTCGTTTTAGTTAGAATTATGCTTCAGATTTGTTAATTTAGCTTAAAGAGTGAGCAGAAAACAAAATTCAAATTCGTTGTATGGAGTCAATATCTGGCGAAACTTCGACAACTTCCTACCGAAATTGATAAAAATGGCTTTAATCAATTCGTTTTAGTTAGAATTATGCTTCAGATTTGTTAATTTAGCTTAAGGAGTGAGCAGAGTACAAAATTCAAATTCTTTGTATGGAGTCAATATCTGGCGTAACTTCGACCACTTCCTACCGAAATTGATAAAAATGGCTTTAATCAATTCGTTTTAGTTAGAATTATGCTTCAGATTTGTTAATTTAGCTTAAGGAGTGAGCAGAGAACAAAATTCAAATTCGTTGTATGGAGTCAATATCTGGCGAAACTTCGACGACTTCCTACCGACATTGATAAAAATGGCTTTAATCAATTCGTTTTAGTTATAATTATGCTTCAGATTTGTTAATGCGAAACTTCGACAACTTCCTACCGAAATCGATAAAAATGGCTTTAATCAATTCGTTTTAGTTAGAATTATGCTTCAGATTTGTTAATTTAGCTTAAGGAGTGAGCAGAGTACAAAATTCAAATTCTTTGTATGGAGTCAATATCTGGCGAAACTTCGACAACTTCCTACCGAAATTGATAAAAATGGCTTTAATCAATTCGTTTTAGTTAGAATTATGCTTCAGATTTGTTAATTTAGCTTAAGGAGTGAGCAGAGTACAAAATTCAAATTCTTTGTATGGAGTCAATATCTGGCGAAACTTCGACAACTTCCTACCGAAATTGATAAAAATGGCTTTAATCAATTCGTTTTAGTTAGAATTATGCTTCAGATTTGTTAATTTAGCTTAAGGAGTGAGCAGAGTACAAAATTCAAATTCTTTGTATGGAGTCAATATCTGGCGTAACTTCGACCACTTCCTACCGAAATTGATAAAAATGGCTTTAATCAATTCGTTTTAGTTAGAATTATGCTTCAGATTTGTTAATTTAGCTTAAGGAGTGAGCAGAGTACAAAATTCAAATTCTTTGTATGGAGTCAATATCTGGCGTAACTTCGACAACTTCCTACCGAAATTGATAAAAATGGCTTTAATCAATTCGTTTTAGTTAGAATTATGCTTCAGATTTGTTAATTTAGCTTAAAGAGTGAGCAGAAAACAAAATTCAAATTCGTTGTATGGAGTCAATATCTGGCGAAACTTTGACAACTTCCTACCGAAATTGATGCTTCAGATTTGTTAATTTAGCTTAAGGAGTGAGCAGAGTACAAAATTCAAATTCTTTGTATGGAGTCAATATCTGGCGTAACTTCGACCACTTCCTACCGAAATTGATAAAAATGGCTTTAATCAATTCGTTTTAGTTAGAATTATGCTTCAGATTTGTTAATTTAGCTTAAAGAGTGAGCAGAGTACAAAATTCAAATTCTTTGTATGGAGTCAATATCTGGCGTAACTTCGACAACTTCCTACCGAAATTGATGCTTCAGATTTGTTAATTTAGCTTAAGGAGTGAGCAGAGTACAAAATTCAAATTCTTTGTATGGAGTCAATATCTGGCGTAACTTCGACCACTTCCTACCGACATTGATAAAAATGGCTTTAATCAATTCGTTTTAGTTAGAATTATGCTTCAGATTTGTTAATTTAGCTTAAAGAGTGAGCAGAAAACAAAATTCAAATTCGTTGTATGGAGTCAATATCTGGCGAAACTTCGACAACTTCCTACCGAAATTGATAAAAATGGATTTAATCAAATTCGTTTTAGTTAGAATTATGCTTCAGATTTGTTAATTTAGCTTAAAGAGTGAGCAGAAAACAAAATTCAAATTCGTTGTATGGAGTCAATATCTGGCGAAACTTCGACAACTTCCTACCGAAATTGATAAAAATGGCTTTAATCAATTCGTTTTAGTTAGAATTATGCTTCAGATTTGTTAATTTAGCTTAAGGAGTGAGCAGAGTACAAAATTCAAATTCTTTGTATGGAGTCAATATCTGGCGTAACTTCGACCACTTCCTACCGAAATTGATAAAAATGGCTTAAATCAATTCGTTTTAGTTAGAATTATGCTTCAGATTTGTTAATTTAGCTTAAGGAGTGAGCAGAGTACAAAATTCAAATTCTTTGTATGGAGTCAATATCTGGCGTAACTTCGACAACTTCCTACCGACATTGATAAAAATGGCTTTAATCAATTCGTTTTAGTTAGAATTATGCTTCAGATTTGTTAATTTAGCTTAAAGAGTGAGCAGAAAACAAAATTCAAATTCGTTGTATGGAGTCAATATCTGGCGAAACTTCGACAACTTCCTACCGAAATTGATAAAAATGGCTTTAATCAATTCGTTTTAGTTAGAATTATGCTTCAGATTTGTTAATTTAGCTTAAAGAGTGAGCAGAAAACAAAATTCAAATTCGTTGTATGGAGTCAATATCTGGCGAAACTTCGACAACTTCCTACCGAAATTGATAATAAGGAGTGAGCAGAGTACAAAATTCAAATTCTTTGTATGGAGTCAATATCTGGCGAAACTTCGACAACTTCCTACCGAAATTATAATAAGGAGTGAGCAGAGTACAAAATTCAAATTATATATGGAGTCATTATCTGGCGTAACTTCGACCACTTCCTACCGAAATTGATAAAAATGGCTTTAATAAATTCGTTTTAGTTAGATTTATGCTTCAGATTTGTTAATTTAGCTTAAGGAGTGAGCAGAGTACAAAATTCAAATTCTTTGTATGGAGTCAATATCTGGCGTAACTTCGACAACTTCCTACCGAAATTGATAAAAATGGCTTTAATCAATTCGTTTTAGTTAGAATTATGCTTCAGATTTGTTAATTTAGCTTAAGGAGTGAGCAGAGTACAAAATTCAAATTCTTTGTATGGAGTCAATATCTGGCGTAACTTCGACAACTTCCTACCGAAATTGATAAAAATGGCTTTAATCAATTCGTTTTAGTTAGAATTATGCTTCAGATTTGTTAATTTAGCTTAAAGGAGTGAGCAGAAAACAAAATTCAAATTCTTTGTATGGAGTCAATATCTGGCGTAACTTCGACTACTTCCTACCGAAATTGATAAAAATGGCTTTAATCAATTCGTTTTAGTTAGAATTATGCTTCAGATTTGTTAATTTAGCTTAAGGAGTGAGCAGAGTACAAAATTCAAATTCTTTGTATGGAGTCAATATCTGGCGTAACTTCGACCACTTCCTACCGAAATTGATAAAAATGGCTTTAATCAATTCGTTTTAGTTAGAATTATGCTTCAGATTTGTTAATTTAGCTTAAGGAGTGAGCAGAGTACAAAATTCAAATTCTTTGTATGGAGTCAATATCTGGCGTAACTTCGACCACTTCCTACCGAAATTGATAAAAATGGCTTTAATCAATTCGTTTTAGTTAGAATTATGCTTCAGATTTGTTAATTTAGCTTAAAGAGTGAGCAGAAAACAAAATTCAAATTCGTTGTATGGAGTCAATATCTGGCGAAACTTCGACAACTTCCTACCGAAATTGATAAAAATGGCTTTAAATCAATTCGTTTTAGTTAGAATTATGCTTCAGATTTGTTAATTTAGCTTAAGGAGTGAGCAGAGTACAAAATTCAAATTCTTTGTATGGAGTCAATATCTGGCGTAACTTCGACAACTTCCTACCGAAATTGATAAAAATGGCTTTAATCAATTCGTTTTAGTTAGAATTATGCTTCAGATTTGTTAATTTAGCTTAAGGAGTGAGCAGAGTACAAAATTCAAATTCTTTGTATGGAGTCAATATCTGGCGTAACTTCGACAACTTCCTACCGAAATTGATAAAAATGGCTTTAATCAATTCGTTTTAGTTAGAATTATGCTTCAGATTTGTTAATTTAGCTTAAAGAGTGAGCAGAGTACAAAATTCAAATTCTTTGTATGGAGTCAATATCTGGCGTAACTTCGACAACTTCCTACCGAAATTGATAAAAATGGCTTTAATCAATTCGTTTTAGTTAGAATTATGCTTCAGATTTGTTAATTTAGCTTAAGGAGTGAGCAGAGTACAAAATTCAAATTCTTTGTATGGAGTCAATATCTGGCGTAACTTCGACCACTTCCTACCGAAATTGATAAAAATGGCTTTAATCAATTCGTTTTAGTTAGAATTATGCTTCAGATTTGTTAATTTAGCTTAAGGAGTGAGCAGAGTACAAAATTCAAATTCTTTGTATGGAGTCAATATCTGGCGTAACTTCGACCACTTCCTACCGAAATTGATAAAAATGGCTTTAATCAATTCGTTTTAGTTAGAATTATGCTTCAGATTTGTTAATTTAGCTTAAAGAGTGAGCAGAAAACAAAATTCAAATTCGTTGTATGGAGTCAATATCTGGCGAAACTTCGACAACTTCCTACCGAAATTGATAAAAATGGATTTAATCAAATCGTTTTAGTTAGAATTATGCTTCAGATTTGTTAATTTAGCTTAAAGAGTGAGCAGAAAACAAAATTCAAATTCGTTGTATGGAGTCAATATCTGGCGAAACTTCGACAACTTCCTACCGAAATTGATCAAAATGGCTTTATTCAAATCGTTTTAGTTAGAATTATGCTTCAGATTTGTTAATTTAGCTTAAGGAGTGAGCAGAGTACAAAATTCAAATTCTTTGTATGGAGTCAATATCTGGCGTAACTTCGACCACTTCCTACCGAAATTGATAAAAATGGCTTTAATCAATTCGTTTTAGTTAGAATTATGCTTCAGATTTGTTAATTTAGCTTAAGGAGTGAGCAGAGTACAAAATTCAAATTCTTTGTATGGAGTCAATATCTGGCGTAACTTCGACCACTTCCTACCGAAATTGATAAAAATGGCTTTAAATCAATTCGTTTTAGTTAGAATTATGCTTCAGATTTGTTAATTTAGCTTAAGGAGTGAGCAGAGTACAAAATTCAAATTCTTTGTATGGAGTCAATATCTGGCGTAACTTCGACAACTTCCTACCGAAATTGATAAAAATGGCTTTAATCAATTCGTTTTAGTTAGAATTATGCTTCAGATTTGTTAATTTAGCTTAAGGAGTGAGCAGAGTACAAAATTCAAATTCTTTGTATGGAGTCAATATCTGGCGTAACTTCGACCACTTCCTACCGAAATTGATAAAAATGGCTTTATATCAATTCGTTTTAGTTAGAATTATGCTTCAGATTTGTTAATTTAGCTTAAGGAGTGAGCAGAGTACAAAATTCAAATTCTTTGTATGGAGTCAATATCTGGCGTAACTTCGACAACTTCCTACCGAAATTGATAAAAATGGCTTTAATCAATTCGTTTTAGTTAGAATTATGCTTCAGATTTGTTAATTTAGCTTAAGGAGTGAGCAGAGTACAAAATTCAAATTCTTTGTATGGAGTCAATATCTGGCGTAACTTCGACCACTTCCTACCGAAATTGATAAAAATGGCTTTAATCAATTCGTTTTAGTTAGAATAATGCTTCAGATTTGTTAATTTAGCTTAAGGAGTGAGCAGAGTACAAAATTCAAATTCTTTGTATGGAGTCAATATCTGGCGTAACTTCGACCACTTCCTACCGAAATTGATAAAAATGGCTTTAATCAATTCGTTTTAGTTAGAATTATGCTTCAGATTTGTTAATTTAGCTTAAAGAGTGAGCAGAAAACAAAATTCAAATTCGTTGTATGGAGTCAATATCTGGCGAAACTTCGACAACTTCCTACCGAAATTGATAAAAATGGCTTTATTCAATTCGTTTTAGTTAGAATAATGCTTCAGATTTGTTAATTTAGCTTAAGGAGTGAGCAGAGTACAAAATTCAAATTCTTTGTATGGAGTCAATATCTGGCGAAACTTCGTCAACTTCCTTCCGAAATTGATAAAAATGGCTTAAATCAATTCGTTTTAGTTAGAATTATGCTTCAATATCTGGCGAAACTTCGACAACTTCCTACCGAAATTGATAAAAATGGCTTTAATCAATTCGTTTTAGTTAGAATAATGCTTCAGATTTGGTAATTCAGCATAAAGAGTGAGCAGAGTACAAAATTCAAATTCTTTGTATGGAGTCAATATCTGGCGAAACTTCGACAACTTCCTACCGAAATTGATAAAAATGGCTTTAATCAATTCGTTTTAGTTAGAATTATGCTTCAGATTTGTTAATTCAGCTTAAGGAGTGAGCAGAGTACAAAATTCAAATTATTTGTATGGAGTCAATATCTGGCGTAACTTCGACCACTTCCTACCGAAATTGATAAAAATGGCTTTAAATCAATTCGTTTTAGTTAGAATTATGCTTCAGATTTGTTAATTTAGCTTAAGGAGTGAGCAGAGTACAAAATTCAAATTATTTGTATGGAGTCAATATCTGGCGTAACTTCGACCACTTCCTACCGAAATTGATAAAAATGGCTTTAATCAATTCGTTTTAGTTAGAATTATGCTTCAGATTTGTTAATTTAGCTTAAAGAGTGAGCAGAAAACAAAATTCAAATTCGTTGTATGGAGTCAATATCTGGCGAAACTTCGACAACTTCCTACCGAAATTGATAAAAATGGCTTTATTCAAATCGTTTTAGTTAGAATTATGCTTCAGATTTGTTAATTTAGCTTAAGGAGTGAGCAGAAAACAAAATTCAAATTCTTTGTATGGAGTCAATATCTGGCGAAACTTCGACAACTTCCTACCGAAATTGATAAAAATGGCTTTAATCAATTCGTTTTAGTTAGAATTATGCTTCAGATTTGTTAATTTAGCTTAAGGAGTGAGCAGAGTACAAAATTCAAATTCTTTGTATGGAGTCAATATCTGGCGTAACTTCGACCACTTCCTACCGAAATTGATAAAAATGGCTTTAATCAATTCGTTTTAGTTAGAATTATGCTTCAGATTTGTTAATTTAGCTTAAGGAGTGAGCAGAGTACAAAATTCAAATTCTTTGTATGGAGTCAATATCTGGCGTAACTTCGACCACTTCCTACCGAAATCGATAAAAATGGCTTAAATCAATTCGTTTTAGTTAGAATTATGCTTCAGATTTGTTAATTTATCTTAAGGAGTGAGCAGAGTACAAAATTCAAATTCTTTGTATGGAGTCAATATCTGGCGTAACTTCGACCACTTCCTACCGAAATCGATTAAAATGGCTTAAATCATTTTGTTTTAGTTAGAATTATGCTTCAGATTTGTTAATTTATCTTAAAGGATGAGCAGAGTACATAATTCAAATTCGTGGATGGAGTCAATATCTGGCGAAACTTCGACTACTTCCTACCGAAATTGATAAAAATGGCTTTAATCAATTCGTTTTAGTTAGAATTAGGCTTCAGATTTATTAATTTAGCTTAAGGAGTGAGCAGAGTACAAAATTCAAATTCTTTGTATGGAGTCAATATCTGGCGTAACTTCGACCACTTCCTACCGAAATTGATAAAAATGGCTTTAATCAATTCGTTTTAGTTAGAATTATGCTTCAGATTTGTTAATTTAGCTTAAGGAGTGAGCAGAGTACAAAATCACAAGTAGGAGTCAATATCTGGCGTAACTTCGACAACTTCCTACCGAAATTGATAAAAATGGCTTTAATCAATTCGTTTTAGTTAGAATAATGCTTCAGATTTGTTAATTTAGCTTAAGGAGTGAGCAGAGTACAAAATTCAAATTATTTGTATGGAGTCAATATCTGGCGTAACTTCGACTACTTCCTACCGAAATTGATAAAAATGGCTTTAATCAATTCGTTTTAGTTAGAATTATGCTTCAGATTTGTTAATTTAGCTTAAAGGAGTGAGCAGAAAACAAAATTCAAATTCTTTGTATGGAGTCAATATCTGGCGTAACTTCGACTACTTCCTACCGAAATTGATAAAAATGGCTTTAATCAATTCGTTTTAGTTAGAATTATGCTTCAGATTTGTTAATTTAGCTTAAGGAGTGAGCAGAGTACAAAATTCAAATTCTTTGTATGGAGTCAATATCTGGCGTAACTTCGACCACTTCCTACCGAAATTGATAAAAATGGCTTTAATCAATTCGTTTTAGTTAGAATTATGCTTCAGATTTGTTAATTTAGCTTAAGGAGTGAGCAGAGTACAAAATTCAAATTCTTTGTATGGAGTCAATATCTGGCGAAACTTCGACAACTTCCTACCGAAATTGATAAAAATGGCTTTAATCAATTCGTTTTAGTTAGAATTATGCTTCAGATTTGTTAATTTAGCTTAAGGAGTGAGCAGAGTACAAAATTCAAATTCTTTGTATGGAGTCAATATCTGGCGAAACTTCGACAACTTCCTACCGAAATTGATAAAAATGGCTTTAATCAATTCGTTTTAGTTAGAATTATGCTTCAGATTTGTTAATTTAGCTTAAGGAGTGAGCAGAGTACAAAATTCAAATTCTTTGTATGGAGTCAATATCTGGCGTAACTTCGACCACTTCCTACCGAAATTGATAAAAATGGCTTTAATCAATTCGTTTTAGTTAGAATTATGCTTCAGATTTGTTAATTTAGCTTAAGGAGTGAGCAGAGTACAAAATTCAAATTCTTTGTATGGAGTCAATATCTGGCGTAACTTCGACCACTTCCTACCGAAATTGATAAAAATGGCTTTAATCAATTCGTTTTAGTTAGAATTATGCTTCAGATTTGTTAATTTAGCTTAAGGAGTGAGCAGAGTACAAAATTCAAATTCTTTGTATGGAGTCAATATCTGGCGAAACTTCGACAACTTCCTACCGAAATTGATAAAAATGGCTTTAATCAAATTCGTTTTAGTTAGAATTATGCTTCAGATTTGTTAATTTAGCTTAAAGAGTGAGCAGAAAACAAAATTCAAATTCGTTGTATGGAGTCAATATCTGGCGAAACTTCGACAACTTCCTACCGAAATTGATAAAAATGGCTTTAATCAAATTCGTTTTAGTTAGAATTATGCTTCAGATTTGTTAATTTAGCTTAAGGAGTGAGCAGAGTACAAAATTCAAATTCTTTGTATGGAGTCAATATCTGGCGTAACTTCGACAACTTCCTACCGAAATTGATAAAAATGGCTTTAATCAATTCGTTTTAGTTAGAATTATGCTTCAGATTTGTTAATTTAGCTTAAGGAGTGAGCAGAGTACAAAATTCAAATTCTTTGTATGGAGTCAATATCTGGCGTAACTTCGACCACTTCCTACCGAAATTGATAAAAATGGCTTTAATCAATTCGTTTTAGTTAGAATTATGCTTCAGATTTGTTAATTTAGCTTAAGGAGTGAGCAGAGTACAAAATTCAAATTCTTTGTATGGAGTCAATATCTGGCGTAACTTCGACCACTTCCTACCGAAATTGATAAAAATGGCTTTAATCAATTCGTTTTAGTTAGAATTATGCTTCAGATTTGTTAATTTAGCTTAAGGAGTGAGCAGAGTACAAAATTCAAATTCTTTGTATGGAGTCAATATCTGGCGTAACTTCGACAACTTCCTACCGAAATTGATAAAAATGGCTTTAATCAATTCGTTTTAGTTAGAATTATGCTTCAGATTTGTTAATTTAGCTTAAGGAGTGAGCAGAGTACAAAATTCAAATTCTTTGTATGGAGTCAATATCTGGCGAAACTTCGACAACTTCCTACCGAAATTGATAAAAATGGCTTTAATCAATTCGTTTTAGTTAGAATTATGCTTCAGATTTGTTAATTTAGCTTAAAGAGTGAGCAGAGAACAAAATTCAAATTCGTTGTATGGAGTCAATATCTGGCGAAACTTCGACAACTTCCTACCGAAATTGATAAAAATGGCTTTATTCAATTCGTTTTAGTTAGAATTATGCTTCAGATTTGTTAATTTAGCTTAAGGAGTGAGCAGAGTACAAAATTCAAATTCTTTGTATGGAGTCAATATCTGGCGTAACTTCGACAACTTCCTACCGAAATTGATAAAAATGGCTTTAATCAATTCGTTTTAGTTAGAATTATGCTTCAGATTTGTTAATTTAGCTTAAAGAGTGAGCAGAGTACAAAATTCAAATTCTTTGTATGGAGTCAATATCTGGCGTAACTTCGACAACTTCCTACCGAAATTGATAAAAATGGCTTTAATCAATTCGTTTTAGTTAGAATTATGCTTCAGATTTGTTAATTTAGCTTAAGGAGTGAGCAGAGTACAAAATTCAAATTCTTTGTATGGAGTCAATATCTGGCGTAACTTCGACCACTTCCTACCGAAATTGATAAAAATGGCTTTAATCAATTCGTTTTAGTTAGAATTATGCTTCAGATTTGTTAATTTAGCTTAAAGAGTGAGCAGAAAACAAAATTCAAATTCGTTGTATGGAGTCAATATCTGGCGAAACTTCGACAACTTCCTACCGAAATTGATAAAAATGGCTTTAATCAATTCGTTTTAGTTAGAATTATGCTTCAGATTTGTTAATTTAGCTTAAGGAGTGAGCAGAGTACAAAATTCAAATTCTTTGTATGGAGTCAATATCTGGCGTAAACTTCGACAACTTCCTACCGAAATTGATAAAAATGGCTTTAATCAATTCGTTTTAGTTAGAATTATGCTTCAGATTTGTTAATTTAGCTTAAGGAGTGAGCAGAGTACAAAATTCAAATTCTTTGTATGGAGTCAATATCTGGCGTAACTTCGACAACTTCCTACCGAAATTGATAAAAATGGCTTTAATCAATTCGTTTTAGTTAGAATTATGCTTCAGATTTGTTAATTTAGCTTAAAGAGTGAGCAGAAAACAAAATTCAAATTCTTTGTATGGAGTCAATATCTGGCGAAACTTCGACAACTTCCTACCGAAATTGATAAAAATGGCTTTAATCAATTCGTTTTAGTTAGAATTATGCTTCAGATTTGTTAATTTAGCTTAAGGAGTGAGCAGAGTACAAAATTCAAATTCTTTGTATGGAGTCAATATCTGGCGTAACTTCGACCACTTCCTACCGAAATGAGATAAAAATGGCTTTAATCAATTCGTTTTAGTTAGAATTATGCTTCAGATTTGTTAATTTAGCTTAAGGAGTGAGCAGAGTACAAAATTCAAATTCTTTGTATGGAGTCAATATCTGGCGTAACTTCAACCACTTCCTACCGAAATTGATAAAAATGGCTTTAATCAATTCGTTTTAGTTAGAATTATGCTTCAGATTTGTTAATTTAGCTTAAAGAGTGAGCAGAGAACAAAATTCAAATTCGTTGTATAAAGTCAATATCTGGCGAAACTTCGACAACTTCCTACCGAAATTGTCAAATCGTTTTAGTTAGAATTATGCTTCAGATTTGTTAATTTAGCTTAAAGAGTGAGCAGAGAACAAAATTCAAATTCTTTGTAGGGAGTCAATATCTGGCGTAACTTCGACAACTTCCTACCGAAATTGATAAAAATGGCTTTAATCAAATCGTTTTAGTTAGAATTATGCTTCAGATTTGTTAATTTAGCTTAAGGAGTGAGCAGAGTACAAAATTCAAATTCTTTGTATGGAGTCAATATCTGGCGTAACTTCGACAACTTCCTACCGAAATTGATAAAAATGGCTTTAATCAATTCGTTTTAGTTAGAATTATGCTTCAGATTTGTTAATTTAGCTTAAGGAGTGAGCAGAGTACAAAATTCAAATTCTTTGTATGGAGTCAATATCTGGCGTAACTTCGACCACTTCCTACCGAAATTGATAAAAATGGCTTTAATCAATTCGTTTTAGTTAGAATTATGCTTCAGATTTGTTAATTTAGCTTAAAGAGTGAGCAGAAAACAAAATTCAAATTCGTTGTATGGAGTCAATATCTGGCGAAACTTCGACAACTTCCTACCGAAATTGATAAAAATGGCTTTAATCAAATCGTTTTAGTTAGAATTATGCTTCAGATTTGTTAATTTAGCTTAAAGAGTGAGCAGAAAACAAAATTCAAATTCGTTGTATGGAGTCAATATCTGGCGAAAATGCTTCAGATTTGTTAATTTAGCTTAAGGAGTGAGCAGAGTACAAAATTCAAATTCTTTGTATGGAGTCAATATCTGGCGAAACTTCGACAACTTCCTACCGAAATTGATAAAAATGGCTTTAATCAATTCGTTTTAGTTAGAATTATGCTTCAGATTTGTTAATTTAGCTTAAGGAGTGAGCAGAGTACAAAATTCAAATTCTTTGTATGGAGTCAATATCTGGCGAAACTTCGACAACTTCCTACCGAAATTGATAAAAATGGCTTTAATCAATTCGTTTTAGTTAGAATTATGCTTCAGATTTGTTAATTTAGCTTAAGGAGTGAGCAGAGTACAAAATTCAAATTCTTTGTATGGAGTCAATATCTGGCGTAACTTCGACCACTTCCTACCGAAATTGATAAAAATGGCTTTAATCAATTCGTTTTAGTTAGAATTATGCTTCAGATTTGTTAATTTAGCTTAAGGAGTGAGCAGAGTACAAAATTCAAATTCTTTGTATGGAGTCAATATCTGGCGTAACTTCGACAACTTCCTACCGAAATTGATAAAAATGGCTTTAATCAATTCGTTTTAGTTAGAATTATGCTTCAGATTTGTTAATTTAGCTTAAAGAGTGAGCAGAAAACAAAATTCAAATTCGTTGTATGGAGTCAATATCTGGCGAAACTTCGACAACTTCCTACCGAAATTGATAAAAATGGCTTTAATCAAATTCGTTTTAGTTAGAATTATGCTTCAGATTTGTTAATTTAGCTTAAGGAGTGAGCAGAAAACAAAATTCAAATTCTTTGTATGGAGTCAATATCTGGCGAAACTTCGACAACTTCCTACCGAAATTGATAAAAATGGATTTAATCAATTCGTTTTAGTTAGAATTATGCTTCAGATTTGTTAATTTAGCTTAAGGAGTGAGCAGAGTACAAAATTCAAATTCTTTGTAGGGAGTCAATATCTGGCGTAACTTCGACCACTTCCTACCGACATTGATAAAAATGGCTTTAATCAATTCGTTTTAGTTAGAATTATGCTTCAGATTTGTTAATTTAGCTTAAAGAGTGAGCAGAAAACAAAATTCAAATTCGTTGTATGGAGTCAATATCTGGCGAAACTTCGACAACTTCCTACCGAAATTGATAAAAATGGCTTTAATCAATTCGTTTTAGTTAGAATTATGCTTCAGATTTGTTAATTTAGCTTAAAGAGTGAGCAGAAAACAAAATTCAAATTCGTTGTATGGAGTCAATATCTGGCGAAACTTCGACAACTTCCTACCGAAATTGATAAAAATGGCTTTATTCAATTCGTTTTAGTTAGAATTATGCTTCAGATTTGTTAATTTAGCTTAAGGAGTGAGCAGAGTACAAAATTCAAATTCTTTGTATGGAGTCAATATCTGGCGTAACTTCGACAACTTCCTACCGAAATTGATAAAAATGGCTTTAATCAATTCGTTTTAGTTAGAATTATGCTTCAGATTTGTTAATTTAGCTTAAGGAGTGAGCAGAGTACAAAATTCAAATTCTTTGTATGGAGTCAATATCTGGCGTAACTTCGACAACTTCCTACCGAAATTGATAAAAATGGCTTTAATCAATTCGTTTTAGTTAGAATTATGCTTCAGATTTGTTAATTTAGCTTAAAGAGTGAGCAGAAAACAAAATTCAAATTCGTTGTATGGAGTCAATATCTGGCGAAACTTCGACAACTTCCTACCGAAATTGATAAAAATGGCTTTAATCAATTCGTTTTAGTTAGAATTATGCTTCAGATTTGTTAATTTAGCTTAAGGAGTGAGCAGAGAACAAAATTCAAATTCTTTGTATGGAGTCAATATCTGGCGAAACTTCGACAACTTCCTACCGAAATTGATAAAAATGGCTTTAATCAAATCGTTTTAGTTAGAATTATGCTTCAGATTTGTTAATTTAGCTTAAGGAGTGAGCAGAGTACAAAATTCAAATTCTTTGTAGGGAGTCAATATCTGGCGTAACTTCGACCACTTCCTACCGAAATTGATAAAAATGGCTTTAATCAATTCGTTTTAGTTAGAATTATGCTTCAGATTTGTTAATTTAGCTTAAGGAGTGAGCAGAGTACAAAATTCAAATTCTTTGTATGGAGTCAATATCTGGCGTAGCTTCGACCACTTCCTACCGAAATTGATAAAAATGGCTTTAATCAATTCGTTTTAGTTAGAATTATGCTTCAGATTTGTTAATTTAGCTTAAAGAGTGAGCAGAGAACAAAATTCAAATTCGTTGTATGGAGTCAATATCTGGCGAAACTTCGACAACTTCCTACCGAAATTGATAAAAATGGCTTTAATCAATTCGTTTTAGTTAGAATTATGCTTCAGATTTGTTAATTTAGCTTAAGGAGTGAGCAGAGTACAAAATTCAAATTCGTTTGTATGGAGTCAATATCTGGCGAAACTTCGACAACTTCCTACCGAAATTGATAAAAATGGATTTAATCAATTCGTTTTAGTTAGAATTATGCTTCAGATTTGTTAATTTAGCTTAAGGAGTGAGCAGAGTACAAAATTCAAATTCTTTGTATGGAGTCAATATCTGGCGTAACTTCGACAACTTCCTACCGAAATTGATAAAAATGGCTTTAATCAATTCGTTTTAGTTAGAATTATGTGGTTAATTTAGCTTAAGGAGTGAGCTACTTTGGGGTAATATTGGTAACTTCGAAAATTTTAGTTAGAATTATGCTTCAGATTTGTTAATTTAGCTTAAGGAGTGAGCAGAGTACAAAATTCAAATTCTTTGTATGGAGTCAATATCTGGCGTAACTTCGACCACTTCCTACCGAAATTGATAAAAATGGCTTTAATCAATTCGTTTTAGTTAGAATTATGCTTCAGATTTGTTAATTTAGCTTAAGGAGTGAGCAGAGTACAAAATTCAAATTCTTTGTATGGAGTCAATATCTGGCGTAACTTCGACCACTTCCTACCGAAATTGATAAAAATGGCTTTAATCAATTCGTTTTAGTTAGAATTATGCTTCAGATTTGTTAATTTAGCTTAAGGAGTGAGCAGAGTACAAAATTCAAATTCTTTGTATGGAGTCAATATCTGGCGAAACTTCGACAACTTCCTACCGAAATTGATAAAAATGGCTTTAATCAAATTCGTTTTAGTTAGAATTATGCTTCAGATTTGTTAATTTAGCTTAAAGAGTGAGCAGAAAACAAAATTCAAATTCGTTGTATGGAGTCAATATCTGGCGAAACTTCGACAACTTCCTACCGAAATTGATAAAAATGGATTTATTCAAATCGTTTTAGTTAGAATTATGCTTCAGATTTGTTAATTTAGCTTAAGGAGTGAGCAGAGTACAAAATTCAAATTCTTTGTAGGGTCAATATCTGGCGTAACTTCGACAACTTCCTACCGAAATTAATAAAAATGGCTTTAATCAATTCGTTTTAGTTAGAATTATGCTTCAGATTTGTTAATTTAGCTTAAGGAGTGAGCAGAGTACAAAATTCAAATTCTTTGTATGGAGTCAATATCTGGCGTAACTTCGACAACTTCCTACCGAAATTAATAAAAATGGCTTTAATCAATTCGTTTTAGTTAGAATTATGCTTCAGATTTGTTAATTTAGCTTAAGGAGTGAGCAGAGTACAAAATTCAAATTCTTTGTATGGAGTCAATATCTGGCGTAACTTCGACCACTTCCTACCGAAATTGATAAAAATGGCTTAAATCAATTCGTTTTAGTTAGAATTATGCTTCAGATTTGTTAATTTAGCTTAAGGAGTGAGCAGAGTACAAAATTCAAATTCTTTGTATGGAGTCAATATCTGGCGTAACTTCGACAACTTCCTACCGAAATTAATAAAAATGGCTTTAATCAATTCGTTTTAGTTAGAATTATGCTTCAGATTTGTTAATTTAGCTTAAAGAGTGAGCAGAAAACAAAATTCAAATTCGTTGTATGGAGTCAATATCTGGCGAAACTTCGACAACTTCCTACCGAAATTGATCAAAATGGATTTATTCAAATCGTTTTAGTTAGAATTATGCTTCAGATTTGTTAATTTAGCTTAAGGAGTGAGCAGAGTACAAAATTCAAATTCTTTGTATGGAGTCAATATCTGGCGAAACTTCGACAACTTCCTACCGAAATTGATAAAAATGGCTTTAATCAAATTCGTTTTAGTTAGAATTATGCTTCAGATTTGTTAATTTAGCTTAAGGAGTGAGCAGAGTACAAAATTCAAATTCTTTGTAGGGAGTCAATATCTGGCGTAGCTTCGACCACTTCCTACCGAAATTGATAAAAATGGCTTTAATCAATTCGTTTTAGTTAGAATTATGCTTCAGATTTGTTAATTTAGCTTAAGGAGTGAGCAGAGTACAAAATTCAAATTCTTTGTATGGAGTCAATATCTGGCGTAACTTCGACAACTTCCTACCGAAATTGATAAAAATGGCTTTAATCAATTCGTTTTAGTTAGAATTATGCTTCAGATTTGTTAATTTAGCTTAAGGAGTGAGCAGAGTACAAAATTCAAATTCTTTGTATGGAGTCAATATCTGGCGTAACTTCGACCACTTCCTACCGAAATTGATAAAATGGCTAATCAATTTAAACGTTTTAGTTAGAATTATGCTTCAGATTTGTTAATTTAGCTTAAGGAGTGAGCAGAGTACAAAATTCAAATTCTTTGTATGGAGTCAATATCTGGCGTAACTTCGACCACTTCCTACCGAAATTGATAAAAATGGCTTTAATCAATTCGTTTTAGTTAGAATTATGCTTCAGATTTGTTAATTTAGCTTAAGGAGTGAGCAGAGTACAAAATTCAAATTCTTTGTAGGGAGTCAATATCTGGCGTAACTTCGACCACTTCCTACCGAAATTGATAAAAATGGCTTTAATCAATTCGTTTTAGTTAGAATTATGCTTCAGATTTGTTAATTTAGCTTAAGGAGTGAGCAGAGTACAAAATTCAAATTCTTTGTATGGAGTCAATATCTGGCGTAACTTCGACAACTTCCTACCGAAATTGATAAAAATGGCTTTAATCAATTCGTTTTAGTTAGAATTATGCTTCAGATTTGTTAATTTAGCTTAAAGAGTGAGCAGAAAACAAAATTCAAATTCGTTGTATGGAGTCAATATCTGGCGAAACTTCGACAACTTCCTACCGAAATTGATCAAAATGGCTTTATTCAAATCGTTTTAGTTAGAATTATGCTTCAGATTTGTTAATTTAGCTTAAGGAGTGAGCAGAGTACAAAATTCAAATTCTTTGTATGGAGTCAATATCTGGCGTAACTTCGACCACTTCCTACCGAAATTGATAAAAATGGCTTTAATCAATTCGTTTTAGTTAGAATTATGCTTCAGATTTGTTAATTTAGCTTAAGGAGTGAGCAGAGTACAAAATTCAAATTCTTTGTAGGGAGTCAATATCTGGCGTAACTTCGACCACTTCCTACCGAAATTGATAAAAATGGCTTTAATCAATTCGTTTTAGTTAGAATTATGCTTCAGATTTGTTAATTTAGCTTAAGGAGTGAGCAGAGTACAAAATTCAAATTCTTTGTATGGAGTCAATATCTGGCGTAACTTCGACAACTTCCTACCGAAATTGATAAAAATGGCTTTAATCAATTC
This sequence comes from Lordiphosa clarofinis, assembly GCA_018904275.1. Taxonomy (NCBI): domain Eukaryota; kingdom Metazoa; phylum Arthropoda; class Insecta; order Diptera; family Drosophilidae; genus Lordiphosa; species Lordiphosa clarofinis. The sequence goes on along the minus strand of JAEIGQ010000324.1, from coordinate 51,402 downwards.
GTTTTAGTTAGAATTATGCTTCAGATTTGTTAATTTAGCTTAAGGAGTGAGCAGAGTACAAAATTCAAATTCTTTGTATGGAGTCAATATCTGGCGAAACTTCGACAACTTCCTACCGAAATTGATCAAAATGGCTTTATTCAAATCGTTTTAGTTAGAATTATGCTTCAGATTTGTTAATTTAGCTTAAGGAGTGAGCAGAGTACAAAATTCAAATTCTTTGTATGGAGTCAATATCTGGCGAAACTTCGACAACTTCCTACCGAAATTGATAAAAATGGCTTTAATCAAATCGTTTTAGTTAGAATTATGCTTCAGATTTGTTAATTTAGCTTAAGGAGTGAGCAGAGTACAAAATTCAAATTCTTTGTAGGGAGTCAATATCTGGCGTAACTTCGACCACTTCCTACCGAAATTGATAAAAATGGCTTTAATCAATTCGTTTTAGTTAGAATTATGCTTCAGATTTGTTAATTTAGCTTAAGGAGTGAGCAGAGTACAAAATTCAAATTCTTTGTAGGGAGTCAATATCTGGCGTAACTTCGACCACTTCCTACCGAAATTGATAAAAATGGCTTTAATCAATTCGTTTTAGTTAGAATTATGCTTCAGATTTGTTAATTTAGCTTAAAGAGTGAGCAGAAAACAAAATTCAAATTCGTTGTATGGAGTCAATATCTGGCGAAACTTCGACAACTTCCTACCGAAATTGATCAAAATGGATTTATTCAAATCGTTTTAGTTAGAATTATGCTTCAGATTTGTTAATTTAGCTTAAGGAGTGAGCAGAGTACAAAATTCAAATTCTTTGTATGGAGTCAATATCTGGCGTAACTTCGACAACTTCCTACCGAAATTGATAAAAATGGCTTTAATCAATTCGTTTTAGTTAGAATTATGCTTCAGATTTGTTAATTTAGCTTAAGGAGTGAGCAGAGTACAAAATTCAAATTCTTTGTATGGAGTCAATATCTGGCGTAAACTTCGACCACTTCCTACCGAAATTGATAAAAATGGCTTTAATCAATTCGTTTTAGTTAGAATTATGCTTCAGATTTGTTAATTTAGCTTAAGGAGTGAGCAGGTACAAAATTCAAATTCTTTGTATGGAGTCAATATCTGGCGTAAACTTCGACCACTTCCTACCGAAATTGATAAAAATGGCTTTAATCAATTCGTTTTAGTTAGAATTATGCTTCAGATTTGTTAATTTAGCTTAAGGAGTGAGCAGAGTACAAAATTCAAATTCTTTGTATGGAGTCAATATCTGGCGTAACTTCGACCACTTCCTACCGAAATTGATAAAAATGGCTTTAATCAATTCGTTTTAGTTAGAATTATGCTTCAGATTTGTTAATTTAGCTTAAGGAGTGAGCAGAGTACAAAATTCAAATTCTTTGTATGGAGTCAATATCTGGCGAAACTTCGACAACTTCCTACCGAAATTGATAAAAATGGCTTTAATCAAATTCGTTTTAGTTAGAATTATGCTTCAGATTTGTTAATTTAGCTTAAGGAGTGAGCAGAGTACAAAATTCAAATTCTTTGTATGGAGTCAATATCTGGCGTAACTTCGACCACTTCCTACCGAAATTGATAAAAATGGCTTTAATCAATTCGTTTTAGTTAGAATTATGCTTCAGATTTGTTAATTTAGCTTAAGGAGTGAGCAGAGTACAAAATTCAAATTCTTTGTATGGAGTCAATATCTGGCGTAACTTCGACCACTTCCTACCGAAATTGATAAAAATGGCTTTAATCAATTCGTTTTAGTTAGAATTATGCTTCAGATTTGTTAATTTAGCTTAAGGAGTGAGCAGAGTACAAAATTCAAATTCTTTGTATGGAGTCAATATCTGGCGTAACTTCGACCACTTCCTACCGAAATTGATAAAAATGGCTTTAATCAATTCGTTTTAGTTAGAATTATGCTTCAGATTTGTTAATTTAGCTTAAAGGAGTGAGCAGAGTACAAAATTCAAATTCTTTGTATGGAGTCAATATCTGGCGTAACTTCGACCACTTCCTACCGAAATTGATAAAAATGGCTTTAATCAATTCGTTTTAGTTAGAATTATGCTTCAGATTTGTTAATTTAGCTTAAGGAGTGAGCAGAGTACAAAATTCAAATTCTTTGTATGGAGTCAATATCTGGCGTAACTTCGACCACTTCCTACCGAAATTGATAAAAATGGCTTTAATCAATTCGTTTTAGTTAGAATTATGCTTCAGATTTGTTAATTTAGCTTAAGGAGTGAGCAGAGTACAAAATTCAAATTCTTTGTATGGAGTCAATATCTGGCGTAACTTCGACAACTTCCTACCGAAATTGATAAAAATGGCTTTAATCAATTCGTTTTAGTTAGAATTATGCTTCAGATTTGTTAATTTAGCTTAAGGAGTGAGCAGAGTACAAAATTCAAATTCTTTGTATGGAGTCAATATCTGGCGTAACTTCGACCACTTCCTACCGAAATTGATAAAAATGGCTTTAATCAATTCGTTTTAGTTAGAATTATGCTTCAGATTTGTTAATTTAGCTTAAGGAGTGAGCAGAGTACAAAATTCAAATTCTTTGTATGGAGTCAATATCTGGCGTAACTTCGACCACTTCCTACCGAAATTGATAAAAATGGCTTTAATCAATTCGTTTTAGTTAGAATTATGCTTCAGATTTGTTAATTTAGCTTAAGGAGTGAGCAGAGTACAAAATTCAAATTCTTTGTATGGAGTCAATATCTGGCGTAACTTCGACCACTTCCTACCGAAATTGATAAAAATGGCTTTAATCAATTCGTTTTAGTTAGAATTATGCTTCAGATTTGTTAATTTAGCTTAAGGAGTGAGCAGAGTACAAAATTCAAATTCTTTGTATGGAGTCAATATCTGGCGAAACTTCGACAACTTCCTACCGAAATTGATAAAAATGGCTTTAATCAATTCGTTTTAGTTAGAATTATGCTTCAGATTTGTTAATTTAGCTTAAGGAGTGAGCAGAGTACAAAATTCAAATTCTTTGTATGGAGTCAATATCTGGCGAAACTTCGACAACTTCCTACCGAAATTAACAAAGATTAACTATTTGAAACTAAATATTGTACTCTACGACCTCTTTAGGCTAAGCCATTGCACCTAGCTTCCCAATTTGTGGAAAATTTGAATATCTAAAGCATATTACGGGTCTAAACTGATCCATTACGGCTATTTTCATCCACCTGGGTCGAAAGTTGTCGAAGTTAACAGCAGAAATTGATTCCATACAAAGATTTACTATTTAAAACTAAATATTGTACTCTACGACCTCATTAAGCTAAACCATTGCACCTAGCTTCCCACTTTGTGGAAAATTTGAATATCTAAAGCATATTACGGGTCTAAACTGATCCATTACGGCTATTTTCATCCACCTGGGTCGAAAGTTGTCGAATTTAACAGCAGAAATTGATTCCATACAAAGATTAACTATTTAAAACTAAATATTGTACTCTACGACCTCATTAGGCTAAACCATTGCACCTAGCTTCCCAATTTGTGGAAAATTTGAATATCTAAAGCATATTACGGGTCTAAACTGATCCATTACGGCTATTTTCATCCACCTGGGTCGAAAGTTGTCGAATTTAACAGCAGAAATTGATTCCATACAAAGATTAACTATTTAAAACTAAATATTGTACTCTACGACCTCATTAAGCTAAACCATTGCACCTAGCTTCCCACTTTGTGGAAAATTTCGAATATCTAAAGCATATTACGGGTCTAAACTGATCCATTACGGCTATTTTCATCCACCTGGGTCGAAAGTTGTCGAATTTAACAGCAGAAATTGATTCCATACAAAGAATTACTATTTAAAACTAAATATTGTACTCTACGACCTCATTAAGCTAAACCATTGCACCTAGCTTCCCACTTTGTGGAAAATTTGAATATTAAATATTTTTCTAAAGCATATTACGGGTCTAAACTTATCCATTACGGCTATTTTCATCCACCTGGGTCGAAAGTTGTCGAAGTTAACAGCAGAAATTGATTCCATACAAAGATTTACTATTTAAAACTAAATATTGTACTCTACGACCTCATTAGGCTAAACCATTGCACCTAGCTTCCCAATTTGTGGAAAATTTGAATATCTAAAGCATATTACGGGTCTAAACTGATCCATTACGGCTATTTTCATCCACCTGGGTCGAAAGTTGTCGAATTTAACAGCAGAAATTGATTCCATACAAAGATTAACTATTTAAAACTAAATATTGTACTCTACGACCTCATTAAGCTAAACCATTGCACCTAGCTTCCCACTTTGTGGAAAATTTGAATATCTAAAGCATATTACGGGTCTAAACTGATCTATTACGGCTATTTTCATCCACCTGGGTCGAAAGTTGTCGAATTTAACAGCAGAAATTGATTCCATACAAAGATTAACTATTTAAAACTAAATATTGTACTCTACGACCTCATTAAGCTAAACCATTGCACCTAGCTTCCCACTTTGTGGAAAATTTGAATATCTAAAGCATATTACGGGTCTAAACTGATCTATTACGGCTATTTTCATCCACCTGGGTCGAAAGTTGTCGAATTTAACAGCAGAAATTGATTCCATACAAAGATTTACTTTTTAAAACTAAATATTGTACTCTACGACCTCTTTAGGCTAAACCATTGCACCTAGCTTCCCACTTTGTGGAAAATTTGAATATCTAAAGCATATTACGGGTCTAAACTGATCTATTGCGGCTATTTTCATCCACCTGGGTCGAAAGTTGTCGAATTTAACAGCAGAAATTGATTCCATACAAAGATTAACTATTTGAAACTAAATATTGTACTCTACGACCTCTTTAGGCTAAGCCATTGCACCTAGCTTCCCACTTTGTGGAAAATTTGAATATCTAAAGCATATTACGGGTCTAAACTGATCCATTACGTCTATTTTCATCCACCTGGGTCGAAAGTTGTCGAAGTTAACAGCAGAAATTGATTCCATACAAAGATTTACTATTTAAAACTAAATATTGTACTCTACGACCTCATTAAGCTAAACCATTGCACCTAGCTTCCCACTTTGTGGAAAATTTGAATATCTAAAGCATATTACGGGTCTAAACTGATCCATTACGGCTATTTTCATCCACCTGGGTCGAAAGTTGTCGAATTTAACAGCAGAAATTGATTCCATACAAAGATTAACTATTTAAAACTAAATATTGTACTCTACGACCTCATTAGGCTAAACCATTGCACCTAGCTTCCCAATATGTGGAAAATTTGAATATCTAAAGCATATTACGGGTCTAAACTGATCCATTACGGCTATTTTCATCCACCTGGGTCGAAAGTTGTCGAATTTAACAGCAGAAATTGATTCCATACAAAGATTAACTATTTAAAACTAAATATTGTACTCTACGACCTCATTAAGCTAAACCATTGCACCTAGCTTCCCACTTTGTGGAAAATTTGAATATCTAAAGCATATTACGGGTCTAAACTGATCTATTACGGCTATTTTCATCCACCTGGGTCGAAAGTTGTCGAATTTAACAGCAGAAATTGATTCCATACAAAGATTTACTATTTAAAACTAAATATTGTACTCTACGACCTCATTAAGCTAAACCATTGCACCTAGCTTCCCACTTTGTGGAAAATTTGAATATCTAAAGCATATTATTTTCATCCACCTGGGTCGAAAGTTGTCGAAGTTAACAGCAGAAATTGATTCCATACAAAGATTAACTATTTAAAACTAAATATTGTACTCTACGACCTCATTAAGCTAAACCATTGCACCTAGCTTCCCACTTTGTGGAAAATTTGAATATCTAAAGCATATTACGGGTCTAAACTGATCTATTACGGCTATTTTCACCCACCTGGGTCGAAAGTTGTCGAATTTAACAGCAGAAATTGATTCCATACAAAGATTTACTATTTAAAACTAAATATTGTACTCTACGACCTCATTAGGCTAAACCATTGCACCTAGCTTCCCACTTTGTGGAAAATTTGAATATCTAAAGCATATTACGGGTCTAAACTGATCTATTACGGCTACTTTCATCCACCTGGGTCGAAAGTTGTCGAATTTAACAGCAGAAATTGATTCCATACAAAGATTAACTATTTAAAACTAAATATTGTACTCTACGACCTCATTAGGCTAAACCATTGCACCTAGCTTCCCAATTTGTGGAAAATTTGAATATCTAAGGCATATTACGGGTCTAAACTGATCCATTACGGCTATTTTCATCCACCTGGGTCGAAAGTTGTCGAATTTAACAGCAGAAATTGATTCCATACAAAGATTAACTTTTTAAAACTAAATATTGTACTCTACGACCTCATTAAGCTAAACCATTGCACCTAGCTTCCCACTTTGTAGAAAATTTGAATATCTAAAGCATATTACGGGTCTAAACTGATCTATTACGGCTATTTTCATCCACCTGGGTCGAAAGTTGTCGAATTTAACAGCAGAAATTGATTCCATACAAAGATTTACTATTTAAAACTAAATATTGTACTCTACGACCTCATTAAGCTAAACCATTGCACCTAGCTTCCCACTTTGTGGAAAATTTGAATATCTAAAGCATATTACGGGTCTAAACTGATCCATTACGGCTATTTTCATCCACCTGGGTCGAAAGTTGTCGAAGTTAACAGCAGAAATTGATTCCAATCAAAGATTTACTATTTAAAACTAAATATTGTACTCTACGACCTCATTAAGCTAAACCATTGCACCTAGCTTCCCACTTTGTGGAAAATTTGAATATCTAAAGCATATTACGGGTCTAAACTGATCATTACGGCTATTTTCATCCACCTGGGTCGAAAGTTGTCGAATTTAACAGCAGAAATTGATTCCATACAAAGATTAACTATTTAAAACTAAATATTGTACTCTACGACCTCATTAGGCTAAACCATTGCACCTAGCTTCCCACTTTGTGGAAAATTTGAATATCTAAAGCATATTACGGGTCTAAACTGATCCATTACGGCTATTTTCATCCACCTGGGTCGAAAGTTGTCGAAGTTAACAGCAGAAATTGATTCCATACAAAGATTTACTATTTAAAACTAAATATTGTACTCTACGACCTCATTAGGCTAAACCATTGCACCTAGCTTCCCAATTTGTGGAAAATTTGAATATCTAAAGCATATTACGGGTCTAAACTGATCTATTACGGCTATTTTCATCCACCTGGGTCGAAAGTTGTCGAAGTTAACAGCAGAAATTGATTCCATACAAAGATTTACTATTTAAAACTAAATATTGTACTCTACGACCTCATTAGGCTAAACCATTGCACCTAGCTTCCCAATTTGTGGAAAATTTGAATATCTAAAGCATATTACGGGTCTAAACTGATCCATTACGGCTATTTTCATCCACCTGGGTCGAAAGTTGTCGAAGTTAACAGCAGAAATTGATTCCATACAAAGATTTACTATTTAAAACTAAATATTGTACTCTACGACCTCATTAGGCTAAACCATTGCACCTAGCTTCCCAATTTGTGGAAAATTTGAATATCTAAAGCATATTACGGGTCTAAACTGATCCATTACGGCTTTTTCATCCACCTGGGTCGAAAGTTGTCGAATTTAACAGCAGAAATTGATTCCATACAAAGATTAACTATTTAAAACTAAATATTGTACTCTACGACCTCATTAGGCTAAACCATTGCACCTAGCTTCCCAATTTGTGGAAAATTTGAATATCTAAGGCATATTACGGGTCTAAACTGATCCATTACGGCTATTTTCATCCACCTGGGTCGAAAGTTGTCGAATTTAACAGCAGAAATTGATTCCATACAAAGATTAACTTTTTAAAACTAAATATTGTACTCTACGACCTCATTAAGCTAAACCATTGCACCTAGCTTCCCACTTTGTAGAAAATTTGAATATCTAAAGCATATTACGGGTCTAAACTGATCTATTACGGCTATTTTCATCCACCTGGGTCGAAAGTTGTCGAATTTAACAGCAGAAATTGATTCCATACAAAGATTTACTATTTAAAACTAAATATTGTACTCTACGACCTCATTAGGCTAAACCATTGCACCTAGCTTCCCACTTTGTGGAAAATTTGAATATCTAAAGCATATTACGGGTCTAAACTGATCCATTACGGCTATTTTCATCCACCTGGGTCGAAAGTTGTCGAAGTTAACAGCAGAAATTGATTCCAATCAAAGATTTACTATTTAAAACTAAATATTGTACTCTACGACCTCATTAAGCTAAACCATTGCACCTAGCTTCCCACTTTGTGGAAAATTTGAATATCTAAAGCATATTACGGGTCTAAACTGATCCATTACGGCTATTTTCATCCACCTGGGTCGAAAGTTGTCGAATTTAACAGCAGAAATTGATTCCATACAAAGATTAACTATTTAAAACTAAATATTGTACTCTACGACCTCATTAGGCTAAACCATTGCACCTAGCTTCCCACTTTGTGGAAAATTTGAATATCTAAAGCATATTACGGGTCTAAACTGATCCATTACGGCTATTTTCATCCACCTGGGTCGAAAGTTGTCGAAGTTAACAGCAGAAATTGATTCCATACAAAGATTTACTATTTAAAACTAAATATTGTACTCTACGACCTCAATTAGGCTAAACCATTGCACCTAGCTTCCCAATTTGTGGAAAATTTGAATATCTAAAGCATATTACGGGTCTAAACTGATCTATTACGGCTATTTTCATCCACCTGGGTCGAAAGTTGTCGAAGTTAACAGCAGAAATTGATTCCATACAAAGATTTACTATTTAAAACTAAATATTGTACTCTACGACCTCATTAGGCTAAACCATTGCACCTAGCTTCCCAATTTGTGGAAAATTTGAATATCTAAAGCATATTACGGGTCTAAACTGATCCATTACGGCTATTTTCATCCACCTGGGTCGAAAGTTGTCGAATTTAACAGCAGAAATTGATTCCATACAAAGATTTACTATTTAAAACTAAATATTGTACTCTACGACCTCATTAGGCTAAACCATTGCACCTAGCTTCCCACTTTGTGGAAAATTTGAATATCTAAAGCATATTACGGGTCTAAACTGATCCATTACGGCTATTTTCATCCACCTGGGTCGAAAGTTGTCGAAGTTAACAGCAGAAATTGATTCCATACAAAGATTTACTATTTAAAACTAAATATTGTACTCTACGACCTAATTAGGCTAAACCATTGCACCTAGCTTCCCAATTTGTGGAAAATTTGAATATCTAAAGCATATTACGGGTCTAAACTGATCTATTACGGCTATTTTCATCCACCTGGGTCGAAAGTTGTCGAAGTTAACAGCAGAAATTGATTCCATACAAAGATTTACTATTTAAAACTAAATATTGTACTCTACGACCTCATTAGGCTAAACCATTGCACCTAGCTTCCCAATTTGTGGAAAATTTGAATATCTAAAGCATATTACGGGTCTAAAGCTGATCCATTACGGCTATTTTCATCCACCTGGGTCGAAAGTTGTCGAAGTTAACAGCAGAAATTGATTCCATACAAAGATTTACTATTTAAAACTAAATATTGTACTCTACGACCTCATTAGGCTAAACCATTGCACCTAGCTTCCCAATTTGTGGAAAATTTGAATATCTAAAGCATATTACGGCTATTTTCATCCACCTGGGTCGAAAGTTGTCGAAGTTAACAGCAGAAATTGATTCCATACAAAGATTTACTATTTAAAACTTAATATTGTACTCTACGACCTCATTAGGCTAAACCATTGCACCTAGCTTCCCAATTTTTGGAAAATTTGAATATCTAAAGCATATTACGGGTCTAAACTGATCCATTACGGCTTTTTTCATCCACCTGGGTCGAAAGTTGTCGAAGTTAACAGCAGAAATTGATTCCATACAAAGATTTACTATTTAAAACTAAATATTGTACTCTACGACCTCATTAGGCTAAACCATTGCACCTAGCTTCCCAATTTTTGGAAAATTTGAATATCTAAAGCATATTACGGGTCTAAACTGATCCATTACGGCTTTTTTCATCCACCTGGGTCGAAAGTTGTCGAATTTAACAGCAGAAATTGATTCCATACAAAGATTAACTATTTAAAACTAAATATTGTACTCTACGACCTCATTAGGCTAAGCCATTGCACCTAGCTTCCCAATTTATGGAAAATTTGAATATCTAAAGCATATTACGGGTCTAAACTGATCCATTACGGCTATTTTCATCCACCTGGGTCGAAAGTTGTCGAATTTAACAGCAGAAATTGATTCCATACAAAGATTAACTATTTAAAACTAAATATTGTACTCTACGACCTCATTAGGCTAAACCATTGCACCTAGCTTCCCACTTTGTGGAAAATTTGAATATCTAAAGCATATTACGGGTCTAAACTGATCCATTACGGCTATTTTCATCCACCTGGGTCGAAAGTTGTCGAATTTAACAGCAGAAATTGATTCCATACAAAGATTTACTATTTAAAACTAAATATTGTACTCTACGACCTCATTAGGCTAAACCATTGCACCTAGCTTCCCAATTTGTGGAAAATTTGAATATCTAAAGCATATTACGGGTCTAAACTGATCCATTACGGCTATTTTCATCCACCTGGGTCGAAAGTTGTCGAATTTAACAGCAGAAATTGATTCCATACAAAGATTAACTATTTAAAACTAAATATTGTACTCTACGACCTCATTAGGCTAAACCATTGCACCTAGCTTCCCAATTTGTGGAAAATTTGAATATCTAAAGCATATTACGGGTCTAAACTGATCCATTACGGCTATTTTCATCCACCTGGGTCGAAAGTTGTCGAATTTAACAGCAGAAATTGATTCCATACAAAGATTAACTATTTAAAACTAAATATTGTACTCTACGTCCTCATTAGGCTAAGCCATTGCACCTAGCTTCCCAATTTATGGAAAATTTGAATATCTAAAGCATATTACGGGTCTAAACTGATCCATTACGGCTATTTTCATCCACCTGGGTCGAAAGTTGTCGAATTTAACAGCAGAAATTGATTCCATACAAAGATTAACTATTTAAAACTAAATATTGTACTCTACGACCTCATTAAGCTAAACCATTGCACCTAGCTTCCCACTTTGTGGAAAATTTGAATATCTAAAGCATATTACGGGTCTAAACTGATCTATTACGGCAATTTTCATCCACCTGGGTCGAAAGTTGTCGAATTTAACAGCAGAAATTGATTCCATACAAAGATTTACTATTTAAAACTAAATATTGTACTCTACGACCTCATTAGGCTAAACCATTGCACCTAGCTTCCCAATTTGTGGAAAATTTGAATATCTAAAGCATATTACGGGTCTAAACTGATCCATTACGGCTATTTTCATCCACCTGGGTCGAAAGTTGTCGAATTTAACAGCAGAAATTGATTCCATACAAAGATTAACTATTTAAAACTAAATATTGTACTCTACGACCTCATTAGGCTAAACCATTGCACCTAGCTTCCCAATTTGTGGAAAATTTGAATATCTAAAGCATATTACGGGTCTAAACTGATCCATTACGGCTATTTTCATCCACCTGGGTCGAAAGTTGTCGAATTTAACAGCAGAAATTGATTCCATACAAAGATTAACTATTTAAAACTAAATATTGTACTCTACGACCTCATTAGGCTAAACCATTGCACCTAGCTTCCCAATTTGTGGAAAATTTGAATATCTAAAGCATATTACGGGTCTAAACTGATCCATTACGGCTATTTTCATCCACCTGGGTCGAAAGTTGTCGAATTTAACAGCAGAAATTGATTCCATACAAAGATTAACTATTTAAAACTAAATATTGTACTCTACGACCTCATTAGGCTAAACCATTGCACCTAGCTTCCCACTTTGTGGAAAATTTGAATATCTAAAGCATATTACGGGTCTTAACTGATCTATTACGGCTATTTTCATCCACCTGGGTCGAAAGTTGTCGAATTTAACAGCTGAAATTGATTCCATACAAAGATTTACTATTTAAAACTAAATATTGTACTTTGTGGAAAATTTGAATATCTAAAGCATATTACGGGTCTAAACTGATCCATTACGGCTATTTTCATCCACCTGGGTCGAAAGTTGTCGAATTTAACAGCAGAAATTGATTCCATACAAAGATTAACTATTTAAAACTAAATATTGTACTCTACGACCTCATTAAGCTAAACCATTGCACCTAGCTTCCCACTTTGTGGAAAATTTGAATATCTAAAGCATATTACGGGTCTAAACTGATCTATTACGGCTATTTTCATCCACCTGGGTCGAAAGTTGTCGAATTTAACAGCAGAAATTGATTCCATACAAAGATTAACTATTTAAAACTAAATATTGTACTCTACGACCTCATTAAGCTAAACCATTGCACCTAGCTTCCCACTTTGTGGAAAATTTGAATATCTAAAGCATATTACGGGTCTAAACTGATCTATTACGGCTATTTTCATCCACCTGGGTCGAAAGTTGTCGAATTTAACAGCAGAAATTGATTCCATACAAAGATTTACTATTTAAAACTAAATATTGTACTCTACGACCTCATTAGGCTAAACCATTGCACCTAGCTTCCCACTTTGTGGAAAATTTGAATATCTAAAGCATATTACGGGTCTAAACTGATCTATTACGGCTATTTTCATCCACCTGGGTCGAAAGTTGTCGAATTTAACAGCAGAAATTGATTCCATACAAAGATTAACTATTTAAAACTAAATATTGTACTCTACGACCTCATTAAGCTAAACCATTGCACCTAGCTTCCCACTTGGTGGAAAATTTGAATATCTAAAGCATATTACGGGTCTTAACTGATCTATTACGGCTATTTTCATCCACCTGGGTCGAAAGTTGTCGAATTTAACAGCTGAAATTGATTCCATACAAAGATTTACTATTTAAAACTAAATATTGTACTTTGTGGAAAATTTGAATATCTAAAGCATATTACGGGTCTAAACTGATCCATTACGGCTATTTTCATCCACCTGGGTCGAAAGTTGTCGAATTTAACAGCAGAAATTGATTCCATACAAAGATTAACTATTTAAAACTAAATATTGTACTCTACGACCTCATTAAGCTAAACCATTGCACCTAGCTTCCCACTTTGTGGAAAATTTGAATATCTAAAGCATATTACGGGTCTAAACTGATCTATTACGGCTATTTTCATCCACCTGGGTCGAAAGTTGTCGAATTTAACAGCAGAAATTGATTCCATACAAAGATTAACTATTTAAAACTAAATATTGTACTCTACGACCTCATTAAGCTAAACCATTGCACCTAGCTTCCCACTTTGTGGAAAATTTGAATATCTAAAGCATATTACGGGTCTAAACTGATCTATTACGGCTATTTTCATCCACCTGGGTCGAAAGTTGTCGAATTTAACAGCAGAAATTGATTCCATACAAAGATTTACTATTTAAAACTAAATATTGTACTCTACGACCTCATTAGGCTAAACCATTGCACCTAGCTTCCCACTATGTGGAAAATTTGAATATCTAAAGCATATTACGGGTCTAAACTGATCTATTACGGCTATTTTCATCCACCTGGGTCGAAAGTTGTCGAATTTAACAGCAGAAATTGATTCCATACAAAGATTAACTATTTAAAACTAAATATTGTACTCTACGACCTCATTAAGCTAAACCATTGCACCTAGCTTCCCAATTTGTGGAAAATTTGAATATCTAAAGCATATCACGGGTCTAAACTGATCTATTACGGCTATTTTCATCCACCTGGGTCGAAAGTTGTCGAATTTAACAGCAGAAATTGATTCCATACAAAGATTTACTATTTAAAACTAAATATTGTACTCTACGACCTCATTAGGCTAAACCATTGCACCTAGCTTCCCACTTTGTGGAAAATTTGAATATCTAAAGCATATTACGGGTCTTAACTGATCCATTACGGCTATTTTCATCCACCTGGGTCGAAAGTTGTCGAAGTTAACAGCAGAAATTGATTCCATACAAAGATTTACTATTTAAAACTAAATATTGTACTCTACGACCTCATTAGGCTAAACCATTGCACCTAGCTTCCCAATTTGTGGAAAATTTGAATATCTAAAGCATATTACGGGTCTAAACTGATCCATTACGGCTATTTTCATCCACCTGGGTCGAAAGTTGTCGAATTTAACAGCAGAAATTGATTCCATACAAAGATTAACTATTTAAAACTAAATATTGTACTCTACGACCTCATTAAGCTAAACCATTGCACCTAGCTTCCCACTTTGTGGAAAATTTGAATATCTAAAGCATATTACGGGTCTAAACTGATCTATTACGGCTATTTTCATCCACCTGGGTCGAAAGTTGTCGAATTTAACAGCAGAAATTGATTCCATACAAAGATTTACTATTTAAAACTAAATATTGTACTCTACGACCTCATTAGGCTAAACCATTGCACCTAGCTTCCCACTTTGTGGAAAATTTGAATATCTAAAGCATATTACGGGTCTAAACTGATCTATTACGGCTATTTTCATCCACCTGGGTCGAAAGTTGTCGAATTTAACAGCAGAAATTGATTCCATACAAAGATTAACTATTTGAAACTAAATATTGTACTCTACGACCTCATTAAGCTAAGCCATTGCACCTAGCTTCCCACTTTGTGGAAAATTTGAATATCTAAAGCATATTACGGGTCTAAACTGATCTATTACGGCTATTTTCATCCACCTGGGTCGAAAGTTGTCGAATTTAACAGAAGAAATTGATTCCATACAAAGATTTACTATTTAAAACTAAATATTGTACTCTACGACCTCATTAGGCTAAACCATTGCACCTAGCTTCCCACTTTGTGGAAAATTTGAATATCTAAAGCATATTACGGGTCTAAACTGATCCATTACGGCTATTTTCATCCACCTGGGTCGAAAGTTGTCGAAGTTAACAGCAGAAATTGATTCCATACAAAGATTTACTATTTAAAACTAAATATTGTACTCTACGACCTCATTAGGCTAAACCATTGCACCTAGCTTCCCAATTTGTGGAAAATTTGAATATCTAAAGCATATTACGGGTCTAAACTGATCCATTACGGCTATTTTCATCCACCTGGGTCGAAAGTTGTCGAAGTTAACAGCAGAAATTGATTCCATACAAAGATTTACTATTTAAAACTAAATATTGTACTCTACGACCTCATTAGGCTAAACCATTGCACCTAGCTTCCCAATTTGTGGAAAATTTGAATATCTTAAGCATATTACGGGTCTAAACTGATCCATTACGGCTATTTTCATCCACCTGGGTCGAAAGTTGTCGAATTTAACAGCAGAAATTGATTCCATACAAAGATTAACTATTTAAAACTAAATATTGTACTCTACGACCTCATTAAGCTAAACCATTGCACCTAGCTTCCCAATTTGTGGAAAATTTGAATATCTAAAGCATATTACGGGTCTAAACTGATCCATTACGGCTATTTTCATCCACCTGGGTCGAAAGTTGTCGAAGTTAACAGCAGAAATTGATTCCATACAAAGATTTACTATTTAAAACTAAATATTGTACTCTACGACCTCATTAGGCTAAACCATTGCACCTAGCTACCCACTTTGTGGAAAATTTGAATATCTAAAGCATATTACGGGTCTAAACTGATCTATTACGGCTATTTTCATCCACCTGGGTCGAAAGTTGTCGAATTTAACAGCAGAAATTGATTCCATACAAAGATTTACTATTTAAAACTAAATATTGTACTCTACGACCTCATTAGGCTAAACCATTGCACCTAGCTTCCCAATTTGTGGAAAATTTGATTATCTAAAGCATATTACGGGTCTAAACTGATCTATTACGGCTATTTTCATCCACCTGGGTCGAAAGTTGTCGAATTTAACAGCAGAAATTGATTCCATACAAAGATTTACTATTTAAAACTAAATATTGTACTCTACGACCTCATTAGGCTAAACCATTGCACCTAGCTTCCCAATTTGTGGAAAATTTGAATATCTAAAGCATATTACGGGTCTAAACTGATCCATTACGGCTATTTTCATCCACCTGGGTCGAAAGTTGTCGAAGTTAACAGCAGAAATTGATTCCATACAAAGATTTACTATTTAAGACTAAATATTGTACTCTACGACCTCATTAGGCTAAGCCATTGCACCTAGCTTCCCAATTTGTGGAAAATTTGAATATCTAAAGCATATTACGGGTCTAAACTGATCCATTACGGCTATTTTCATCCACCTGGGTCGAAAGTTGTCGAATTTAACAGCAGAAATTGATTCCATACAAAGATTTACTATTTAAAACTAAATATTGTACTCTACGACCTCATTAGGCTAAACCATTGCACCTAGCTTCCCAATTTGTGGAAAATTTGAATATCTAAAGCATATTACGGGTCTAAACTGATCCATTACGGCTATTTTCATCCACCTGGGTCGAAAGTTGTCGAATTTAACAGCAGAAATTGATTCCATACAAAGATTAACTATTTAAAACTAAATATTGTACTCTACGACCTCATTAGGCTATACCATTGCACCTAGCTTCCCAATTTGTGGAAAATTTGAATATCTAAAGCATATTACGGGTCTAAACTGATCCATTACGTCTATTTTCATCCACCTGGGTCGAAAGTTGTCGAAGTTAACAGCAGAAATTGTTTCCATACAAAGATTTACTATTTAAAACTAAATATTGTACTCTACGACCTCATTAAGCTTAACCATTGCACCTAGCTTCCCAATTTGTGGAAAATTTGAATATCTAAAGCATATTACGGGTCTAAACTGATCCAATACGGCTATTTTCATCCACCTGGGTCGAAAGTTGTCGAAGTTAACAGCAGAAATTGATTCCATACAAAGATTTACTATTTAAAACTAAATATTGTACTCTACGACCTCATTAGGCTAAACCATTGCACCTAGCTACCCACTTTGTGGAAAATTTGAATATCTAAAGCATATTACGGGTCTAAACTGATCTATTACGGCTATTTTCATCCACCTGGGTCGAAAGTTGTCGAATTTAACAGCAGAAATTGATTCCATACAAAGATTTACTATTTAAAACTAAATATTGTACTCTACGACCTCATTAGGCTAAACCATTGCACCTAGCTTCCCAATTTGTGGAAAATTTGAATATCTAAAGCATATTACGGGTCTAAACTGATCCATTACGGCTATTTTCATCCACCTGGGTCGAAAGTTGTCGAATTTAACAGCAGAAATTGATTCCATACAAAGATTAACTATTTAAAACTAAATATTGTACTCTACGACCTCATTAAGCTAAACCATTGCACCTAGCTTCCCAATTTGTGGAAAATTTGAATATCTAAAGCATATTACGGGTCTAAACTGATCTATTACGGCTATTTTCATCCACCTGGGTCGAAAGTTGTCGAATTTAACAGCAGAAATTGATTCCATACAAAGATTTACTATTTAAAACTAAATATTGTACTCTACGACCTCATTAGGCTAAACCATTGCACCTAGCTTCCCAATTTGTGGAAAATTTGAATATCTAAAGCATATTACGGGTCTAAACTGATCCATTACGGCTATTTTCATCCACCTGGGTCGAAAGTTGTCGAAGTTAACAGCAGAAATTGATTCCATACAAAGATTTACTATTTAAAACTAAATATTGTACTCTACGACCTCATTAGGCTAAACCATTGCACCTAGCTTCCCAATTTGTGGAAAATTTGAATATCTAAAGCATATTACGGGTCTAAACTGATCCATTACGGCTATTTTCATCCACCTGGGTCGAAAGTTGTCGAATTTAACAGCAGAAATTGATTCCATACAAAGATTAACTATTTAAAACTAAATATTGTACTCTACGACCTCATTAAGCTAAACCATTGCACCTAGCTTCCCAATTTGTGGAAAATTTGAATATCTAAAGCATATTACGGGTCTAAACTGATCCATTACGGCTATTTTCATCCACCTGGGTCGAAAGTTGTCGAAGTTAACAGCAGAAATTGATTCCATACAAAGATTTACTATTTAAAACTAAATATTGTACTCTACGACCTCATTAGGCTAAACCATTGCACCTAGCTACCCACTTTGTGGAAAATTTGAATATCTAAAGCATATTACGGGTCTAAACTGATCTATTACGGCTATTTTCATCCACCTGGGTCGAAAGTTGTCGAATTTAACAGCAGAAATTGATTCCATACAAAGATTTACTATTTAAAACTAAATATTGTACTCTACGACCTCATTAGGCTAAACCATTGCACCTAGCTTCCCAATTTGTGGAAAATTTGAATATCTAAAGCATATTACGGGTCTAAACTGATCCATTACGGCTATTTTCATCCACCTGGGTCGAAAGTTGTCGAATTTAACAGCAGAAATTGATTCCATACAAAGATTAACTATTTAAAACTAAATATTGTACTCTACGACCTCATTAAGCTAAACCATTGCACCTAGCTTCCCAATTTGTGGAAAATTTGAATATCTAAAGCATATTACGGGTCTAAACTGATCCATTACGGCTATTTTCATCCACCTGGGTCGAAAGTTGTCGAAGTTAACAGCAGAAATTGATTCCATACAAAGATTTACTATTTAAAACTAAATATTGTAATATTGTAACTAGACCTCATTAGGCTAAACCATTGCACCTAGCTTCCCACTTTGTGGAAAATTTGAATATCTAAAGCATATTACGGGTCTAAACTGATCTATTACGGCTATTTTCATCCACCTGGGTCGAAAGTTGTCGAATTTAACAGCAGAAATTGATTCCATACAAAGATTTACTATTTAAAACTAAATATTGTACTCTACGACCTCATTAGGCTAAACCATTGCACCTAGCTTCCCAATTTGTGGAAAATTTGATTATCTAAAGCATATTACGGGTCTAAACTGATCTATTACGGCTATTTTCATCCACCTGGGTCGAAAGTTGTCGAATTTAACAGCAGAAATTGATTCCATACAAAGATTTACTATTTAAAACTAAATATTGTACTCTACGACCTCATTAGGCTAAACCATTGCACCTAGCTTCCCAATTTGTGGAAAATTTGAATATCTAAAGCATATTACGGGTCTAAACTGATCCATTACGGCTATTTTCATCCACCTGGGTCGAAAGTTGTCGAATTTAACAGCAGAAATTGATTCCATACAAAGATTAACTATTTAAAACTAAATATTGTACTCTACGACCTCATTAGGCTATACCATTGCACCTAGCTTCCCAATTTGTGGAAAATTTGAATATCTAAAGCATATTACGGGTCTAAACTGATCCATTACGGCTATTTTCATCCACCTGGGTCGAAAGTTGTCGAAGTTAACAGCAGAAATTGTTTCCATACAAAGATTTACTATTTAAAACTAAATATTGTACTCTACGACCTCATTAGGCTAAACCATTGCACCTAGCTTCCCAATTTGTGGAAAATTTGAATATCTAAAGCATATTACGGGTCTAAACTGATCCATTACGGCTATTTTCATCCACCTGGGTCGAAAGTTGTCGAATTTAACAGCAGAAATTGATTCCATACAAAGATTAACTATTTAAAACTAAATATTGTACTCTACGACCTCATTAGGCTAAACCATTGCACCTAGCTTCCCACTTTGTGGAAAATTTGAATATCTAAAGCATATTACGGGTCTAAACTGATCTATTACGGCTATTTTCATCCACCTGGGTCGAAAGTTGTCGAATTTAACAGCAGAAATTGATTCCATACAAAGATTTACTATTTAAAACTAAATATTGTACTCTACGATCTCATTAGGCTAAACCATTGCACCTAGCTTCCCACTTTGTGGAAAATTTGAATATCTAAAGCATATTACGGGTCTAAACTGATCTATTACGGCTATTTTCATCCACCTGGGTCGAAAGTTGTCGAATTTAACAGCAGAAATTGATTCCTTACAAAGATTAACTATTTAAAACTAAATATTGTACTCTACGACCTCATTAAGCTAAACCATTGCACCTAGCTTCCCAATTTGTGAAAAATTTGAATATCTAAAGCATATTACGGGTCTAAACTGATCTATTACGGCTATTTTCATCCACCTGGGTCGAAAGTTGTCGAATTTAACAGCAGAAATTGATTCCATACAAAGATTTACTATTTAAAACTAAATATTGTACTCTACGACCTCATTAGGCTAAACCATTGCACCTAGCTTCCCACTTTGTGGAAAATTTGAATATCTAAAGCATATTACGGGTCTAAACTGATCCATTACGGCTATTTTCATCCACCTGGGTCGAAAGTTGTCGAAGTTAACAGCAGAAATTGATTCCATACAAAGATTTACTATTTAAAACTAAATATTGTACTCTACGACCTCATTAGGCTAAACCATTGCACCTAGCTTCCCAATTTGTGGAAAATTTGAATATCTAAAGCATATTACGGGTCTAAACTGATCCATTACGGCTATTTTCATCCACCTGGGTCGAAAGTTGTCGAAGTTAACAGCAGAAATTGATTCCATACAAAGATTTACTATTTAAAACTAAATATTGTACTCTACGACCTCATTAGGCTAAACCATTGCACCTAGCTTCCCAATTTGTGGAAAATTTGAATATCTAAAGCATATTACGGGTCTAAACTGATCCATTACGGCTATTTTCATCCACCTGGGTCGAAAGTTGTCGAATTTAACAGCAGAAATTGATTCCATACAAAGATTTACTATTTAAAACTAAATATTGTACTCTACGACCTCATTAGGCTAAACCATTGCACCTAGCTTCCCAATTTGTGGAAAATTTGAATATCTAAAGCATATTACGGGTCTAAACTGATCCATTACGGCTATTTTCATCCACCTGGGTCGAAAGTTGTCGAAGTTAACAGCAGAAATTGATTCCATACAAAGATTTACTATTTAAAACTAAATATTGTACTCTACGACCTCATTAGGCTAAACCATTGCACCTAGCTTCCCACTTTGTGGAAAATTTGAATATCTAAAGCATATTACGGGTCTAAACTGATCTATTACGGCTATTTTCATCCACCTGGGTCGAAAGTTGTCGAATTTAACAGCAGAAATTGATTCCATACAAAGATTTACTATTTAAAACTAAATATTGTACTCTACGATCTCATTAGGCTAAACCATTGCACCTAGCTTCCCAATTTGTGGAAAATTTGAATATCTAAAGCATATTACGGGTCTAAACTGATCCATTACGGCTATTTTCATCCACCTGGGTCGAAAGTTGTCGAATTTAACAGCAGAAATTGATTCCATACAAAGATTAACTATTTAAAACTAAATATTGTACTCTACGACCTCATTAGGCTAAACCATTGCACCTAGCTTCCCAATTTGTGGAAAATTTGAATATCTAAAGCATATTACGGGTCTAAACTGATCCATTACGGCTATTTTCATCCACCTGGGTCGAAAGTTGTCGAATTTAACAGCAGAAATTGATTCCATACAAAGATTTACTATTTAAAACTAAATATTGTACTCTACGACCTCATTAGGCTAAACCATTGCACCTAGCTTCCCACTTTGTGGAAAATTTGAATATCTAAAGCATATTACGGGTCTAAACTGATCCATTACGGCTATTTTCATCCACCTGGGTCGAAAGTTGTCGAAGTTAACAGCAGAAATTGATTCCATACAAAGATTTACTATTTAAAACTAAATATTGTACTCTACGACCTCATTAGGCTAAACCATTGCACCTAGCTTCCCAATTTGTGGAAAATTTGAATATCTAAAGCATATTACGGGTCTAAACTGATCCATTACGGCTATTTTCATCCACCTGGGTCGAAAGTTGTCGAAGTTAACAGCAGAAATTGATTCCATACAAAGATTTACTATTTAAAACTAAATATTGTACTCTACGACCTCATTAGGCTAAACCATTGCACCTAGCTTCCCAATTTGTGGAAAATTTGAATATCTAAAGCATATTACGGGTCTAAACTGATCCATTACGGCTATTTTCATCCACCTGGGTCGAAAGTTGTCGAATTTAACAGCAGAAATTGATTCCATACAAAGATTTACTATTTAAAACTAAATATTGTACTCTACGACCTCATTAGGCTAAACCATTGCACCTAGCTTCCCAATTTGTGGAAAAATTTGAATATCTAAAGCATATTACGGGTCTAAACTGATCCATTACGGCTATTTTCATCCACCTGGGTCGAAAGTTGTCGAAGTTAACAGCAGAAATTGATTCCATACAAAGATTTACTATTTAAAACTAAATATTGTACTCTACGACCTCATTAGGCTAAACCATTGCACCTAGCTTCCCAATTTGTGGAAAATTTGAATATCTAAAGCATATTACGGGTCTAAACTGATCCATTACGGCTATTTTCATCCACCTGGGTCGAAAGTTGTCGAATTTAACAGCAGAAATTGATTCCATACAAAGATTTACTATTTAAAACTAAATATTGTACTCTACGACCTCATTAGGCTAAACCATTGCACCTAGCTTCCCACTTTGTGGAAAATTTGAATATCTAAAGCATATTACGGGTCTAAACTGATCCATTACGGCTATTTTCATCCACCTGGGTCGAAAGTTGTCGAAGTTAACAGCAGAAATTGATTCCATACAAAGATTTACTATTTAAAACTAAATATTGTACTCTACGACCTCATTAGGCTAAACCATTGCACCTAGCTTCCCAATTTGTGGAAAATTTGAATATCTAAAGCATATTACGGGTCTAAACTGATCCATTACGGCTATTTTCATCCACCTGGGTCGAAAGTTGTCGAAGTTAACAGCAGAAATTGATTCCATACAAAGATTTACTATTTAAAACTAAATATTGTACTCTACGACCTCATTAGGCTAAACCATTGCACCTAGCTTCCCAATTTGTGGAAAATTTGAATATCTAAAGCATATTACGGGTCTAAACTGATCCATTACGGCTATTTTCATCCACCTGGGTCGAAAGTTGTCGAATTTAACAGCAGAAATTGATTCCATACAAAGATTTACTATTTAAAACTAAATATTGTACTCTACGACCTCATTAGGCTAAACCATTGCACCTAGCTTCCCAATTTGTGGAAAATTTGAATATCTAAAGCATATTACGGGTCTAAACTGATCCATTACGGCTATTTTCATCCACCTGGGTCGAAAGTTGTCGAATTTAACAGCAGAAATTGATTCCATACAAAGATTAACTATTTAAAACTAAATATTGTACTCTACGACCTCATTAAGCTAAACCATTGCACCTAGCTTCCCACTTTGTGGAAAATTTGAATATCTAAAGCATATTACGGGTCTAAACTGATCTATTACGGCTATTTTCATCCACCTGGGTCGAAAGTTGTCGAATTTAACAGCAGAAATTGATTCCATACAAAGATTTACTATTTAAAACTAAATATTGTACTCCATTTGTGGAAAATTTGAATATCTAAAGCATATTACGGGTCTAAACTGATCCATTACGGCTATTTTCATCCACCTGGGTCGAAAGTTGTCGAATTTAACAGCAGAAATTGATTCCATACAAAGATTAACTATTTAAAACTAAATATTGTACTCTACGACCTCATTAAGCTAAACCATTGCACCTAGCTTCCCACTTTGTGGAAAATTTGAATATCTAAAGCATATTACGGGTCTAAACTGATCCATTACGGCTATTTTCATCCACCTGGGTCGAAAGTTGTCGAATTTAACAGCAGAAATTGATTCCATACAAAGATTAACTATTTAAAACTAAATATTGTACTCTACGACCTCATTAGGCTAAACCATTGCACCTAGCTTCCCAATTTGTGGAAAATTTGAATATCTAAAGCATATTACGGGTCTAAACTGATCCATTACGGCTATTTTCATCCACCTGGGTCGAAAGTTGTCGAATTTAACAGCAGAAATTGATTCCATACAAAGATTAACTATTTAAAACTAAATATTGTACTCTACGACCTCATTAGGCTAAACCATTGCACCTAGCTTCCCAATTTGTGGAAAATTTGAATATCTAAAGCATATTACGGGTCTAAACTGATCCATTACGGCTATTTTCATCCACCTGGGTCGAAAGTTGTCGAAGTTAACAGCAGAAATTGATTCCATACAAAGATTTACTATTTAAAACTAAATATTGTACTCTACGACCTCATTAGGCTAAACCATTACTGGAATTTAATACTAAAGCATATTACGGGTCTAAACTGATCCATTACGGCTATTTTCATCCACCTGGGTCGAAAGTTGTCGAATTTAACAGCAGAAATTGATTCCATACAAAGATTAACTATTTAAAACTAAATATTGTACTCTACGACCTCATTAAGCTAAACCATTGCACCTAGCTTCCCAATTTGTGGAAAATTTGAATATCTAAAGCATATTACGGGTCTAAACTGATCCATTACGGCTATTTTCATCCACCTGGGTCGAAAGTTGTCGAAGTTAACAGCAGAAATTGATTCCATACAAAGATTTACTATTTAAAACTAAATATTGTACTCTACGACCTCATTAGGCTAAACCATTGCACCTAGCTTCCCACTTTGTGGAAAATTTGAATATCTAAAGCATATTACGGGTCTAAACTGATCTATTACGGCTATTTTCATCCACCTGGGTCGAAAGTTGTCGAATTTAACAGCAGAAATTGATTCCATACAAAGATTTACTATTTAAAACTAAATATTGTACTCTACGACCTCATTAGGCTAAACCATTGCACCTAGCTTCCCACTTTGTGGAAAATTTGAATATCTAAAGCATATTACGGGTCTAAACTGATCCATTACGGCTATTTTCATCCACCTGGGTCGAAAGTTGTCGAAGTTAACAGCAGAAATTGATTCCATACAAAGATTTACTATTTAAAACTAAATATTGTACTCTACGACCTCATTAGGCTAAACCATTGCACCTAGCTTCCCAATTTGTGGAAAATTTGAATATCTAAAGCATATTACGGGTCTAAACTGATCCATTACGGCTATTTTCTTCCACCTGGGTCGAAAGTTGTCGAATTTAACAGCAGAAATTGATTCCATACAAAGATTTACTATTTAAAACTAAATATTGTACTCTACGACCTCATTAGGCTAAACCATTGCACCTAGCTTCCCAATTTGTGGAAAATTTGAATATCTTAAAGCATATTACGGGTCTAAACTGATCCATTACGGCTATTTTCATCCACCTGGGTCGAAAGTTGTCGAATTTAACAGCAGAAATTGATTCCATACAAAGATTAACTATTTAAAACTAAATATTGTACTCTACGACCTCATTAGGCTAAACCATTGCACCTAGCTTCCCACTTTGTGGAAAATTTGAATATCTAAAGCATATTACGGGTCTAAACTGATCTATTACGGCTATTTTCATCCACCTGGGTCGAAAGTTGTCGAATTTAACAGCAGAAATTGATTCCATACAAAGATTTACTATTTAAAACTAAATATTGTACTCTACGACCTCATTAGGCTAAACCATTGCACCTAGCTTCCCAATTTGTGGAAAATTTGAATATCTAAAGCATATTACGGGTCTAAACTGATCCATTACGGCTATTTTCATCCACCTGGGTCGAAAGTTGTCGAATTTAACAGCAGAAATTGATTCCATACAAAGATTAACTATTTAAAACTAAATATTGTACTCTACGACCTCATTAGGCTAAACCATTGCACCTAGCTTCCCAATTTGTGGAAAATTTGAATATCTAAAGCATATTACGGGTCTAAACTGATCCATTACGGCTATTTTCATCCACCTGGGTCGAAAGTTGTCGAATTTAACAGCAGAAATTGATTCCATACAAAGATTAACTATTTAAAACTAAATATTGTACTCTACGACCTCATTAAGCTAAACCATTGCACCTAGCTTCCCACTTTGTGGAAAATTTGAATATCTAAAGCATATTACGGGTCTAAACTGATCTATTACGGCTATTTTCATCCACCTGGGTCGAAAGTTGTCGAATTTAACAGCAGAAATTGATTCCATACAAAGATTAACTATTTAAAACTAAATATTGTACTCTACGACCTCATTAAGCTAAACCATTGCACCTAGCTTCCCACTTTGTGGAAAATTTGAATATCTAAAGCATATTACGGGTCTAAACTGATCTATTACGGCTATTTTCATCCACCTGGGTCGAAAGTTGTCGAATTTAACAGCAGAAATTGATTCCATACAAAGATTTACTATTTAAAACTAAATATTGTACTCTACGACCTCATTAGGCTAAACCATTGCACCTAGCTTCCCAATTTGTGGAAAATTTGAATATCTAAAGCATATTACGGGTCTAAACTGATCCATTACGGCTATTTTCATCCACCTGGGTCGAAAGTTGTCGAATTTAACAGCAGAAATTAATTCCATACAAAGATTAACTATTTGAAACTAAATATTGTACTCTACGACCTCATTAGGCTAAACCATTGCACCTAGCTTCCCAATTTGTGAAAAATTTGAATATCTAATGCATATTACGGGTCTAAACTGATCTATTACGGCTATTTTCATCCACCTGGGTCGAAAGTTGTCGAAGTTAACAGCAGAAATTGATTCCATACAAAGATTTACTATTTAAGACTAAATATTGTACTCTACGACCTCATTAGGCTAAACCATTGCACCTAGCTTCCCAATTTGTGGAAAATTTGAATATCTAAAGCATATTACGGGTCTAAACTGATCCATTACGGCTATTTTCATCCACCTGGGTCGAAAGTTGTCGAATTTAACAGCAGAAATTGATTCCATACAAAGATTTACTATTTAAAACTAAATATTGTACTCTACGACCTCATTAGGCTAAACCATTGCACCTAGCTTCCCAATTTGTGGAAAATTTGAATATCTAAAGCATATTACGGGTCTAAACTGATCCATTACGGCTATTTTCATCCACCTGGGTCGAAAGTTGTCGAATTTAACAGCAGAAATTGATTCCATACAAAGATTAACTATTTAAAACTAAATATTGTACTCTACGACCTCATTAAGCTAAACCATTGCACCTAGCTTCCCACTTTGTGGAAAATTTGAATATCTAAAGCATATTACGGGTCTAAACTGATCTATTACGGCTATTTTCATCCACCTGGGTCGAAAGTTGTCGAATTTAACAGCAGAAATTGATTCCATACAAAGATTAACTATTTAAAACTAAATATTGTACTCTACGACCTCATTAAGCTAAACCATTGCACCTAGCTTCCCACTTTGTGGAAAATTTGAATATCTAAAGCATATTACGGGTCTAAACTGATCTATTACGGCTATTTTCATCCACCTGGGTCGAAAGTTGTCGAATTTAACAGCAGAAATTGATTCCATACAAAGATTTACTATTTAAAACTAAATATTGTACTTTGTGGAAAATTTGAATATCTAAAGCATATTACGGGTCTAAACTGATCCATTACGGCTATTTTCATCCACCTGGGTCGAAAGTTGTCGAATTTAACAGCAGAAATTGATTCCATACAAAGATTAACTATTTAAAACTAAATATTGTACTCTACGACCTCATTAAGCTAAACCATTGCACCTAGCTTCCCACTTTGTGGAAAATTTGAATATCTAAAGCATATTACGGGTCTAAACTGATCTATTACGGCTATTTTCATCCACCTGGGTCGAAAGTTGTCGAATTTAACAGCAGAAATTGATTCCATACAAAGATTAACTATTTAAAACTAAATATTGTACTCTACGACCTCATTAAGCTAAACCATTGCACCTAGCTTCCCACTTTGTGGAAAATTTGAATATCTAAAGCATATTACGGGTCTAAACTGATCTATTACGGCTATTTTCATCCACCTGGGTCGAAAGTTGTCGAATTTAACAGCAGAAATTGATTCCATACAAAGATTTACTATTTAAAACTAAATATTGTACTCTACGACCTCATTAGGCTAAACCATTGCACCTAGCTTCCCAATTTGTGGAAAATTTGAATATCTAAAGCATATTACGGGTCTAAACTGATCCATTACGGCTATTTTCATCCACCTGGGTCGAAAGTTGTCGAATTTAACAGCAGAAATTGATTCCATACAAAGATTAACTATTTAAAACTAAATATTGTACTCTACGACCTCATTAGGCTAAACCATTGCACCTAGCTTCCCAATTTGTGGAAAATTTGAATATCTAAAGCATATTACGGGTCTAAACTGATCCATTACGGCTATTTTCATCCACCTGGGTCGAAAGTTGTCGAATTTAACAGCAGAAATTGATTCCATACAAAGATTAACTATTTAAAACTAAATATTGTACTCTACGACCTCATTAGGCTAAACCATTGCACCTAGCTTCCAAATTTGTGGAAAATTTGAATATCTAAAGCATATTACGGGTCTAAACTGATCCATTACGGCTATTTTCATCCACCTGGGTCGAAAGTTGTCGAAGTTAACAGCAGAAATTGATTCCATACAAAGATTTACTATTTAAAACTAAATATTGTACTCTACGACCTCATTAGGCTAAATATGGAATATCTAAAGCATATTACGGGTCTAAACTGATCCATTATGGCTATTTTCATCCACCTGGGTCGAAAAGTGTCGAATTTAACAGCAGAAATTGATTCCATACAAAGATTAACTATTTAAAACTAAATATTGTACTCTACGACCTCATTAAGCTAAACCATTGCACCTAGCTTCCCAATTTGTGGAAAATTTGAATATCTAAAGCATATTACGGGTCTAAACTGATCCATTACGGCTATTTTCATCCACCTGGGTCGAAAGTTGTCGAAGTTAACAGCAGAAATTGATTCCATACAAAGATTTACTATTTAAAACTAAATATTGTACTCTACGACCTCATTAGGCTAAACCATTGCACCTAGCTTCCCACTTTGTGGAAAATTTGAATATCTAAAGCATATTACGGGTCTAAACTGATCTATTACGGCTATTTTCATCCACCTGGGTCGAAAGTTGTCGAATTTAACAGCAGAAATTGATTCCATACAAAGATTTACTATTTAAAACTAAATATTGTACTCTACGACCTCATTAGGCTAAACCATTGCACCTAGCTTCCCACTTTGTGGAAAATTTGAATATCTAAAGCATATTACGGGTCTAAACTGATCCATTACGGCTATTTTCATCCACCTGGGTCGAAAGTTGTCGAATTTAACAGCAGAAATTGATTCCATACAAAGATTTACTATTTAAAACTAAATATTGTACTCTACGACCTCATTAGGCTAAACCATTGCACCTAGCTTCCCAATTTGTGGAAAATTTGAATATCTAAAGCATATTACGGGTCTAAACTGATCCATTACGGCTATTTTCATCCACCTGGGTCGAAAGTTGTCGAAGTTAACAGCAGAAATTGATTCCATACAAAGATTTACTATTTAAAACTAAATATTGTACTCTACGACCTCATTAGGCTAAACCATTGCACCTAGCTTCCCAATTTGTGGAAAATTTGAATATCTAAAGCATATTACGGGTCTAAACTGATCCATTACGGCTATTTTCTTCCACCTGGGTCGAAAGTTGTCGAATTTAACAGCAGAAATTGATTCCATACAAAGATTTACTATTTAAAACTAAATATTGTACTCTACGACCTCATTAGGCTAAACCATTGCACCTAGCTTCCCAATTTGTGGAAAATTTGAATATCTTAAGCATATTACGGGTCTAAACTGATCCATTACGGCTATTTTCATCCACCTGGGTCGAAAGTTGTCGAATTTAACAGCAGAAATTGATTCCATACAAAGATTAACTATTTAAAACTAAATATTGTACTCTACGACCTCATTAAGCTAAACCATTGCACCTAGCTTCCCACTTTGTGGAAAATTTGAATATCTAAAGCATATTACGGGTCTAAACTGATCTATTACGGCTATTTTCATCCACCTGGGTCGAAAGTTGTCGAATTTAACAGCAGAAATTGATTCCATACAAAGATTAACTATTTAAAACTAAATATTGTACTCTACGACCTCATTAGGCTAAACCATTGCACCTAGCTTCCCACTTTGTGGAAAATTTGAATATCTAAAGCATATTACGGGTCTAAACTGATCTATTACGGCTATTTTCATCCACCTGGGTCGAAAGTTGTCGAATTTAACAGCAGAAATTGATTCCATACAAAGATTTACTATTTAAAACTAAATATTGTACTCTACGACCTCATTAGGCTAAACCATTGCACCTAGCTTCCCAATTTGTGGAAAATTTGAATATCTAAAGCATATTACGGGTCTAAACTGATCCATTACGGCTATTTTCATCCACCTGGGTCGAAAGTTGTCGAATTTAACAGCAGAAATTGATTCCATACTAAGATTAACTATTTAAAACTAAATATTGTACTCTACGACCTCATTAAGCTAAACCATTGCACCTAGCTTCCCACTTTGTGGAAAATTTGAATATCTAAAGCATATTACGGGTCTAAACTGATCTATTACGGCTATTTTCATCCACCTGGGTCGAAAGTTGTCGAATTTAACAGCAGAAATTGATTCCATACAAAGATTTACTATTTAAAACTAAATATTGTACTCTACGACCTCATTAGGCTAAACCATTGCACCTAGCTTCCCAATTTGTGGAAAATTTGAATATCTAAAGCATATTACGGGTCTAAACTGATCCATTACGGCTATTTTCATCCACCTGGGTCGAAAGTTGTCGAATTTAACAGCAGAAATTGATTCCATACAAAGATTAACTATTTAAAACTAAATATTGTACTCTACGACCTCATTAGGCTAAACCATTGCACCTAGCTTCCCAATTTGTGAAAAATTTGAATATCTAAAGCATATTACGGGTCTAAACTGATCCATTACGGCTATTTTCATCCACCTGGGTCGAAAGTTGTCGAATTTAACAGCAGAAATTGATTCCATACAAAGATTAACTATTTAAAACTAAATATTGTACTCTACGACCTCATTAGGCTAAACCATTGCACCTAGCTTCCAAATTTGTGGAAAATTTGAATATCTAAAGCATATTACGGGTCTAAACTGATCCATTACGGATATTTTCATCCACCTGGGTCGAAAGTTGTCGAAGTTAACAGCAGAAATTGATTCCATACAAAGATTTACTATTTAAAACTAAATATTGTACTCTACGACCTCATTAGGCTAAACCATTGCACCTAGCTTCCCAATTTGTGGAAAATTTGAATATCTAAAGCATATTACGGGTCTAAACTGATCCATTACGGCTATTTTCATCCACTTGGGCCGAAAGTTGTCGAATTTAACAGCAGAAATTGATTCCATACAAAGATTTACTATTTAAAACTAAATATTGTACTCTACGACCTCATTAGGCTAAACCATTGCACCTAGCTTCCCAATTTGTGGAAAATTTGAATATCTAAAGCATATTACGGGTCTAAACTGATCTATTACGGCTATTTTCATCCACCTGGGTCGAAAGTTGTCGAATTTAACAGCAGAAATTGATTCCATACAAAGATTTACTATTTAAAACTAAATATTGTACTCTACGACCTCATTAGGCTAAACCATTGCACCTAGCTTCCCAATTTGTGGAAAATTTGAATATCTAAAGCATATTACGGGTTTAAACTGATCCATTACGGCTATTTTCATCCACCTGGGTCGAAAGTTGTCGAATTTAACAGCAGAAATTGATTCCATACAAAGATTAACTATTTAAAACTAAATATTGTACTCTACGACCTCATTAGGCTAAACCATTGCACCTAGCTTCCCAATTTATGGAAAATTTGAATATCTAAAGCATATTACGGGTTTAAACTGATCCATTACGGCTATTTTCATCCACCTGGGTCGAAAGTTGTCGAATTTAACAGCAGAAATTGATTCCATACAAAGATTTACTATTTAAAACTAAATATTGTACTCTACGACCTCATTAGGCTAAACCATTGCACCTAGCTTCCCAATTTGTGGAAAATTTGAATATCTAAAGCATATTACGGGTTTAAACTGATCCATTACGGCTATTTTCATCCACCTGGGTCGAAAGTTGTCGAATTTAACAGCAGAAATTGATTCCATACAAAGATTAACTATTTAAAACTAAATATT
Source organism: Lordiphosa clarofinis (assembly GCA_018904275.1). NCBI lineage: Eukaryota > Metazoa > Arthropoda > Insecta > Diptera > Drosophilidae > Lordiphosa > Lordiphosa clarofinis. The sequence continues at coordinate 19,178 of JAEIGQ010000324.1, read as the reverse complement.
GTACTCTACGACCTCATTAGGCTAAACCATTGCACCTAGCTTCCCAATTTATGGAAAATTTGAATATCTAAAGCATATTACGGGTCTAAACTGATCCTTTACGGCTATTTTCATCCACCTGGGTCGAAAGTTGTCGAATTTAACAGCAGAAATTGATTCCATACAAAGATTAACTATTTAAAACTGAATATTGTACTCTACGACCTCATTAGGCTAAACCATTGCACCTAGCTTCCCAATTTGTGGAAAATTTGAATATCTAAAGCATATTACGGGTTTAAACTGATCCATTACGGCTATTTTCATCCACCTGGTTCGAAAGTTGTCGAATTTAACAGCAGAAATTGATTCCATACAAAGATTAACTATTTAAAACTAAATATTGTACTCTACGACCTCATTAGGCTAAACCATTGCACCTAGCTTCCCAATTTATGGAAAATTTGAATATCTAAAGCATATTTCGGGTCTAAACTGATCTATTACGGCAATTTTCATCCACCTGGGTCGAAAGTTGTTGAATTTAACAGCAGAAATTGATTCCATACAAAGATTTACTATTTAAAACTAAATATTGTACTCTACGACCTCATTAGGCTAAACCATTGCACCTAGCATCCCAATTTGTGGAAAATTTGAATATATAAAGCATATTACGGGTTTAAACTGATCCATTACGGCTATTTTCATCCACCTGGGTCGAAAGTTTTCGAAGTTAACAGCAGAAATTGATTCCATACAAAGATTTACTATTTAAAACTAAATATTGTACTCTACGACCTCATTAGGCTAAACCATTGCACCTAGCTTCCCACTTTGTGGAAAATTTGAATATCTAAAGCATATTACGGGTCTAAACTGATCTATTACGGCTATTTTCATCCACCTGGGTCGAAAGTTGTCGAATTTAACAGCAGAAATTGATTCCATACAAAGATTTACTATTTAAAACTAAATATTGTACTCTACGACCTCATTAAGCTAAACCATTGCACCTAGCTTCCCACTTTGTGGAAAATTTGAATATCTAAAGCATATTACGGGTCTAAACTGATCCATTACGGCTATTTTCATCCACCTGGGTCGAAAGTTGTCGAATTTAACAGCAGAAATTGATTCCATACAAAGATTTACTATTTAAAACTAAATATCGTACTCTACGACCTCATTAGGCTAAACCATTGCACCTAGCTTCCCAATTTGTGGAAAATTTGAATATCTAAAGCATATTACGGGTCTAAACTGATCCATTACGGCTATTTTCATCCACCTGGGTCGAAAGTTGTCGAATTTAACAGCAGAAATTGATTCCATACAAAGATTTACTATTTAAAACTAAATATTATACTCTACGACCTCATTAGGCTAAACCATTGCACCTAGCTTCCCAATTTGTGGAAAATTTGAATATCTAAAGCATATTACGGGTTTAAACTGATCCATTACGGCTATTTTCATCCACCTGGGTCGAAAGTTGTCGAATTTAACAGCAGAAATTGATTCCATACAAAGATTAACTATTTAAAACTAAATATTGTACTCTACGACCTTATTAAGCTAAACCATTGCACCTAGCTTCCCACTTTGTGGAAAATTTGAATATCTAAAGCATATTACGGGTCTAAACTGATCTATTACGGCTATTTTCATCCACCTGGGTCGAAAGTTGTCGAAGTTAACAGCAGAGATTGACTCCATACAAGCATTTACCATTTTAAACTAAATATTGTACTCTACGACCTCATTGGGCTAAACCATTGCACCTAGCTTCCCAATTTATGGAAAATTTGAATATCTAAAGCATATTACGGGTCTAAACTGATCCATTACGGCTATTTTCATCCACCTGGGTCGAAAGTTGTCGAAGTTAACTGCAGAAATTGATTCCATACAAAGATTTACTATTTAAAACTAAATATTGTACTCTACGACCTCATTAGGCTAAACCATTGCACCTAGCTTCCCAATTTGTGGAAAATTTGAATATCTAAAGCATATAACGGGTCTAAACTGATCCATTACGGCTATTTTCATCCACCTGGGTCGAAAGTTGTTGAATTTAACAGCAGAAATTGATTCCATACAAAGATTTACTATTTAAAACTAAATATTGTACTCTACGACCTCATTAGGCTAAACCATTGCACCTAGCTTCCCAATTTGTGGAAAATTTGAATATCTAAAGCATATTACGGGTCTAAACTGATCCATTACGGCTATTTTCATCCACCTGGGTCGAAAGTTGTCGAATTTAACAGCAGAAATTGATTCCATACAAAGATTTACTATTTAAAACTAAATATTGTACTCTACGACCTCATTAAGCTAAACCATTGCACCTAGCTTCCCAATTTGTGGAAAATTTGAATATCTAAAGCATATTACGGGTCTAAACTGATCTATTACGGCTATTTTCATCCACCTGGGTCGAAAGTTGTCGAATTTAACAGCAGAAATTGATTCCATACAAAGATTAACTATTTAAAACTAAATATTGTACTCTACGACCTCATTAAGCTAAACCATTGCACCTAGCTTCCCACTTTGTGGAAAATTTGAATATCTAAAGCATATTACGGGTCTAAACTGATCCATTACGGCTATTTTCATCCACCTGGGTCAAAAGTTGTCGAAGTTAACAGCAGAAATTGATTCCATACAAAGATTTACTATTTAAAACTAAATATTGTACTCTACGACCTCATTAGGCTAAACCATTGCACCTAGCTTCCCAATTTGTGGAAAATTTGAATATCTAAAGCATATTACGGGTCTAAACTGATCCATTACGGCTATTTTCATCCACCTGGGTCGAAAGTTGTCGAATTTAACAGCAGAAATTGATTCCATACAAAGATTAACTATTTAAAACTAAATATTGTACTCTACGACCTCATTAAGCTAAACCATTGCACCTAGCTTCCCACTTTGTGGAAAATTTGAATATCTAAAGCATATTACGGGGTAAACTGATCCATTACGGCTATTTTCATCCACCTGGGTCGAAAGTTGTCGAATTTAACAGCAGAAATTGATTCCATACAAAGATTAACTATTTAAAACTAAATATTGTACTCTACGACCTCATTAGGCTAAACCATTGCACCTAGCTTCCCAATTTGTGGAAAATTTGAATATCTAAAGCATATTACGGGTCTAAACTGATCCATTACGGCTATTTTCATCCACCTGGGTCGAAAGTTGTCGAATTTAACAGCAGAAATTGATTCCATACAAAGATTTACTATTTAAAACTAAATATTGTACTCTACGACCTCATTAGGCTAAACCATTGCACCTAGCTTCCCAATTTGTGGAAAATTTGAATATCTAAAGCATATTACGGGTTTAAACTGATCCATTACGGCTATTTTCATCCACCTGGGTCGAAAGTTGTCGAATTTAACAGCAGAAATTGATTCCATACAAAGATTTACTATTTAAAACTAAATATTGTACTCTACGACCTCATTAGGCTAAACCATTGCACCTAGCTTCCCACTTTGTGGAAAATTTGAATATCTAAAGCATATTACGGGTCTAAACTGATCCATTACGGCTATTTTCATCCACCTGGGTCGAAAGTTGTCGAATTTAACAGCAGAAATTGATTCCATACAAAGATTAACTATTTAAAACTAAATATTGTACTCTACGACCTCATTAAGCTAAACCATTGCATCTAGCTTCCCACTTTGTGGAAAATTTGAATATCTAAAGCATATTACGGGTCTAAACTGATCTATTACGGCTATTTTCATCCACCTGGGTCGAAAGTTGTCGAATTTAACAGCAGAAATTGATTCCATACAAAGATTTACTATTTAAAACTAAATATTGTACTCTACGACCTCATTAGGCTAAACCATTGCACCTAGCTTCCCACTTTGTGGAAAATTTGAATATATAAAGCATATTACGGGTTTAAACTGATCCATTACGGCTATTTTCATCCACCTGAGTCGAAAGTTGTCGAATTTAACAGCGGAAATTGATTCCATACAAAGATTTACTATTTAAAACTAAATATTGTACTCTACGACCTCATTAGGCTAAACCATTGCACCTAGCTTCCCAATTTGTGGAAAATTTGAATATCTAAAGCATATTACGGGTTTAAACTGATCCATTACGGCTATTTTCATCCACCTGGGTCGAAAGTTGTCGAAGTTAACAGCAGAAATTGATTCCATACAAAGATTAACTATTTAAAACTAAATATTGTACTCTACGACCTCATTAGGCTAAACCACTGCACCTAGCTTCCCAATTTGTGGAAAATTTGAATATCTAAAGCATGTTACGGGTCTAAACTGATCCATTACGGCTATTTTCATCCACCTGGGTCGAAAGTTGTCGAAGTTAACAGCAGAAATTGATTCCATACAAAGATTTACTATTTAAAACTAAATATTGTACTCTACGACCTCATTAGGCTAAACCATTGCACCTAGCTTCCCAATTTGTGGAAAATTTGAATATCTAAAGCATATTACGGGTCTAAACTGATCCATTACGGCTATTTTCATCCACCTGGGTCGAAAGTTGTCGAATTTAACAGCAGAAATTGATTCCATACAAAGATTTACTATTTAAAACTAAATATTGTACTCTACGACCTCATTAGGCTAAACCATTGCACCTAGCTTCCCAATTTGTGGAAAATTTGAATATCTAAAGCATATTACGGGTCTAAACTGATCCATTACGGCTATTTTCATCCACCTGGGTCGAAAGTTGTCGAATTTAACAGCAGAAATTGATTCCATACAAAGATTTACTATTTAAAACTAAATATTGTACTCTACGACCTCATTAAGCTAAACCATTGCACCTAGCTTCCCAATTTGTGGAAAATTTGAATATCTAAAGCATATTACGGGTCTAAACTGATCCATTACGGCTATTTTCATCCACCTGGGTCGAAAGTTGTCGAATTTAACAGCAGAAATTGATTCCATACAAAGATTTACTATTTAAAACTAAATATTGTACTCTACGACCTCATTAGGCTAAACCATTGCACCTAGCTTCCCAATTTGTGGAAAATTTGAATATCTAAAGCATATTACGGGTCTAAACTGATCCATTACGGCTATTTTCATCCACCTGGGTCGAAAGTTGTCGAAGTTAACAGCAGAAATTGATTCCATACAAAGATTTACTATTTAAAACTAAATATTGTACTCTACGACCTCATTAGGCTAAACCATTGCACCTAGCTTCCCAATTTGTGGAAAATTTGAATATCTAAAGCATATTACGGGTCTAAACTGATCTATTACGGCTATTTTCATCCACCTGGGTCGAAAGTTGTCGAATTTAACAGCAGAAATTGATTCCATACAAAGATTTACTATTTAAAACTAAATATTGTACTCTACGACCTCATTAGGCTAAACCATTGCACCTAGCTTCCCAATTTGTGGAAAATTTGAATATCTAAAGCATATTACGGGTCTAAACTGATCCATTACGGCTATTTTCATCCACCTGGGTCGAAAGTTGTCGAAGTTAACAGCAGAAATTGATTCCATACAAAGATTTACTATTTAAAACTAAATATTGTACTCTACGACCTCATTAGGCTAAACCATTGCACCTAGCTTCCCAATTTGTGGAAAATTTGAATATCTAAAGCATATTACGGGTCTAAACTGATCCATTACGGCTATTTTCATCCACCTGGGTCGAAAGTTGTCGAATTTAACAGCAGAAATTGATTCCATACAAAGATTTACTATTTAAAACTAAATATTGTACTCTACGACCTCATTAGGCTAAACCATTGCACCTAGCTTCCCACTTTGTGGAAAATTTGAATATCTAAAGCATATTACGGGTCTAAACTGATCCATTACGGCTATTTTCATCCACCTGGGTCGAAAGTTGTCGAATTTAACAGCAGAAATTGATTCCATACAAAGATTTACTATTTAAAACTAAATATTGTACTCTACGACCTCATTAGGCTAAACCATTGCACCTAGCTTCCCAATTTGTGGAAAATTTGAATATCTAAAGCATATTACGGGTCTAAACTGATCTATTACGGCAATTTTCATCCACCTGGGTCGAAAGTTGTCGAATTTAACAGCAGAAATTGATTCCATACAAAGATTTACTATTTAAAACTAAATATTGTACTCTACGACCTCATTAGGCTAAACCATTGCACCTAGCTTCCCAATTTATGGAAAATTTGAATATCTAAAGCATATTACGGGTCTAAACTGATCCATTACGGCTATTTTCATCCACCTGGGTCGAAAGTTGTCGAATTTAACAGCAGAAATTGATTCCATACAAAGATTAACTATTTAAAACTAAATATTGTACTCTACGACCTCATTAGGCTAAACCATTGCACCTAGCTTCCCACTTTGTGGAAAATTTGAATATCTAAAGCATATTACGGGTCTAAACTGATCTATTACGGCTATTTTCATCCACCTGGGTCGAAAGTTGTCGAATTTAACAGCAGAAATTGATTCCATACAAAGATTTACTATTTAAAACTAAATATTGTACTCTACGACCTCATTAAGCTAAACCATTGCACCTAGCTTCCCAATTTGTGGAAAATTTGAATATCTAAAGCATATTACGGGTCTAAACTGATCCATTACGGCTATTTTCATCCACCTGGGTCGTAAGTTGTCGAATTTAACAGCAGAAATTGATTCCATACAAAGATTTACTATTTAAAACTAAATATTGTACTCTACGACCTCATTAGGCTAAACCATTGCACCTAGCTTCCCAATTTGTGGAAAATTTGAATATCTAAAGCATATTACGGGTCTAAACTGATCCATTACGGCTATTTTCATCCACCTGGGTCGAAAGTTGTCGAATTTAACAGCAGAAATTGATTCCATACAAAGATTTACTATTTAAAACTAAATATTGTACTCTACGACCTCATTAAGCTAAACCATTGCACCTAGCTTCCCAATTTGTGGAAAATTTGAATATCTAAAGCATATTACGGGTCTAAACTGATCTATTACGGCTATTTTCATCCACCTGGGTCGAAAGTTGTCGAATTTAACAGCAGAAATTGATTCCATACAAAGATTAACTATTTAAAACTAAATATTGTACTCTACGACCTCATTAAGCTAAACCATTGCACCTAGCTTCCCAATTTGTGGAAAATTTGAATATCTAAAGCATATTACGGGTCTAAACTGATCCATTACGGCTATTTTCATCCACCTGGGTCGAAAGTTGTCGAAGTTAACAGCAGAAATTGATTCCATACAAAGATTTACTATTTAAAACTAAATATTGTACTCTACGACCTCATTAGGCTAAACCATTGCACCTAGCTTCCCAATTTGTGGAAAATTTGAATATCTAAAGCATATTACGGGTCTAAACTGATCCATTACGGCTATTTTCATCCACCTGGGTCGAAAGTTGTCGAAGTTAACAGCAGAAATTGATTCCATACAAAGATTTACTATTTAAAACTAAATATTGTACTCTACGACCTCATTAGGCTAAACCATTGCACCTAGCTTCCCAATTTGTGGAAAATTTGAATATCTAAAGCATATTACGGGTCTAAACTGATCTATTACGGCTATTTTCATCCACCTGGGTCGAAAGTTGTCGAATTTAACAGCAGAAATTGATTCCATACAAAGATTAACTATTTAAAACTAAATATTGTACTCTACGACCTCATTAAGCTAAACCATTGCACCTAGCTTCCCACTTTGTGGAAAATTTGAATATCTAAAGCATTTTACGGGTCTAAACTGATCCATTACGGCTATTTTCATCCACCTGGGTCGAAAGTTGTCGAAGTTAACAGCAGAAATTGATTCCATACAAAGATTTACTATTTAAAACTAAATATTGTACTCTACGACCTCATTGGGCTAAACCATTGCACCTAGCTTCCCAATTTATGGAAAATTTGAATATCTAAAGCATATTACGGGTCTAAACTGATCCATTACGGCTATTTTCATCCACCTGGGTCGAAAGTTGTCGAATTTAACAGCAGAAATTGATTCCATACAAAGATTTACTATTTAAAACTAAATATTGTACTCTACGACCTCATTAAGCTAAACCATTGCACCTAGCTTCCCACTTTGTGGAAAATTTGAATATCTAAAGCATATTACGGGTCTAAACTGATCCATTACGGCTATTTTCATCCACCTGGGTCGAAAGTTGTCGAATTTAACAGCAGAAATTGATTCCTTACAAAGATTTACTATGTAAAACTAAATATTGTACTCTACGACCTCATTAGGCTAAACCATTGCACCTAGCTTCCCAATTTATGGAAAATTTGAATATCTAAAGCATATTACGGGTCTAAACTGATCCATTACGGCAATTTTCATCCACCTGGGTCGAAAGTTGTTGAATTTAACAGCAGAAATTGATTCCATACAAAGATTTACTATTTAAAACTAAATATTGTACTCTACGACCTCATTAGGCTAAACCATTGCACCTAGCTTCCCAATTTATGGAAAATTTGAATATCTAAAGCATATTACGGGTCTAAACTGATCCATTACGGCTATTTTCATCCACCTGGGTCGAAAGTTGTCGAATTTAACAGCAGAAATTGATTCCATACAAAGATTAACTATTTAAAACTAAATATTGTACTCTACGACCTCATTAGGCTAAACCATTGCACCTAGCTTCCCACTTTGTGGAAAATTTGAATATCTAAAGCATATTACGGGTCTAAACTGATCTATTACGGCTATTTTCATCCACCTGGGTCGAAAGTTGTCGAATTTAACAGCAGAAATTGATTCCATACAAAGATTTACTATTTAAAACTAAATATTGTACTCTACGACCTCATTAAGCTAAACCATTGCACCTAGCTTCCCACTTTGTGGAAAATTTGAATATCTAAAGCATATTACGGGTTTAAACTGATCCATTACGGCTATTTTCATCCACCTGGGTCGAAAGTTGTCGAATTTAACAGCAGAAATTGATTCCATACAAAGATTAACTATTTAAAACTAAATATTGTACTCTACGACCTCATTAAGCTAAACCATTGCACCCTAGCTTCCCACTTTGTGGAAAATTTGAATATCTAAAGCATATTACGGGTCTAAACTGATCTATTATATCTATTTTCATCAAAGATTCTACATATTTAAAACTAAATATTGTACTCTACGACCTCATTAGGCTAAACCATTTGGAAACTAGCTTCCCAATTTATGGAAAATTTGAATATCTAAAGCATATTACGGGTCTAAACTGATCCATTACGGCTATTTTCATCCACCTGGGTCGAAAGTTGTCGAATTTAACAGCAGAAATTGATTCCATACAAAGATTTACTATTTAAAACTAAATATTGTACTCTACGACCTCATTAAGCTAAACCATTGCACCTAGCTTCCCACTTTGTGGAAAATTTGAATATCTAAAGCATATTACGGGTCTAAACTGATCCATTACGGCTATTTTCATCCACCTGGGTCGAAAGTTGTCGAATTTAACAGCAGAAATTGATTCCATACAAAGATTAACTATTTAAAACTAAATATTGTACTCTACGACCTCATTAAGCTAAACCATTGCACCTAGCTTCCCACTTTGTGGAAAATTTGAATATCTAAAGCATATTACGGGTCTAAACTGATCTATTATGGCTATTTTCATCCACCTGGGTCGAAAGTTGTCGAATTTAAGAGCAGAAATTGATTCCATACAAAGATTTACTATTTAAAACTAAATATTGTACTCTACGACCTCATTAGGCTAAACCATTGCACCTAACATCCCAATTTGTGGAAAATTTGAATATATAAAGCATATTACGGGTTTAAACTGATCCATTACGGCTATTTTCATCCACCTGGGTCGAAAGTTGTTGAATTTAACAGCAGAAATTGATTCCATACAAAGATTTACTATTTAAAACTAAATATTGTACTCTACGACCTCATTAGGCTAAACCATTGCACCTAACATCCCAATTTGTGGAAAATTTGAATATATAAAGCATATTACGGGTTTAAACTGATCCATTACGGCTATTTTCATCCACCTGGGTCGAAAGTTTTCGAAGTTAACAGCAGAAATTGTTTCCATACAAAGATTAACTATTTAAAACTAAATATTGTACTCTACGACCTCATTAAGCTAAACCATTGCACCTAGCTTCCCACTTTGTGGAAAATTTGAATATCTAAAGCATATTACGGGTCTAAACTGATCTATTACGGCAATTTTCATCCACCTGGGTCGAAAGTTGTTGAATTTAACAGCAGAAATTGATTCCATACAAAGATTTACTATTTAAAACTAAATATTGTACTCTACGACCTCATTAGGCTAAACCATTGCACCTAACATCCCAATTTGTGGAAAATTTGAATATATAAAGCATATTACGGGTTTAAACTGATCCATTACGGCTATTTTCATCCACCTGGGTCGAAAGTTGTCGAAGTTAACAGCAGAAATTGTTTCCATACAAAGATTTACTATTTAAAACTAAATATTGTACTCTACGACCTCATTGGGCTAAACCATTGCACCTAGCTTCCCACTTTGTGGAAAATTTGAATATCTAAAGCATATTACGGGTCTAAACTGATCTATTACGGCAATTTTCATCCACCTGGGTCGAAAGTTGTTGAATTTAACAGCAGAAATTGATTCCATACAAAGATTTACTATTTAAAACTAAATATTGTACTCTACGACCTCATTAGGCTAAACCATTGCACCTAACATCCCAATTTGTGGAAAATTTGAATATCTAAAGCATATTACGGGTTTAAACTGATCCATTACGGCTATTTTCATCCACCTGGGTCGAAAGTTGTCGAATTTAACAGCAGAAATTGATTCCATACAAAGATTTACTATTTAAAACTAAATATTGTACTCTACGACCTCATTAGGCTAAACCATTGCACCTAACATCCCAATTTGTGGAAAATTTGAATATATAAAGCATATTACGGGTTTAAACTGATCCATTACGGCTATTTTCATCCACCTGGGTCGAAAGTTGTCGAATTTAACAGCAGAAATTGATTCCATACAAAGATTAACTATTTAAAACTAAATATTGTACTCTACGACCTCATTAAGCTAAACCATTGCACCTAGCTTCCCACTTTGTGGAAAATTTGAATATCTAAAGCATATTACGGGTCTAAACTGATCTATTACGGCAATTTTCATCCACCTGGGTCGAAAGTTGTTGAATTTAACAGCAGAAATTGATTCCATACAAAGATTTACTATTTAAAACTAAATATTGTACTCTACGACCTCATTAGGCTAAACCATTGCACCTAACATCCCAATTTGTGGAAAATTTGAATATATAAAGCATATTACGGGTTTAAACTGATCCATTACGGCTATTTTCATCCACCTGGGTCGAAAGTTTTCGAAGTTAACAGCAGAAATTGATTCCATACAAAGATTAACTATTTAAAACTTAATATTGTACTCCACGACCTCATTAAGCTAAACCATTGCACCTAGCTTCCCACTTTGTGGAAAATTTGAATATCTAAAGCATATTACGGGTCTAAACTGATCCATTACGGCTATTTTCATCCACCTGGGTCGAAAGTTTTCGAAGTTAACAGCAGAAATTGATTCCATACAAAGATTAACTATTTAAAACTTAATATTGTACTCCACGACCTCATTAAGCTAAACCATTGCACCTAGCTTCCCACTTTGTGGAAAATTTGAATATCTAAAGCATATTACGTGTCTAAACTGATCCATTACGGCTATTTTCATCCACCTGGGTCGAAAGTTGTCGAATTTAACAGCAGAAATTGATTCCATACAAAGATTAACTATTTAAAACTAAATATTGTACTCTACGACCTCATTAAGCTAAACCATTGCACCTAGCTTCCCACTTTGTGGAAAATTTGAATATCTAAAGCATATTACGGGTTTAAACTGATCCATTACGGCTATTTTCATCCACCTGGGTCGAAAGTTGTCGAATTTAACAGCAGAAATTGATTCCATACAAAGATTAACTATTTAAAACTAAATATTGTACTCTACGACCTCATTAAGCTAAACCATTGCACCTAGCTTCCCACTTTGTGGAAAATTTGAATATCTAAAGCATATTACGGGTCTAAACTGATCTATTATGTCTATTTTCATCAAAGATTTACTATTTAAAACTAAATATTGTACTATACGACCTCATTAGGCTAAACCTATTATGGAAACTAGCTTTCCAATTTATGGAAAATTTGAATATCTAAAGCATATTACGGGTCTAAACTGATCCATTACGGCTATTTTCATCCACCTGGGTCGAAAGTTGTCGAATTTAACAGCAGAAATTGATTCCATACAAAGATTTACTATTTAAAACTAAATATTGTACTCTACGACCTCATTAAGCTAAACCATTGCACATAGCTTCCCATTTGTGGAAAATTTGAATATAGATAGATAGATAGATAGATAGATAGATATATATATTTATTAAAAATAAATATGGTACGGATACGCCGGCATGGATATCAATCCGTCTGCCGGTAGTGTGTAGACTGCCAAGTACTGTTTCGAACTACTACACCGGGGTTGCCCAGCTCGTCGCCAGATACCCGATCGTTTGTCCTCCACAGTATTGACATACACACACTATACATTTTTGTGAACATTTATATTTAATTAAATCTAGACATATTATTGAACAATAATTTTAGATTAAATACTAACAAAATTTTAAATTAAATACATTTAATAATGAATGCTTGAACACAATTAAACAAATTCGCTCATAATAAGTTTTCTATAAAGAATGGCCTTCTCTACATATCCTGCCAAATTGACCCAATTAACTAAGCCGTTTCCATTTAATACTGATATAATTTCTGCCTCACTTAGTGTTGGTTTTCTAAAATACAATAATCTAAATTCTTTGAGCACAGGACATCTTCCCAAAAAGTGACATATGTTTTCAATTTCTTTTAAATTGCACAAGGAACATGTTTTATCTCCAGTTTGATGCGTACTTCCATTAAGCCATAGGAGGTCAGCACGAGCCTTAAAAATCCAACTAATCATTTTCCTCTGATATTTATCATCACAGTAAGTAACGCCTCTAGTGTAATCAAGATGTTTGTATATTCGATTTTCACTGGATACTGCACTATTTATATGGCCACCACGATCATTTTCTTTCAGTTTCATTAACAGCCTTATGCTCATATTGCACCACTTATATTTTGCCATATTTTCAACGAGTTCTAAGTCGCAGTGTTGTACCAGCCTCTTTATATCCTCATGCCAAAATACATTTTTTCTAATTATTTGCTTTGTCAGGATATGTGGCAATCTACTTGCGTCATAGTCAAACATGACTCGCTGAATATATTTGAGGTGCAGATTGAGACCATATAAATATGCCTCTTCAACACCAGTTTCTAGGCATAGTGTGTAATTTGGTGCGCAGTCTGGTAATCGTAGAATCCGTTTGATGAAAAATCTTTGCAACATATTAGTTTCGCTGAACCATGCATAGCCCCATACTTGCGCTGCATACATTTGCATTGCCCTCGCAGTGGACTGGAAAAGGTTCCACTTGCTACTCAAGTTTATATTCGGCTTATCATAGAATGTATTCCAAGTTGAATTGATCGCTCCCTTTGCTTCTACATTTCTGTTTTTTATATGTGGTCCAAATGACATTCGTGGGGTTAGGATTACGCCTAGATATTTATACTCCGAAGTGATTTTTATAAGGTTGGATTTGTAAAACCATTGCTCTGAAGCAGCCAATCTGCCCCCATTTCTAAAAACCATTATTTCTGATTTGGACATGTTTACTTCCATTCCCCATAAATCGCAATATTTCTCCAAACGTGTAATCATTTTCTGCAGAACATGTATATCGTCAGATAAAATGACAATGTCATCGGCGTAGAGCAATAATCTTATGTTAACGTCCCCGATATAGAGTCCACCTTCCAATTGATCATGAAGATCATTAAGGTACAACGTAAAAAGCAGAGGGGAGAGTAGACAGCCTTGCTTTACGCCACTATAAGTTTGGAACTCCTCAGAAATTTCAGTCTTAGTCCACACAATGCTTTCTGTATTTTTATATATTTTTTCGAGAAAGTTCGCAATTTTGGTTGATATGCCCATAGTTTGTAATTTGTAAAGCAATAATTGTCTATGAACTCGGTCAAATGCTGCTTTGAAATCCACGAAAAAGCAATATACTTTTTTCCTTTCGGCAATTTTTAGATGGACTATGGACGCTAAATTGTATACATTGTCTACAGTGGAATAATTTTTCCGAAACCCCAGCTTGAAATTCATTTAGAATTTTATTTTCTTCTATCCAGGAAGCAAGACGTGCATTTATAATACCCATTAATATTTTTGCAGCGCAATTCATGAAGGATATCCCTCGATAGTTCTCTGGTGCATTTGGATCTCCTTTTTTAAATAATGGGAATATTACAGAGGTTTTAAAGCAATCAATATCGGTGACGTCATCGAGGATTTTATTATATACCGAAGCCAATTTATGAATATAGTTATCAGATGCATTTTTAAAAAACTCATATGGAATCCTATCTTGTCCTGGAGCTTTTTCTGGTCTTGTTTTCTGTAGCATGGATAATATTTCGTCCGGTGTGACAGGTTTATCAAGCTCAAAATTTGCTATTTCATTAACAGCGTATTGAATAGGTGCAATATTTTGCGACGGATTCAGCAAAGTTTGGAAGTACCTCTTAAAGTCTTGTGCGTTAATATGTGTTCCGATCTGAGGTTGAGCATTTCTTATTTCCTTTGCCACAATCCACCAGTCCTTGCTGCTTTGAATACTGTTGATTTTGATTTCTAGTTTTTCATAGTAAAATAGTTGCTTATCATTGCACATCATTTCATATTTTTCTTTGCTTTTGGTATAGTTAATTTTATCCCCAATACTCTGCGTTCTCCTATATTTTTTCAGATTATCAAATACCAAGTCCCTTTGCCTCATACATTGCGCATCAAACCATTTGTTTTTGTAGACTCTATTGTTTCCTTCTGAGATTGTACTGGATATGAACATTTTATTACTCTACACATGTCATTCAAACTTATGTCTGATTGTTGCAACATTGCTCTGTCCAAGTTGTAGTCCAATTTCTGATTATATGCTTCTTTAAGCGAATCTTTCCATTTCAGTTTAGGTAGAAGGTTCATACTTTGGATATTACACCCATCTACTTTTACGCTTAAAACCAAAGTGATTGGCATGTGATCGGACCATATTGCACTTTCCACCGAAAATTTTCCAACTTGATCAAGCATTTCATAAGATATTGCGCAGATATCATTAACCGACTGACCCATATTGCTTATGTATGTAAATGCTCCTTCTCTGTCGCCATTGGTTCTTCCATTTAAAATGAGTAGGCTGTTATCCTCGCAGAATTTCAAAAACTCCCTTCCGTTACCGTTTACTAGTTTGTCCTGTGATTCTCTACCATGTGTGCCAGCAGTAAAACTGTTAATCAAACAATTGTGTACAATTTGTTGCTCTTCGCCTATACGAATATTTAGGTCGCCAATAACTAGAGGATTAATTGGGGCATGTTGCATAAAAAGGTCAGAGACTACACTAAATTCCTTTTTCCAGCACGTTCCTCTTATATAAAGTGGTACAATAGTGAACTTTTGCAGGCCAGTTCTTACTCGAATTATTTTGACATTATCAAGCTCATCAAATTTGTGTTCGATTCCATGTTCCTTTAAAGCTTTTCTTACTCCATGTAACTGTCCGCCAACTGCTCTGCCGAATCTATTAGCTCTTGTCGCTGGTTCCCATTGTGTATAAAAACCCGTAAATTTATTATCATACGCACTTATTGAATCTTTCTCTACGTGTGTTTCGGTTAGAAGAAATATATCATGTCCCTTAACGTACTCAAAGAATTCCCTATGCAATAATTTACTTTTAAGGCCGTGTACATTATAAGCTAAAATTTGAATTTTTAAAACTTTATTATATTGTGTTGTGTTTTCGTTTTCTTCATTTATTTCCCCTTATAGTGTACCCTAGTTTTTTGAGCGGCTATTAATTTTGCTATTTAGTGCTTCAAACGATATGTTAATATTGTGCAGCTTTCCCGCGTACAAGTTTTTTAACATGTCTTCCGCTGGCTGCCCGTTAAAGACTAGTATTTTATTAGAATTATAATACAACCATTTATTTTCAATTTGCATTCTATCATTTCGTACTATGATTTTTATGTTTTTATCTTTTTCCAACAGCAAATTTTTTAGTTCTAATAAAACTTGTTTGTTTTTTTGCTTTTCTGCTGTTAAGTCTCTTTCTATATATATTCGTGATCCTGCCAAATATTTTGTATTTTTAAAAATTTTTTCTACCATTTGTTGAGTCTCCAGTTCAGCTATTAAACCTCTTTTGTTATCTCTTTCATAAAGGACACGGGTTTGATTAATTTTTATATCCGTAATTTTTAGTTTCTCGTTGCAAAGCTTATGAATATCTGCCATTGGTGTACTTTCTTTAGGCAACCCTTTAATTATGACGTTGTTCCGCTTACTCAGTTCAATAACTCTGTTTAATTCAATCCGATCCAACTCTCTATTTTTCCTAAGTTCGGCCACCTCCAGTTTAAGCGCACTATTCTCAGCTTGTACCGCCTCAACTTGTTGGCTAAGTTGTCTTTTCAGGTCTAGAATGTCCTCCTTTGTAGCGATGTTAGCCTCCATTACAGCCATCCGGGTGTTGAAATTGGAGTTGCTTTCTCGAATTGCAGCCATAACGTCAGCTAAACTAGGTTCCTGTGGTGATAGTCCTCTGCCCCGCTTTGGAGTTGGCTCAACCGTCCTTCCCATGCCTGGTGGTGTGCGATTCAAAGAAGTCATTGTGATTGAATTGAAGACGCCAAAAAGTATGCAGCAAATTTCGTAGTTCCTGTACTCCGACTCCTCGCTGACGCCCTCTTTCGATAGCTTTTAGCAGTTATGTAGCTTTGAAAAAGTTTAATTGCAGCTGGTGCAGCAATATTTTGGCAAAGCTATAGGGGTCAAAGTCCAGCTTGAAGTTGTCCACCGGCGTCTCAGCTGCTTCGCCTTTGTTTTGGTTGTGCACTTCTCAGTCCGATACACTAATACACCGTCTTGAACCTTGCCTCCACTTGCCAGTGCTCAGCTGATGGTGCCGCAGATGTTCCACACTTGTAGGCGCGTTTAGGAGCCAGTCTTTTCCGAAAATTATATGAAATTATCAGAGCCTCTTTTCTGCCGCGAACTTTTTGCATCAGGGTTGGACAATCAACTCTAAAAAAAATAAAAAAAATAAAAAAGAAAAAAAATTAGCATTTAAAACTTTTTTCAAACAAATGGGGTAAAAAATTTATAAAATAAAAAAAAAAAAAATTATTCCATAAAAATTAAATATATAAAAATAAATATTTTAATCTAAAACCTCAATAAACTAAAAATTCAACAAACTTCCCTTTTGTTGATAATTTAAATATCTAAAGCATATTAAGGGTTTAAAATATTTTTTATGGGTTTTTTTCTTCAACTAGGGTGAAAATTTGTCGAATTAAAAAACAAAAATTAGTTACCAAAAAAAAATTAACTATTTAAAAATATATATTATACTCCACGACCTCATTAGGCTAAACCATTGCACCTAGCTTCCCAATTTGTGGAAAATTTGAATATCTAAAGCATATTACGGGTCTAAACTTGATCCATTACGGCTATTTTCATCCACCTGGGTCGAAAGTTGTCGAATTTAACAGCAGAAATTGATTCCATACAAAGATTAACTATTTAAAACTAAATATTGTACTCTACGACCTCATTAAGCTAAACCATTGCACCTAGCTTCCCACTTTGTGGAAAATTTGAATATCTAAAGCATATTACGGGTCTAAACTGATCTATTACGGCAATTTTCATCCACCTGGGTCGAAAATGTTGAATTTAACAGCAGAAATTGATTCCATACAAAGATTTACTATTTAAAACTAAATATTGTACTCTACGACCTCATTAGGCTAAACCATTGCACCTAACATCCCAATTTGTGGAAAATTTGAATATATAAAGCATATTACGGGTTTAAACTGATCCATTACGGCTATTTTCATCCACCTGGGTCGAAAGTTGTCGAAGTTAACAGCAGAAATTGTTTCCATACAAAGATTTACTATTTAAAACTAAATATTGTACTCTACGACCTCATTGGGCTAAACCATTGCACCTAGCTTCCCACTTTGTGGAAAATTTGAATATCTAAAGCATATTACGGGTCTAAACTGATCTATTACGGCAATTTTCATCCACCTGGGTCGAAAGTTGTTGAATTTAACAGCAGAAATTGATTCCATACAAAGATTTACTATTTAAAACTAAATATTGTACTCTACGACCTCATTAGGCTAAACCATTGCACCTAACATCCCAATTTGTGGAAAATTTGAATATCTAAACCATATTACGGGTTTAAACTGATCCATTAGGGCTATTTTCATCCACCTGGGTCGAAAGTTGTCGAATTTAACAGCAGAAATTGATTCCATACAAAGATTAACTATTTAAAACTTAATATTGTACTCCACGACCTCATTAAGCTAAACCATTGCACCTAGCTTCCCACTTTGAGGAAAATTTGAATATCTAAAGCATATTACGGGTCTAAACTGATCCATTACGGCTATTTTCATCCACCTGGGTCGAAAGTTTTCGAAGTTAACAGCAGAAATTGATTCCATACAAAGATCAACTATTTAAAACTTAATATTGTACTCCACGACCTCATTAAGCTAAACCATTGCACCTAGCTTCCCACTTTGTGGAAAATTTGAATATCTAAAGCATATTACGGGTCTAAACTGATCCATTACGGCTATTTTCATCCACCTGGGTCGAAAGTTGTCGAATTTAACAGCAGAAATTGATTCCATACAAGGATTAACTATTTAAAACTAAATATTGTACTCTACGACCTCATTAAGCTAAACCATTGCACCTAGCTTCCCACTTTGTGGAAAATTTGAATATCTAAAGCATATTACGGGTCTAAACTGATCTATTACGGCTATTTTCATCCACCTGGGCCGAAAGTTGTCGAAGTTAACAGCAGAAATTGATTCCATACAAAGATTTACTATTTCAAA